>CM046882.1:95729421-96291875 GCA_025667525.1 Glebionis coronaria | reverse complement strand
ATCCGCTTTGCATCATACAAACAACAAATACATTGCATTGAGTTAATCAAACAAAAAATGGAAACAACTTTATTCTAAATTATGAGATAACGGTAAATATAATAGGTCAATCTTGCATCGTAAAGGAGGAAAATTTATAAACATACAGAGTAATATTTTTTCCATTTTTCACAATATAATATGCAGTACATGCTCCATCTTTATATCTCCATAAAACAATCAAAAAGATAGATCTAATGGTGTATACGCTACCAACTACTCAGTTCTCTTGAAACATATAAAAACCAATGCAAAGACAATAATATTCGAAGAAAAATACTGGTAGTGGACAATAAATCTGGCCCATAAACTCAATATACTCTATTTAGGCACTTCCAACCCTAATTTATTTTCCTCAAACATTAAGCCTCTCATATCTTCTTTGTGCAGCCATACACGATTCAACCGTATCTCTCCAAAAAATAGCACCACAATCCTTATTCATAATCTCTCCAAAATAAACAATCATCCAAATCAACAGTTTTTTGGGCAACGACAACATTACAAAACTCATTACATGTAACATCCATTACAAAACTCAGCACCGACAACATTTTTCTGGGTAACTCAAAGGCAGCATCAACAGTTTTTTTTTTGCCGACTCAAATCCGGCACTGACAGCGGTGGTAAACCAAAAAGAGTAATAAAAACATACATCTATGAATAATATTTACAGATCTATAAAGAAAACCTTCGAAGCCTTATTAGTTTGTCATATCTCAATGCTTGAAAACCGTTTTGACCTCTTCTGGATCAGCTTCCCCTTCTTGTTCGAAAGCTAAAAATCCCAAGAAGATAACTCAAGTGATATCGCGTAGGTGATTTGACTTGATCTGCTCCATCATCCTACAACTTACACAAACCATCTAATCATACACTTTCGCAAATGAAAAACAAAGACAGACATGGCTCGCACCTCGAAAAAACATAAGTTTTTGGATTCAAGATCTTTAATGGTCACGGGTAGATTTTGTTTTGATTTATGTTTTGGTGTCTTTGACAAATCAAATATTTATTTATTTTCAAATATATGAGAGATTTCTTGTTTCCCGACGGCTTCTAAGCAAAAACATAGTGGTCAGTGCCTTATCAGAATGACCGATTATGTAATGTATAATACTCGAAATTCTCTTCACATGCTCAGAATTTATATCTTTTCTTCATTAATAAAAATGAATGTCATAACTCCAACACCCAAAACTGTTGATGTGTAGGTCTTCACCTCCACAACCTTTTGATATGCGTGTTAGATCTTTATACGATCTTAGATTTAAATGCAAATCCCGAAAAACAGAAAGCTGAGATAATTTGATTTCTGTTTTGTTTTTAGATTCGAGTAAGATGTGGTTGTGGTGAAATAGAAGCTGTGACGAGGTGAATAAGATCAGTTATTGGGTTTGTTGCGGATGTTGTTTAGGATGTGGTTATGTGTAAATTTGTTCTTCTTTATTATTGTTTTCCGATGATACTGTGTGGCAAGTGGGTGAGTGGAAGGTGAGAGGTAAATGGTGACGTGGTGGAAGTTTAGGATTTTATAGTTGCATAATGTTATGGTGAGGGGTTGTAATGTAACAGCATGATACTCAAAAGACTCCTTGAATTTTTAAAATGTGTAACTTTGTCAAGTGTTGGTTTGCCTCAAATTAATGTAGTGTTTGAAGCTTGTAACACTGAAAGCAAATAAGCATAATCAATGCCCATTTAATATAGGGACTGAATCTTTAGATATAATAGATTTTAGTATCATATATGATAGTTTTCGACAATGTAAAAAACTTTTAATTGCGGCCAGTGAAGCCTGAGACTGCAGTTGATACTAAATATCATATATGATAGTAACACCAGTATCATATATGATATAACTTATCATATATGATATATATCAATATCATATATGATTCAATAATAATTTGTAATCTTCCACTAATATCATATATGATGAAACACTTTATCATATATGATATTCGACGTAAATTTCAAAAAAGAAAAAAAAACGAATTTTTTTTCAAAAGTTTAATCATAGTGCATATATGTAGAAAGCTTATTAAATTCTTGTCGCGATGGTATAAATTTTTTTTTGTTTAACAGTTAACGGTTTAAAATATATTTAAATTATAAAAATAGGTGAAATAATAAAATATTTTTATTCTTATCCATTAGATAGGATGAAGATGGATGGTGAGGATAAGTCTTTGGTATCCAAAATAAATCTGATATACTTTCGACAAAAAAAATAATCGTTTTTTCACGTTTTTTTCCGTTGTCAAAAACTATCATATATGATAGTAATACCAGTATCATATATGATATAACTTATCATATATGATATATTCCAATATTATATATGATTCAATAAGAATTTGTAATCTAGCAATAACATCATATATGATGAAACACTTTATCATATATGATATTTTACGCAAATTTCAAAAACGAAAAAAAAACGAAATTTTTTTCTTCAAAATTATATCATAATGCAATATTTGTAGAAAGCTAATTAAATGCTTGTCGCAATGGTATATTTTTTGGTTTAACAGTTAACGGTTTAGGAGATATTTAAATTATAAAAATAAATAAAATAATAAAATACTTTTAATCTTATCCATTAGATGGAATGGAGATGGTGGGATAAGTCCATTGGTATCCAAGATAAATATGTGTTAATGCAAGTAATGCCTAAAAACATTATTAGTGTTAACTAATCTTTCTTAGTTTTGATCACAACAAACCATACAACACATTTAGTGTAGAAACACAAAATGAATTATTTAACTAACACTATCATCAAGGTAATAATCATATCACTAACCTTTCTTAATCATACTTAGTGATCATCAAAATGATTATCCTTAAAACTCACTTTTGTTAAATAAGACAAAAGACTTTTTAATAAACTTTCTTTTTTTAGAAAATGTTTTATTAAAATGGAAAATGAAAAATTTGAAAATGGCATATTCCAAATGCTGTTAGAATATCCTTTGAAGGGTTCAAATACCTCAGATATTCCCACCCCACTAAAAGACAAAAAACGGAGCGGAGTCTAGTGGCGGTACCTTAAGTACCTACGCGGTACCTTAGCGATATGGTACCGCGGGGTGAGATAAGGTACCGCGCACAATAGTCGTTATAGATCCGTTGTAACTTTGTCTCCTTTAAATAGTGGGTCAAATCTCATTTTCCAGTAAGCCTCTTGGACGTTTTTCTCAGCCCTTTTTCTATTTTCTATAGCATAATCATTAGTAAATGATCACTTAATTTGTTAAGGATGTTTACATATGATTATCCTCTTGATCCCCTCCTTTACCATGTCCAATGAGAAGATCACTCACTCACTAGTGTAGTGATAAAGATGAATTTATGAGCTAGTCATATTCATCATGATACCTTTTTGTTTTAGGTCAATACAATGTATTTATGAATACTTGGACTAGTTGTGTTCATCCAAGTTATTTGTGAAAACTTGGATTTGTTGTGTACATCCATTGCATATGTGTTTGCTTGGATTTGTGTTGTGTAAATCCAAGTTACATGTGTGTACTTGGATAAGTCTAGTTGAGTTGTAATAGATTTGATTAGGAGTTCTCACTAAACTATAAAGTGATGTGGTTGTGTCTTGTGAGTTCTCACTAAACTTTAAAGTGATAAGTAGTTGTGTTGTGTGAAGTTCTCACTTAGCTTCAAAGTGAAGAGTCGTGAAGATTGGTTCTAGCTTTCAATTAGAACTCGACATCTAGCCTTGTGTTGTAAAATGGTGAAGTAGGCAACATCGTGAAGATTGGTTCTAGCTTTCGATTAGAACTCGAAATCTAGCCTTGTGTCGTAAAATGGTGAAGTAGGCAACGTCGTGAAGATTGGTTCTACCTTAAGATTAGAACTCGACATCTAGCCTTGTGTCGTTAAATTGTGAAGTAGGCAACGTCGTGTAGATTGGTCCTAGCTAAAGATTAGGTCTCGACATTTAGCTTAGTGTCGGAAAATAATGTAAGCAACGATGTAAGGTTTTCTCCGCCGAGAAGGGAGCTTGTGGATATAGTGGAAATCTCGAGTAGGTGTACTCGAGGAGTGGAGTAGAAACGAGGATAGAGCCTCGTTGTCGAACCACTATAAATCTTGGTGTCTTCCCACTAGGTTGTCTCCTTCCTTGCTCTTTACTTATTTCATTATCATTATACTTGCTTATTATTCTTGCTAGTGCATTTCAATTAAACCTAATCATTATGCAACTTAGCTTTAAGTAAAAGATAGTTTTGATACAAACCAAATTGAAAGCAATTTTAATTTGGTCACCAATCGAAGAGAAACTATTCAACCCCCCCTTCTAGTTTCTACAATTGGTATCAGAGTGATGGTCACTCAAGATCTTTGAAGTATATTGTACTTTAAAACTTGGATCGATCCATTGTCTCCTCAAATTAGAAGGTCTAGTTGTACTAAAGTTTCTCTTTGGTCAAAACTATGTTTTCTTTGAAAAATAGGTCTTTTAATTGATAATATTGCATCCCACTTAAGATTAGTAGCCTTTATGCATTTTAGATATACTCTTGAAATGTATCTACTAGTTTGCATCTTGCTTTGTGTAGGTACTCATGAAGACCAGTCACTTAATTGGTTGTGGATTGAGTTACTTGCACTTGTAGAAGAATCATCTTCATTGATCTTTAACATCTTTGAATGATGATACCAAGATGATTGGGAATGATACTAGTCCTTGAAGACTTAGTACTCATCATAGTCATTGATTGGGTATAGCACTTATTCCTTCATGGATTGCTCTTTGTGGCCAAGGTACGCTTTCGTTCTCCCACACGCCCTTTGATCATTCTTTTGATCATTACTTGACTATGTGCTTGTTCTCGGCATCCTTGCCTTGACATTTATTTGTGGTTTGTGCTTCTTTTCTTTTATCCTCTCAAACCTTCATTGCTTGGATACTTGACTCACTATGGTGATGTAGAGTGAGTTAGTAGAAGCTTAAAGTATCAAGCATGATTTCTATGGTTTACACCCATACGGTTAGTAGGCCCTTTGTGGGAGAGAAAGTGAATTAATACCTTGATCATATTTTTGTTTAGACTAAGACTATTATTGAAAGTGATCTTAGTCTATACTTGAATAATTGCTTTGTGCTTATTCATTACCAAAGCCGTTTAACGTTTCGCCGGAAAGGCACGTCTTAAACCACTATATATGACACAAGCTCCTCGTTACCACTATTTGAAGATTGTCATTAATCCCTTGAGCATTGATCCTAGTCTTGATTCACTTCCCTTGATTTCTCTCCACTTAGTCGTTTTGCTACGAGTAGTCGTTTGTCCGTTTCGGTTCTTTTCGATCTTGATTTAACTCGTAATCCTTCGTTAAGGCATATTGCTTAGTGTTATGATGATCCAATGATATTCTAAAAGGCTCATGATTTAATTTTAAGTATTTTAGAAAAACTGGATTTTCAAAATTTGGCGTTTTTCAGAGATAGAAACCTGCCTCTGCAGGCGGTTCCTTATCTCCGCGGCTCAAACCCGCGGTTCCTTATCGATAAGGTACCGCGGGCAGTAACTTTTGTCAGAGCGCCAGTTTGAGTTTTTTATTCTTTTTCAAACCAAACTCTCTCTCTCCCAAAAACACACAGTCGACGGGTTTTACCTTTTCCACCATTGTTGAAGCTTCCAAAACCTTCAATCACTCAAATTAATTGATTTCAAGTTGTGGGTTTCACTCATCCTTCATCTAACATCAATTAATTGTAAGTATTTTCTTTCAATTTCATCTATTTTGTTCTAGGGTTCATCCTTTCATAATTGGGGGTTTTTAAAATTTAAATTGAATTAAAACCTTAATAGGAATGTGGGTTGACATGGTAATCTTACTATGATTCCTTAGGTTGATATTCATTAAGATTTCACTAAAACCCACTTGTAGAACAAATCCGAATTAGGCTAAATGATTTTGGTTGAATGATGGATTTGAGATGAACCCATGAACAAGTAGGTAATGACATTGTTAATGCTTACCTAAAAACCTTGTTTTGAAAAACCAATGTTCTAATCCATTGTTGATCTAACATAGATCATGTGTTCTTGGTCAATGATGGAATAGACACATTGTGAACATGAAAATAATATGGATTCAATCCTATGTTTGTCAAGAAATTGATATAACACATTTTCATTTTTCGTTTTTCTTTTTATTCTTCATCTGAGTGATTGGAGAAATATTGTCTTGTGTTTGTATTTAGGTACTTAATCATGCCTTCTCAATATCAAAAAGATCATCAATTCACTAGAGATTATATGCCCGACATCTCTCAAACCTTTGTTTCCCCTCAACTCCAAAACGCTTTTCCATCCCTTTCCTCTCGTTGTTTCCATGAGGGTAGGATTGAAGATCCAAGAATAGCGGGAGATAATTATATCAACTCTATGTTCGAGCTTATTGGGTTTGATTGTTTGCTTTACATAGACGAGGTAATTTATCCCTTGTTCCTTCTTGAGTTCTTCAGTACTTACTCCATGCTTGAAATCAACGACCAAATCTTTATTCGTTTCTTGTTGAATGGTCAAATCATTCAATATTCCCTCGATGACTTTGGTGATATTCTTGGTGTGCCATTTGAAGGCACTTGTCGTTTCACGGATAAGTGGAGACTAGATGCTCTCTTGGAGTCAAACGATAAACCTCCAAATGACACCACCGAAGTTGATCTAAATTTCATCCTCGAAATCATCACGAAAGAGCGTAGTGGAAACGTTGTGAGAAGCCTTCATACAAATGTGCGAAATGTGAATAGGTATGAAGTGCTCTCAAGCGACCTTAAGGATTACATGCTCCAATGGGCAAACATCCTTAGGGAAAATGTGTTTTGTCTTGGTGGGAACCGGGATCATATCCCGGCTTGCATGGGGCATATGTTGTTTTGCCTGTTTACTTCCACCAAGTACAATCTTGCATATTACATCGCTCGACGTATAAATTATGCTCTTTCCAAACCCAAAACCAACCTCCCTTATGCTATGCTTCTTACTCGCCTCTTTAGAAGGGTTGGTCAAGATTTTCCTCAACTCGATCTTTCTCGCTTTCACCCGGTTCAACGGGTTATGTTGCCTATTCAAGAGGCGTATCAACGAAAGCCAAGAAGTGACCGTGGTTCGAGAAAATCAGGCCATCAAGAGCCGGATGAGGAGGACACCGATATGCCACCAAGTGATGGTGATGGCATCGGTCCTAGTTCTCATTTTGATTCTTCGAGTAACTCCCATCCATCCTCAAATCAATTCGAGGATGATTTTTGTCACACCCCACCATGGCGGAATATGGGGCGCGACATATAGATATCATCACAACATGGCGTGTCTATAGAGATAACTATATGAAATAAGAAATGTCATAAAAAGGTGACACAAAGTCATGACAATATTTCATCAAACTCAGGAGTCTAGGTAAGTCGGTAACAGTCCTACCTCTTACCCAAGACAAACAAATAACATAACCAAACAAATATATGTGTGCCACAGTATCACTTATTAAATGAACAAATAAAAACTAAGAAGAAACGGGGATCTCCTTCTATATGCAATCCTAAGCTCTCCAAATCCTAGCCACTTAAGTTCTCATGCCTACCCATAGCATCACCTGAAAGAGACATTCAAACACGTCAACATAAAGTTGGTGAGAGTCATAGGTTTAGACTCCAACGCCAAAACAAACCATAAGCTGTGAATAACAACCATCAACACAATAACATATGGACAATGTGTTACAATTATGTATTAACAACTAACATTCAAGTTCAATCAATCATCACAATTCCAAGGCATCACGCCTTACCAACAACCACAATTACCAAAGCATCACGCCTTACCAACAACCATAATTTCCAAGGCATCACGCCTTACCAACAACCATAATTTCAAAATCATACACGAACAAGAATCACATAGTAGTTAATCACATAATATACACACGAGTCCATCTCAAACCTTAAAAACATTCACAACATCAATTTATAAACAACATAACACAGTGTCTCTTCCATCCCATCTGGAAGTCAAAATCAATAGTAAACATGGGACTATGAAACTCACCTGATTGCTTCTTCACAAGTCCTCGCACTAGCAACAAGCTAACAAACTAAAAACACGCAATCAATCAATGAACCAATCACTAAGATGGCTCATCAACCTATGATGGACATCTAGCATATTCCCATCTAAATACCTCATTGATAAGATATATTCACCCCATTACCCTTCCCTAACAAGTCCTTAACTTGGTTAAGTTTAATAACCATCTCGTTCATATTTTACACAAAACAGTTCTAATTTTAGGTCTCCAAACTTTAAGTCAAAC
Source organism: Glebionis coronaria (assembly GCA_025667525.1). Classification (NCBI taxonomy): domain Eukaryota; kingdom Viridiplantae; phylum Streptophyta; class Magnoliopsida; order Asterales; family Asteraceae; genus Glebionis; species Glebionis coronaria. The sequence goes on along the minus strand of CM046882.1, from coordinate 96,283,493 downwards.
GTCCACTTATACATACCCATGGTTTCTGTAAAAGGAATATTCATACCTTTACATATGTTAGCTAACACCTCCCACTTGACCTAACCTTAAAGCTACTGTTAAGGCCCCGATATATATATATATATATATATATATATATATATATATATATATATATATATATATATATATATATATATATATATATATATATATATATATATATATATATATATATATATATATATATATATATATATATATATATATATATATATATATATATATATATATATATATATATATATATATATATATATATATATACTTTTGTTATTCCAGATTTCCTGATTTTAAATATACTAAAAGTTTGTTACAATTAAGGGGTCTTACCCTAAACCACAACCTTAGCCCAAGTGTAGATACTTACAACAATATATAAATCATCTCTCATGTTCGTGAGAAGATCCCAATGCAACCCTAAGTACCCCAAACAACCCAAAACTTAAAAAGAAAACAGGCTGAATTCAAAACTGTTTTGACCTCCGACTGTTGTAACCTGTTTTTGACCCACTTCCCAACCTCCAATTTAGTTCTCGTTTCTTGCATTGGAAATCCACTTCAATTACCTTTTCAGGGATACTTGGATCTCAAAATAAGAGTTTGTAGAACTCCCACTATGATCAAAACAATTGACTCAAAATTCTGCCCAGTTTTTAAAAACGGGTTTAATCAAATTAACCTAATTAATTAACCCTAATCCTACTAATTACAAGCCCTAATTTATGTGATCATTAAAACATCATTATTATAACATTAATTTACTGTTTTTATATTAAACCTAACCCTAATCCATCATAAGATGATTAAAGAAAACAATAAAACAATTTAATTAAAAAGGGTTAAGAAGGTTTTACCTTTAATTCAATGGAAGATGTAAAATCCCAAATTTTTGAAGAACCCTAATTCTTCTCCTCTTTTTGGTCGACTAAAACTCCAGGGAATGATAAAAAAATCGTTTGGTATTAAGTGTGGTATTCTTTATATAGTAAAACAATCCTTGTCCAAGTATAATTGCCCACTTTCCTTTTTTTCCCTTTTTTCTTTTTCTCTTTCTTTCTTGCGTCCAAACCGATCCTACCCCCCTTAAAATTTGTTTTTTTTTTTATTTTTATTATTAATATATGTATTAATAATATTACCTTAATTTACCTTAATTTATTTCAGCTCCTAAAGCCTCTAAAACCCCAAAACCGTGAAACTAGTCAAAATTACGCGTTTTACCGTAAAAGACGTAAAATATACACTTTAAAAAAATCTCAAATTTTTAAATAAACTTTATAATTAAGTCCTAAATGACTTAAAACCATCCCGAAAAATATTCATATGACTCATTACCTCATCCGAGACCTCAAAATGCTAAACCGTAAATCGTAAAAATACGATTTCCTATAATACATATACGTATACATAAAACCACTAAATAACACCATCTCAATTCATAGTCACTACCATGTGAACTCATGAATATGAAATCATCACACATCGTTTCACTCACAAGGTACCCCGTACCAGAAACGATATCCAAACCACAATCTATACACACCAATTAGCACATAAACACGTAAAGACATGTAACTAGCACAAAATAAAACTAAGTGACGAACCTCAAAACCAGGGTTGTCACATTACTCCCTCCTAATAGAAATCTCGTCCCGAGATTTACTCCTTAGGATCAAACACACAAACAACAAATCACACGAGGATACTTGTCCTAAATGAACTCCTCTCATTTCCACGTGAACTTTAGTTCAAGTTTCAAAATACCACATATACAAACCAAAAATAATTAAACTCATTGCCAAACTCTTGACCTCACAGTCAATAAATCTCACAAATGACTCTTTGATAAAACAAAGACTCTTATTAACACAAGTCCTGAATAACCGTACATGCACAATGCATTCTCAAACAACATTTACCAATCTCAATACATGAAATGTATCATGTATACAACTCATTTCCCCCAGGTAATTCTATGCTCATAAGCTAATGGTCCGATCTTTCCAAAGATCATAAATGGACCTACAAAACTCTACCCAAAGTTTTACCTTCGGTTCCTATCTCGACCTATTTCATTCATGCTTCGCTTCTATACACAATTCCTTCTTCTTCCTCAACTCCTACCATACATCATGATGTGATGCTTCCTATCGTTTCTTCCCTTGCCATAATCCTTCATAAGGCACTCCATACATATTAGGCTAACCTTTACACAAAACCCTCTATTCCATCACATCCGTACGCAATTCTTCCAACTTCCCAACTACGTGACTTTTCATTCCTCTTGAAATAGGTGATGAATTAGTCAGTCTATCGACTATCACCAACTCTCATCGTACTTAATCCTCCAACGCATTATGTATCCCTTCCACCAACTTCGTCCTTACATCGCCCCTTTCTAAGCTACTCATATCTATGTAGGAAGTATAGTCTACGTCCCTTTCCTCATATGATTGTCCAAGCCACGCAACATACATGTTGACGCGTTCTCTGCTTTAGACAACTCAACTCGTGCAACCTACATCTTTCATCCAAACCATCCTAATACGTCATCCATATAGTTCAAGTTCTTCTCAGCTTCACTTCATTCTTCTTATTCTATGTCTCATCAACCATGCTTGCCTTTCCCAGATGGTACTTGGCCTTGCAATTATCTTTCACCACTTAACCTTGCCAAATGTTCATCCAAGATGATTGAATATGTGTTGGAGATGTTCATGATCCGTATAGATCATTCTCTACGTCTCGTACACCAAATGCCTCTAGCATTCTAGGAAGATATAACAGTCCAGCTCCACTAACTAAGTCTATCCAGTTCTTCCAAATCTTCAGTTCCTGCAACGTATAAGCAATCGCCTTTCTTTGTCGTTCTCGTACACGTCCAAATCCTTGCTCCACGTATCGTCATGCTTCGCGAATTCATCCAGTCCTTCTGATAATGCCAAGATCGGCTCATTATCCAATCCACCTCTTCAGCCTCCAAAATGCTTCCTCATCCTTCTTCACTTCGCCCCTTGCTAGTTCCATGATATGCCATCATCTCTAACTACTCATCACGGTAGACTTAATACTAAAACTCACACTTGAAAATCTCACGTATAATTCCACTCCAAAACCAACACATACTTCGCCCCACTCTCCCTCTTAGACTTTGAGTAGATCAAGATGTCGTCGATACTCCCGATGACAACTCATTTATATACGTTCATGCACACTCGCTTCATTGACTCCATGTAATCCGCTAGTGCTTTGTCGAAGCCAAATGCATAACCGTAAACCCAAAGCGTTCATACAACATCCTTAGCAGTTTCAACTATGTCCTCCTTGCACCCTCTCTTAGGGGCAATACGAATAAATTCCTACCTCGTTCTACTTGCAAAATTCTATACGCATCTTAAAAGACCGGTACTTCCTCTCATCGGACCACTCAACCTCTTTCCACATCCAATCTACTACTAAGCAACTCAACTTTTATCCGGCATTCCTTGCAATTTCTAACAGCTCTTGTTTTTAAATCACTCCAACAATGATTTGCCTTGGAAAGGCACTAACTACAACTCCTCTCACCTCCCCTACTTGCTCTATTTATGGTTCTACCTCACAGTAATAGGCAAACCTACTAAATTTCAGGAAATTTTTCAGAAAACATACATGCCTTACGAACAATATCCCCTTCCAACATTCTCTATGGCACGTTACTTGTGCCAATATCCATACATTTCACAAATCTCTATTTATCTCCCTTGGCACTCCTAATAGACCTCATGACCACATTAGTTCGTCTACGAACCTCTTTCCTCCCCACTAAGGGTATTCCGACCGTTCTCTCATGGTCACCTACTTAAGCGTGTAGGCGCGACCAAGTCTTTCATATGACTACTTCAACGCTCCCAAACAATACGAAACCAAAACTACATCCTGAATCCACCAAATACGATCAACGAATCAAACCAACGGATAACTAACGGCATTTCACGTGCACCAGTTAAATCAAGTCAAAAACCATGAGACTCAAAAGAAAACTCAACCCAAAACGTGTATCAATTCAAAATGACCCATGACAACGAGAATAATCCAAGAAACACCCAATGGCAACCAAAACATATTACGCCCCGCGACATATTATTTAAACCGTGCAAAAGATCGACTTTTCCAAAAGAAAAATTGCAAACAACCCTCTATGTAAATCAAACAATCTACAAACAACCCTCTTGACGAACTCAAAACTCAACTCAAAAACTAGGTATCCCGTGCATCCCAAATCATAAAAATAACTACTATTCAAACTCAACCTTTAACCCGACACTTGTACAATAATTCCGGCCAAGATACTGACCTCCTATGACTATAATTTCTGAATATTTGAAAAGTACGTTCCGAGTACATAATTTTTGGCTTTTGAATCACTCAAAAAACTCTAAAACGAACAAGTTATGACCAAATCAGTTTTATACTAGTTGTTTTAAAAACTAAAGAATAAACTTAGTGATTAATGCAATCCTTTTAAATGAAAGAAATAATTGTATGTGAAATTTTCATGGAATCAATTTAACCTTGTATTAATAATTATAAATGACGTGAATTGGTTAAACCCAATTCACTACTACAAAAAAGCCCTTAGAGACCCCCCCTAAAGAGACTGGTTACGTGAAAACAAGTGTCTATGACCTAAAAATGGTAAGAAGGGAATAAATAGAAACTTGTTTTCTTGAAAAAACCAGTCTCTATAAGGTGAATTCTAAAGAGACTAGTTTTGTAGGCTGCAACCACTCATTTTATACACTTAAAGACACTGGTTTTTACGTAACAACCTATCTTTATGTGTTAATGTTAAGGACACCGTTTTATATAAAAAAACTAGTGTTTTTAGACATTTAAAAACACTGGTTTTTTTAACAACCAGTCTTTTTTATGTAAATAAATTGTGTGCTTAATTTATTTTTTAACTTACAATCATAAGGACTCAACGGTATATACTTGTTTTTATAACATATTACGTTTTTAGTCTTTAGAACCTTATATGTGATTAAATTATAAGGACCATTAAATAAATAAAAAAATAAGAATCATAACTTGTGTAAAACTTATTTATAGGCACTTCGTGTTAATACATCTTCTTCTTTTCTTTTGAATCTGATGGAAAAGGCAACGGAGGGTCTTGAACCATTGACCTCTGAACTGACATCAGACGCAACATCTCTCTGTTAAACCATCTAATCTATAGGCACTTCTTGTTAATACATCCTCTTCTTTTCTTTTTAATCTGTTTTTTATTTCCTGATAAAGAAAAAACAAAAAAGTACCAAAAAATGGGCAGCAGGTGGATCGAACCCCTGACCTCACAGAACAAACAGACACATACATACACTCTTTAACCATCTGCACCAAGTGTTCTTTTTGGTTTATCATTACAAAAGCTTTTACTTCTACTCCTTTAACTTTATTTGCTTAAAACCTTATTTTATGCTTATTTCGAGCTTATTTGAGCTTATCTTTTCAACTGACTATTTTTTATAGTTTTCTAACAGCGTTTTTGATTTTCTGTAATTTTTTTGGATTTTTGAAAAATCATTTAATATTTTTAAATCATTTAATTAGTTTTAATCTTAATTAATTCATAAAAATAATCATATTTTTTATTCATTTACAACAAACTATAACCCTAGTTTATAACACACACACAACCCTAATTGTCTCTATATTTTTTCGGTGCCATCACCCACTTTCCGGCCGCCAAAATCCGTCAACCACCACCATAGAAATAAACCACATCTTCATCTATTATATTTACCATTTTCTGGCCACCACCTAAACTATTACCACCATCATAATATCACAACCGCCACTGTTACAATATTCATCCACCACCAGGCGCTGCCACCGCCGTGGTCATCAACCAACCACCACCAACCGCCTTTCTCACCATCAGCCGACGTCTTCGCCACCACCACTCTACAAAACCACCACCAGCAACCGCCACCAAATCCATCAACACTATATACTCCAGCCGCCACTTTTATCAGCTACCACAGCTATCGTTCTTGTGCCGCACCATCATAACATCATCAACATACCTCCATCCCATCACCTGCTACACGGACCACCACCATCTTCGAATCACTAGCGTCGTTGTGGTGTTTCCCATCAGCGAGGTGTTTGTTTTTGTATATAATCATCCACTATTTTATAAGATCCGTCGGATCTGTTTGTCAAACAGCCGCCGAAGTGGTGCCGTCATTTAAGGGTTTTTGGTCCGATTATAATCCATCGCCACAACCTGTGGTGTTTGTTTCGAATTTGTTCAGTCACTAGCAGCAGAAGGCTGCGTTTTGGAACAGAAGGAGGGCGTGTTTGTTTAGGGGTAAAAACCAGCAGTGTAGCGTGCGTTTGTTTACGACAGCAGCACAACAGGGTGTGTTTATTTAACAGCAGACCAGCAGCTGTACATGGGTGTTGTTGCTGATTTCAGCACCCACGAGTGCTTTGTTTGTGGTTGTGGTTATTAGTACAAAGGAGTGTGTTTGTTGCTGTGATTCGTAAACACACGTGGGGCTTTTGATTCGTTTTATATTCAGCCACCATCAAGGGTGGTTGTTTCGGCTTTTGTAAGAATATGGTCTTCCTACTGACTTCAGGTAATATCGAGGGTAAGTAGTTAGTTAATTAATTACTGTTTTAGTCTGCAAGTTTAATAATTATCAAGATTTTAGTTTATTTACTCACTGGTTCTATGTAACTACATAGGATAGGAGTACACCGGTGCTTGTTTGTCAAATGGAAATGTAGAGTATCATTGAGAGGGCTTAATGCCAACTTACTAAAGGCGATGTAAGCTTAAAGGAAAAATCATCTTCTTAGAAAATTTCATTTTATTACTGCTATGTATTAAAAAAAATAAAGTTATTTATGACAACTTTATGAGAAAATGGGTACGGCATTTATCAGATGCGGCATGTACTCGCCAATCTACCTAATGAGGGATCAGGAAAAGCTTACAGGGTTAGTATAGTTTATCTTATACAATTACTGCCTTTTACTTTTGGAAAAAAAAGCTTTAATAGTTTTAGTGATTTAGTCTTGTCTTTATGGTTTTTTTTAACAGATCATCACCAAACTGGGAAGGGCCCTTGGTGTGAAGCTTCGTGGTAAGAAATAGAACAATGATATGTGGTAAGAAAGAGGAACACTTGTTCTATTGATCTTGAAGATAATAAAGAAAAAGTGGTTGCGTTTCTTCTTAAGCATCAGGTAACATCTTGATATTGTGATTTAAAATTACGAGAATTATGCCTATGAACTTTAGGTGGTGCTTAACATCTTCTTAAGAGTATTGTATGAAGATGTCCCGCTGCTTTAATATTCCAGCTTAGATTTATATGTATGAACATTGGTTATGGGTAACATCAAAGTTACCTGAAGCTTATTAATAAGACATTTAATGAACATGTGATTAAAGTGTTTCTTATCTGTATATATATATTGTTTTCTAGCTGTGTAATAACATATCATTTTGGTTTTACACTTGACAGGAGGCAAAGAAGACTGGTGTCTTGCGTCTAGCAAAATCTGAGCTGGAAAGAAGTTAGAGGATCTCACGTGGTGCTTGCTACTTGAGAAAAAAACAAATTTGATTCGAAATATGTATTTGACAATTTTAATCCTTCCAATTAATAAAGTTGTCTTTATTTACATACATTTGTTGTTTATGACAATTCAAGTCCTTTAATTTAGAGTTTATTATAGAATACATGTATTTACATTATTTCATTGTAGAGGGTTAAATTTGTAAAATTTGGATTTTAATAAAAATTCTAATTTTTTTTAAAAAAATTAATTAAAAAGAGACTGGTTTTTAGAAAAAACACATTTTTTTATTCCATAAAAAGACTGGTTAAATGCTCTTAAAAAGACTGCTTTCTGGAGATTAGTATGGAGACCAATCTCTAAAGAGACTTGTTTTTATGAAGATAACCAGTGTCTATTCTTTTAATAGAGACTGGTTTCAAAACCAGTCTCTTTATGTTTCGAGCAAGGAGATCCTCCACATAGAGACGTCCTACAAAACCAGTCTCCATTGCCTTTTTGGACCAGTCTCCATGGACTTTTTTGTAGCAGTGATTATATAAACTATGTAAGTAGAAAGAAATTTGTCTTCGCTTTATTTTAACGAAAGTCTTTTAGAATTTGAAATAAATAAGTGTTGATTAAAAAGAAATCTTATGTTACATCTTGTTTCAAACACGACTCCAACACCTTACCCTTATTTTACTGAATACAACCAACTATCTAACCCTATAATAGATTTCCAAGTCCCCTTTTTTCTCAATATATACCGACCAAAAGAAATGTAAGACCCAACACAACAGATTTCATTATCTCAAAAGAAATGCCAAGTTATTTCAATAGACTTAAAACCAAGAACACCATTTTAAAACGTACACGTGAAATACTAAACTCAAAGAATACGCTACAAGACACGCTTCAAAAGATTCAAAACGTCGTTGAAACTCCATCAAACTCGAGCACTAATAAATTGTTTAAACACGAGAGAGCACTAGGTACGTTCAAGTTATAACAACTACTGAACGACCGTAAATCATAACATAACATCTACTAGTATATATACATCCGCATATGTATACCTATTGAATCCCCTAAACATACTCGTTATCATACATGTCAAGTCAATCAATCGCTTTATACGCTCGTTTTTACATACGAGTAATCACCATCTCACCGTGCCACAACAAGGCATAAAGCCCACCTCCAGAACCAAACCATATCGTGTGACCCCAAAATTACACAACACAACCATAACTCGAAACATATAACACAAAAAGAACCATAGCCATATCGTAGGCAGCCATTACATAAACCCATATATATATACGTATACCCAAATCCACATCTCATCATATACAAGCATGTACTAACCCTCTTTCATGCAATCATACTTGAGAACCCATTGAAGTTGTGGTACTTGTATAACTATGTTGGCCACCATACTTATACAATTACCCGTTCCCCAATGCACTCCCTCCTATGATGACTCTTATAAGAATCAATACAACACATAACACATAAATCCATCTACTCACATAAGCTCATAACCACATAAAAAATAAGGTCCAAAACTCTATCTATTAAAATAACATAGTAATACTCTTGGAATACAAAAATCCATAGTCTAGCTAAAACAACATAGACTAAATCCAAAATGAAAACATAATCAGTTATAAGTCATGTCGCCCGTAAGAGTGGAAACAGCTTAAAACCCTTCATATCCACCTACTCCTAATAACTCGCACCACCACATAATTCTTAGGGAACATGACTTAAACATCAAAAGAAAATAATATCTCTCGGGTACATAAAATAACCCAACAAAAGATAGAAACTACCATGTACCAAATTATGTACTATAGTGTACAATTTAGGCAAAATACAACAATGACTAGCGTGGATGATTATGGTTCAACCTTCACTAGTCACAACCCGAAAAGAAAATAACATGTTGCTAAGTATGAACTTACTACTGTTCAATTCATACTAGTCAAAACATCGTAATAAATAACATCCAAACACATCATTTATATAAAATGAACACATACTCCTATGACGCCTATATGCAGGGACCCTTAAGCTATAGACTAGGCTACTCGACTAGGCAACCTAATTCTCTATAACCATTGTCTCTGATACCATATTGTCACACCCCACAATGGAGGAATATGGGGCGCGACGTATAGATATCATCACAACATGCCGTGTCTATAGAGATAACTATATGAAATAAGAAATGTCATAAAAAGGTGACACAAAGTCATGACAATATCTCATCAAACTTAGGAGTCTAGGTAAGTCGGTAACAGTCCTACCTCTTACCCAAGACAAACAAATAACATAACCAAACAAATATATGTGTGCCACAGTATCACTTATTAAATGAACAAATAAAAACTAAGAAGGAAACGGGGATCTCCTTCTATATGCAATCCTAAGCTCTCCAAATCCTAGCCACTTAAGTTCTCATGCCTACCCATAGCATCACCTGAAAGAGACATTAAAACACGTCAACATAAAGTTGGTGAGAGTCATAGGTTTAGACTCCAACGCCAAAACAAACCATAAGCTGTGAATAACAACCATCAACACAATAACATATGGACAATGTGTTACAATTATGTATTAACAACTAACATTCAAGTTCAATCAATCATCACAATTCCAAGGCATCACGCCTTACCAACAATCACAATTACCAAGGCATCACGCCTTACCAACAACCATAATTTCCAAGGCATCACGCCTTACCAACAACCATAATTTCAAAATCATACACGAACAAGAATAACATAGTAGTTAATCACATAATGTACACACGAGTCCATCTCAAACCTTTAAAACATTCACATCATCAATTTATAAACAACATAACACAGTGTCTCTTCCATCCCATCTGGAAGTCAAAATCAATAGTAAACATGGGACTATGAAACTCACATGATTGCTTCTTCACAAGTCCTCGCACTAGCAACAAGCTAACAAACTAAAAACACGCAATCAATACATGAACCAATCACTAAGATGGCTCATCAACCTATGATGGACATCTAGCCTATTCCCATCTAAATACCTCATTGATAAGATCTATTCACCCTATTACCCTTCCCTAACAAGTCCTTAACTTGGTTAAGTTTAATAACCATCCCGTTCATATTTTACACAAAATAGTCCCAATTTTAGGTCTCCAAACTTTAAGTCAAACGTCCACTTATACATACCCATGGTTTCTGTAAAAGGAATATTCATACCTTTACATATGTTAGCTAACACCTCCCACTTGCCCTAACCTTAAAGCTATTGTTAAGGCCCCTATATATATATATATATATATATATATATATATATATATATATATATATATATATATATATATATATATATATATATATATATATATATATACTTTTGTTATTCCAGATTTCCTGATTTTAAACATACTAAAAGTTTGTTACAATTAAGGGGTCTTACCCAAAACCACAACCTTAGCCCAAGTGCAGATACTTACAACAATATATAAATCATCTCTCATGTTCGTGAGAAGATCCCAATGCAACCCTAAGAACCCCAAACAACCCAAAACTTAAAAAGAAAACAGGCTGAATTCAAAACTGTTTTGACCTCCGACTGTTGTAACCTGTTTTTGACCCACTTCCCAACCTCCAATTTAGTTCTCGTTTCTTGCATTGGAAATCCACTTCAATTAACTTTTCTGGGATACTTGGATCTCAAAATAAGAGTTTGTAGAACTCCCACTATGATCAAAACAATTGACTCAAAATTCTGCCCAGTTTTTAAAAACGGGTTTAATCAAATTAACCTAATTAATTAACCCTAATCCCACTAATTACAAGCCCTAATTTATGTGATCATTAAAACATCATTATTATAAAATTAATTTACTGTTTTTATATTAAACCTAACCCTAATCCATCATAAGATGATTAAAGAAAACAATAAAACAATTTAATTAAAAAGGGTTAAGAAGGTTTTACCCTTAATTCAATGGAAGATGTAAAATCCCAAATTTTTGAAGAACCCTAATTCTTCTCCTCTTTTTGGTCGACTAAAACTCCAGGGAATGATAAAAAAATCGTTTGGTATTAAGTGTGGCATTCTTTATATAGTAAAACAATCCTTGTCCAAGTATAATTGCCCACTATTCTTTTTTTCCCTTTTTTCTTTTTCTCTTTCTTTCTTGCATCCAAACCGATCCTACCCCCCTTAAAATTCGTTTTTTTTATTTTTATTATTAATATATGTATTAATAATATTACCTTAATTTACCTTAATTTATTTCAGCTCCTAAAGCCTCTAAAACCCCAAAACCGTGAAACTAGTCAAAATTACGCGTTTTACCGTAAAAGACGTAAAATATACACTTTAAAAAAATCTCAAATTTTTAAATAAACTTTATAATTAAGTCCTAAATGACTTAAAACCATCCCGAAAAATATTCATATGACTCATTACCTCATCCGAGACCTCAAAATGCTAAACCGTAAATCGTAAAAATACGATTTCCTATAATACATATACGTATACATAAAACCACTAAATAACACCATCTCACTTCATAGTCACTACCATGTGAACTCATGAACATGAAATCATCACACATCGTTTCACTCAGAAGGTACCCCGTACCGGAAACGATATCCAAACCACAATCTATACACACCAATTAGCACATAAACACGTAAAGACATGTAACTAGCACAAAATAAAACTAAGTGACGAACCTCAAAACCAGGGTTGTCACAATTTTGAAGACTTAGCTCCTCCTCCTCACCCTTCTAGTAATGTCCCTGAAGATCTCAATATGGAGCATCTTTATCGTGAGAATCTTAGAACTCGGGGAGAATTACATGAACACCGAGTGGAGTCAAGAAAAGGGTTCAAGTATTTGGGAAAGATGATCAAGGGTTTAGGAAAGAAAAGGAGGTAAAGACTTTGAAGTTGTGTCAAAGTTTGGATTTGATGGTTAAACATTTGGTTATTAACACTTTGGTTTAGTTGTTTATTAACTTGTGTTGCATGCTTGGATTATTATTTATTTTGATCCTTAATGTTGCTTATTAATGTTTGTGCTTTACATAACTTTGTGCATGCCTTTTGATAGTTAGCTTATTAGATTATGATCTGTAGTTAACTTTGGCTTGTGAAACCTTTGGGAAAAATCTGGGTTTATCAAAAACTGGAATGGGAAATTTTTGAAAGCCTTCTGGTCGCGGTTCCATATCGACCCGCGGTTCCTTATCGATAAGGTACCGCCGGTCCTAGATAAGGAACCGCCGGTCACTGTGCACGACAACATCTTTGCTTTACACTGTTTTCTTAATTTTGTGTAAACCTTACATGATTTTCAGTAATAAACTGCACATTTCCTAAACTAGGGTATCTAAATTCATTATTCACCTAAAATGATTTTAACCCATTACTAGTTTGGATCATCCCCTCAACCATTTAAACCCACCTTGTTTGCCATGTTCTTCACACATCAAACATACTTCCCTAAACCTTAAACCACCCTAATCAACCATGGTGTGTACCAAAACCTCAAACACTTCCAAGACCTCCACCCCAAGAAAAACACTCAAAATAAGGGTTAAGGTAGCTAAGCCTAACTCTTCACCTTTCCTCACACCTAAGAATGAGAATGTTCCTATCCTCATTTCTTCATCACCTTCCCCACCTCTTGCACCATGCAAGACTTCTTGCACCCATGGTACTAACCACTCCATTGGTTCTACCTCCTCTTCATTCAATTCTAGAATGAATGAGCTTTCTTCACCCTTCACTCCAAGTGCACCCTTGGAAGTGACCACACAACCTCAACCAATCCAAAGCATTCCTTTTGGGAATGACTTTGATGACATTTTGGTGACTTCACCATTTACCCCTCACAACTCACCAATTTCACCAACCTTGGAGGATTTACCTCCACACTCACCCATTTCCCCTTTGAGGAATATTGATTGTAGTGTTTTACTACTCTTTAGGAAAAGAGCGTAAATAGGGAAAGTATTGAACAAATGACTTTAGGAAAAATCAAATGTTAATGACCCTATGGTATGAAAGTTCGTTTCCCAAGGAGGTATATGTGTGTGACTAAGATGTACAAGATTTGAGATTAATATTTGGTTTAGAATGGGATGAGAAAAGAAGATGACGAAGACGTAAAAATAAAAATTGTTGAAAGTTAAAACGTAAAACCTTAAAAACCACAAAAATAAAAATTAAATCTAAAAATTACCAAAAATTCACCAAAAATCAAAATAAATAAACTAAGAGTTTACCAATGATCAAAACTTTTTCAAACCTTTTAAATAATTAAATATTCAATTTTTAAATGCTAATTAAAGCCCTAAAAATCAAATAAATTATCAAAAAGCCTAAATAAAGATTTTTCAATTGGTAAACCTCTAAAATGACCTAAAAAGATTAAAAACTATTTTTAGAAATTTTAGACTAATAAAAACTATTTAAAATGATTTAAAAACTATTAAAACTTAAAATAATTATAAAAATTAATCTAAAAGTGATAAAATTATTCTAAAAGTTGCTAAATTCCTATTTTAATGTATTTAACCTAATAAAAATGTAAAAAGTTGGAAAATGTGAAATTTGAAAAATAATAATAAAATAATATTAAAATAATATTAAAATTCAAAAATTATAAAAAATTCTAAAAACTTGCAAACTAGTTTATTTTAACCTAATTAATCAGAAATTCAAAGCGAAATTACCAGAATACCCCTATTGGGCCCTCAAATGGACCAAAGCCAAAAACAGTCAACACAATTGGGCTTTTGGGCCCAAAAAGTCAAACTTGGCCCAATTGACTTCGAAAAGCCCTATATGACTTAAAATTCAATTCTAAGAACAAAACTCTAAAGGCCCAAAAGCTGAATATGAGCTTATCACAGCTTATTAAGCACACAACTTATTCTTATTGGGCTTTTCAGCCCATTAAGCAATAAGCCAATGCCATAAGCTCTAATTTGACACCAACCTTCTTTTGGGATGCTTACGAGATCTGTAAAAAGAAATTTTGAAAAAGCTCACTCAATAAGCCAGAAATAAGCAAAGAATTATTTCACAAAATGACAAAATAGTCGGGTTTGAGAAATAAGGCACTTCAGGACTTGATTCAACTTGCAAAAGATCACAAATGGACTCAATAAGCCAAATCAATCAACAAAAATCCAATAAGCACAACCAATAAGCCAGAATAAGCACAAATGAACTTATGAAAAAGTCAATGAAGTTGGTTTTCTAGTCAAACCCTAAAGTCAACCCACCAAATGCTCCAGTATGAACAAATGGGTCAAATAATGAGCACCTATTACAAAATCCAAGTTGTTGCTGGTTAGAATAAGCTATTATAGCTTATTGATAAGCTGACACCAGTTTTACACTAGCAGTGGCAACTAGCAGGGGAAAGGAGTTCCCACTGCTTTGACTATTTGACCAAGATTATTTAAGAGTTCTGGTTGGATTCTGTTGGAAATACGTTTTACGTATTAGAAAGGATCAGTCACTCCAACAATAGTCAATGTTATAGCTCGTAGTTTAGTTATTTACATTTATTAAACAAAGCCCAAAACCGAGCCCATGAAGTGTATGGGCCGGCGGCCTAATGTAAACCCAAGCCCATATCATGGGCTTGGGTATATAAACCCTCTCCTTAGATGGAGAGGGTGTGTGGTTTTCATATTTTACACATAGTTCCTTTTAACTTTCTCTCTCTAGAAGTGTGAAATCCACCATCTTTCTATCTCTTTCTCTCTCTAAAAACATAAGTATAGATTTACATTTCTACAAATGGTATCAAGAGCTTGGGATGAAATATAGGTTTGTTTTTGTGTTGAGTATTGTCTTCTAAATAATCCGTAGAGTACAAGTTGGTTTTTGCCGAAATCTTCAAAATTTTTTGGTTTGATCGTAGTATTAAGTAGTGTAACATAGGGATTTGTGCTTAAAAGTGTTCTTGGTATCTTGTTTTTCATTAAAACATCAGTTTTCTTGGATCAAAAGTGCAAAAAAGGTTGTGTTCTTCATTCCGAAATTCTAGCAGAAACATCCATCGGAAAGTACAAATTGTACTTGGGCTTCCATCGCAATAACCTTACCATCGGAAAGGGTTTGGTTCTACATTGCGATCGTGGGTTTTATTACTTATTCCGATCTGGACATTCCGATCGTGCTTTGCGATCTGGGATTCCGACGGGTATAAGGAAGTATTTTAAGTCGTTACTCTGCTTGAATTTTGTCAGCTACTTTGCGATCTGAGCATTGCGATCTGAGTATTCCGATAGGTTTTGCGATCTGAGTATTACGATAGTTCTTTGCGATCTGAACATTTCGACCGCTCTGCATTGCGATCTAGGCATTCCGATACCATCATCATTCCGACAGGGTTACATTACGATCTGGTATTCCGATCTGACATTCCGATCAACATTCCGATAATCACTCGTGTGTAATTTTGACTTGGAATTTTTGGTTTATCGAGAACATATTTTAGGGGATTTTAACATTGTTTCTCGTTTTTAACTCACAACAACACAAAAATACTTAACCTTATTTCATTGTTCGATCAACTTTGTAAATCTTAACTTATTGAAATGGAGTACACATCTCTTACGGACAAGTCCATCCTCTCGGGTACGGATAATCGTCCACCAATGTTGGTGAAGACTATGTATGTGGAATGGGCTTCCCGAATGGAACTGTATATGTTGAACAAGGAGAATGGACATCTAATTTGGGCATCGTTGCTCAATGGACCATTAGATTATGGTACTGTGACGGAAGGTACGACCACTCGTCCTCGCACAACGGGTGAGTTGACTGGAGATATGAAGATTCAAGATAAATGTGATAAGTATGCTACAAACATCATTCTCCAAGCTCTTCCTCCAGATGTCTACAAACTTGTCAGCAAACATAAAGTTGCCAAAGAGTTATGGGATAGAATTCGTGTTCTCATGCAAGGCACCTCGTTAACTAAACAAGAACGAGAGTGTAAACTTTATGATACTTTTGATAAGTTTGCCTATGTGCCAGGGGAGACTCTCAATGACTACTATCTAAGAGTTACCCTATTGTTGAATGAGCTAAATATCTATGGCATGGCAATTCCTACCTTTCAATTGAACACCAAGTATTTGAACACTCTTCCTCCAGAATGGAAAAAATACGTGACGGATGTTAAATTGGCTAAGGACTTGCATAACACCAATGTGGATCAACTTCAAGCTTTTCTTCAACAACACGAATGCCATGTGATCGAGGCTCGGTTGTCTACACCTCAAGTTCATGATCCACTTGCAATGTATGCTTCTCAACAAAACATGGCTTATACTTATCAACAACCATCATACTTGCAGCAGCCACCACCACACATCTATCAGCAACCACAGCAACCATCTTATCAACCATCAATGATGCCACAACAAGAATATCAACAAAGTGTTCATCAACAATCTTTTCAACAGCAACCACCATATCAAACATCACCATCACAAGCCAACACTTCTCCATTGGGCTATACTCCTCAGCAAGGATATTTTCCAATAGAAGCACAACCAGCACAAGCTTTCTACTCTAATGAACTTCCACCAATCCAAGCACCGGTCTTTACCCCAAATGATACGCCAGCTGATGTTCTAAACCATCTCACCGCCTACTTGTCAAAACTTGTTGCAACTAGAGGATTTCCACCAACAAACAATCAGCTCCGCACCTCATCAAATCCTCGACAACAAGCCACTGTTCAAGATGGTCAAGTGACGGTGCAACCTATTCAGGGAAGGCAAAATTCATATGGCCCTCCTACAAGGACTGGGAACAATCAAGCTGTGAATTCTCAAGCTAGTGGAAATGGGAGTCCTATTGGTCCTAAGAAGGTTGTGACTTGCTACAATTGCCGAGGACAAGGTCATATGGCTAGGGAATGCACTCAGCCGAAAAGGAGAAGGGATGATGCATGGTTTCGTGAGAAGATGTATTTGGTTGATGCTCAGTCTAAGGGGAAGATTTTGGATTCAGAGGAGTTGGCATTTCTGGCAGACCCAGGGGCAGCAGATACTGAAGGCATTGCAGTTGTTTCCACTTCTAATGCAGCTTATCAAGCGGATGATCTTGATGCATACGATTCGGATTGTGATGACATTCACTCTGCCCAAGCTGCTCTCGTTGCTAATCTCTCTCACTACGGTTCTGATGTCATTAGTGAGGTACCAACCACATCTAATAATATTGATGATAACCAACATCAAGTTGGGCATGACAATGACAACCTCGAACAGCATTCGGGAACTAGTAACTCAAATGATGTGGTACCCAATCCTACACATTTGAGTGAACCTCAACCAAATGCTACGACGGGTATGGAATCTTATGCTCAACATGATTTGGTCATGGTGCCTAAACATATTATTGATCAAATGCATATGGTCCTCAGACAATCCGTAGATACGAATTCCACCCTAACTGCTGAGCTTGTGTTGCATAAAAAAAATGATCAAAACTTTTGAAATGGTCCCTCAAGAAGAGAAAATAACATGTTCTGAATTTGACCAATTTCGTTTTGAAAAGATTGAACACTTGAAAGAAATAGAATCATTAAAAGCTAATCTTTCTAATGAATTAAAATAAAAGGAGTCGGTTGTCAATGATTTTTAGAAACTTAAAATGGATTTCGAAACTCTCGAGTCTAAAAAGGTTGAATCAGAAATTAATGCTACCAAACTTCTTAAATTCAAAGAACAACAGCTTTTAAAACAATACGCTTCCACAGAAAAGGTTCATCTTTTAACTAAATCATTTAAAGAATTCGAACTTAAGCGTCTTCAAGATTTACCACCTAATCCCGGTTATGCAAAACAAGCTCAGGAATATATTCCCGGTCTTTATGACATGACCATAATTGGAAAATCAAAAAAAGCACCTTTTGTTCGTAGTACTGAGGAGACACAATCACTTGGGGATGAAACTCATTCTAAAATTCTTTCAAAATTCCATACAATTGATTATGATCAACATAACAAAAATCAATTTTCGAAAAAGACACGCATTCGCTTACAAAAGGAATTAGCAGAATTAACAGTTCTTGTGCCCCAAAGTTTGTCAAGTGAAAACCTTCCTAGTACGTCTCCTACACTCGTCAAAAAGGATTTAACGAAGTTAATTCCACCGGTAAGTAAGGCGTCCGTTAACTTAAATACGGTTCACCAACACTTAACCGATTTTGACAAGGTCATTTTGGAACGTACGACGGCCACGGCCATAACGGAAGGTGAATGGAACTTTGAGCACACTAGAGCTGCGTTTCGAGATGAAATTGTTCCGTTTGTAAAGAATGTTAAAGCTTGTCTTCGTAATATTGATCAAGATTTGTTTTTGGAAATAGAAGAAGTTAGACGTGTTTTCAATGAAATGGAAGATGCTTATGAAAACAGTTTACTTGAAATAGAACGGGTTTCACGCCATAATGATCTGCTTCTGAATCAAGTGATGTCTCATGATATAGTTTCTGTCTGTGTGAATACAAGTGTTGATAATGATTCTATTGTGCATAATGTTGAATCTGTGGATAATGTGGTAGATAGTACTTGTCACGAATCTGACGCTGAATTTTTAAAGCTTCAAGATTCATATTCATCGCTTTCAAAATGTTTTGATGAGATTCAAACACATTGTATTTCGCTTGAATGCAAGCAACAATTTATTTAAGAAATCTTTGAAACGTCATTCGAAGGTGTTAATATCGATGATGCAAATTTTGAAAAGAATTTTCGATTGAATTTACAATCAAAACAGCGTCAGCCAAGTGACAAAGTTGCTAACTCTTTGCCGTTAGAAATAGAGAAATCTAAGGAGCTTAACTGTGTGAACGTACTTGAGGCCGCTGAGAATTTTAAACTTGATCTAGATAATCGAGTTTCCAAGATTTTGTCCAAAGTTGATAACTTAAAACAGAAAAATACACGACTCTTCGATTCAGTACAGCCCGCATGTGTTGATACCACTGCACAGAATCAATCATTGATTGAACAATTGAATCGAAAGTCGGTGGAAATATCTGATTTGAGGGAACAAATTTGTGATAAGAACCTGGTCTTGGCTGAGTTAAAGGAAACACTTCGTACTCTCAAAGGTAAGAATGTTGTGGATAACGCAACCACTATCTCAGCATCGTCCTCTAGTGCAATCAAAAGAACCCTTATAGCCGTCACACCACTTAACAAGGGCCCTAGAACTAAACCTTCTCAAACTGTGGTCACTAAAGATAAGGCGGAATCAAAACCAGCTTCTAATATTCCCGTGTTGCCTTCTACAGGAGTAAGCACCACTACTAAGGCTCAAAGATCTAAGCTTAAAAGAAACAAGAAGAATGATAGGATCTTGCCCCCATCTAGTAGTCAAGTGAAGAAGCAAGTAGAAGCCCATCCTAGGAATGTTATTTCTGTTTTGAATAAAAAGAATCATGTAGCTAAACCTAAAGGCTCTGCGGTTGTGCAGCGTTCTAAGCCTACTGTGAATTCTAATTTGAAATGTTGGAATTGCAATGAATGTATGTTTTCTAGTCGTCATGACTCTTGCCTTATTGAACATGTGAATGAGATGCATGCCCGGAAAAATGGATTAGAATGGAAACCGACTGGGAAAGTGTTAACCCAAGTTGGTTGGATGTGGCGCCCCACTGGTAGAACTTTCACTATAGTAGGAAATACGTGCCCTTTGACTAGGATCACTCCCACTACAGCGAAGAAAGCGTGCCCTTTAACTAGGAGTACCAAGGCTACCAAAACACAAGCGTGTCCTTTAACTAGGAACACTGACACTACTGCAGGAACCAAGTGCCCTTTAAATAGGCCTACTCCCACTGTAGTGCCCGCGAATAATCCAAAACCTAAGAAAGTTGGAACAGTAAAACCTGTTAGTGCTAAAACTCACATTAGAAAACGCAGGAAATCTAAGGGTCTCAAAAATGTTAGCAATTCTGATAATTCTATATCTGTATCTGCTAACACTCCGGAACCAATAGTTTCCAATGCATTGTTTACTGTTGTTATTGAAAACAGGTGGTCCAAATTGTTCTCTGGTATTTGGACTCTGGTTGCTCCAAGCATATGACCGGAGATCGCTCTCAGCTCAGAAATTTCGTCAGCAAGTTTCTTGGTACGGTTCGATTTGGAAATGATCATATTGCAAAGATAATGGGTTATGGTGAATATCATATTGGGAATGTTATAATTTCAAAAGTGTATTACGTGGAAGGTCTCGGTCACAACTTATTTTCTGTGGGACAATTTTGTGATGCAAACCTAGAAGTTGCTTTTCGAGAGCATACCTGCTTCATTCGTAATTTGGAAGGGGTTGATTTATTGAAAGGTACTCGAGGGAATAATTTGTATACTTTGTCTCTACAAGACATGATGGCCGCCTCTCCCGTATGTCTTCTCTCCAAAGCATCGAAGACTAAGTCATGGTTATGGCATCGACGGTTATCTCATCTTAACTTTGACGCTATTAATCACTTGGCAAAAAACGAACTTGTTCGTGGTCTTCCTAAACTATCATTTCACAAGGATCATTTGTGTTCCGCGTGTACAATGGGGAAAAGCACTAAGAAGTCTTACAAACCCAAGACTGAAGACACCAACCAAGAGAAACTTTATCTGTTGCATATGGATCTTTGTGGGCCAATGCGTGTTGAAAGTCTTAGTGGCAAAAAGTACATCCTCGTCATTGTCGATGATTACTCTCGGTTTACATGGGTGAAATTTCTTAAAGCAAAAAATGAGGCACCGAAATTCATCATCAGATTTCTCAAGATGATTCAAGTGCGTCTCAACACTACTGTCCGACGCATTCGTACAGATAATGGAACCGAATTTGTGAACCAAATCTTGCGTGATTATTATGAAGAAGTTGGCATTTCTCATGAAACATCCGTTGCTCGCACTCCACAACAAAACGGTGTCGTTGAAAGGCGAAATCGCACACTTATGGAAGCTGCTCGAACGATGTTAATTTACGCAAAGGCTCCATTGTTTTTATGGGCAGAAGCAGTATCTACAGCAGTGTACACCCAAAACCGGTCACTAATTCGTAAACGCCATGGTAAAACACCTTATGAGCTTCTCCATGGAAAGATACCAGATTTATCATATCTTCATGTATTTGGTTCTTTGTGCTATCCAAATAATGATGGTGACAATTTGGGAAAACTTCAACCAAAGGCTGATATTGGTATTTTCATTGGTTACGCACCCGCAAAGAAGGCATACCGAATCTACAACCGTAACTCTCGCAAGATCCTCGAAACTATGAATGTTGATTTTGATGAGCTGACAGCAATGGCTTCTGAGCAAAGCAGCTCTGAACCCGCTCTTCATGAAATGGGACCCAGTAATATTAGTTCTGGTCTTGTCCCAAACAACCCTACTTCATCATTTATACCACCTTCTAGGACTGAATGGGATAAGTTGTTTCAACCGTTCTTTGATGAATTCTTTACTCCTCCAAGTATTGTTGCTCCAGAACCTGAGGTAATAGCTCCGGTAACCGAAGTTGTCGCTCCAGCCACCGTTGCACAATCAGACACATCTGCACCTACAATTGGTCAAGATATACCTTCAACGAGTAATTCTCAACCAACACATGTAACAACTACCCACGTCATGCCCATTGATGATGAAGAGGATGATGATGATCACGATTTGGAATTCGCTCAAATGCGTGAACTTCCATTCTTTGGTGTACCTATTCCCGACCCTAATCAAGCCGGGTCGTCCACCTCCGAGGAAGCTCCTTCTACAGTTTACTCCAATCCACGGATTCGTGAACATGACAGTAAGTGGACAAAGGATCATCCTATAGATTCTATTATTGGTGACCCTAATCGTCCGGTATCCACACGAAGTTAGTTACAAGAAAGTGCAATGTTTTGTCACTTTGATGCTTTTCTTACTGAAGTTGAACCTAAGACATGGAAAGAAGCTTTTACTCAATCATGTTGGATAGAAGCTATGCAAGAAGAACTTAATGAGTTTATACGTCTTGAAGTATGGGAACTTGTCCCATGCCCGGATCAAGTGCAGTTACTCACTTTGAAATGGGTTTACAAGGTGAAACTCGATGAGTTAGGCGGAATATTGAAAAATAAAGCTCGACTAGTAGCTCGTGGATACAAGATATTATTGGGCGTCGACTTTATGGAATCCTTTGCACCTGTTGCCCGTTTGGAAGCTATTAGACTATTCCTCGCTTATGCAGCACATATGAATATGATCGTCTATCAGATGGATGTGAAGACGGCATTTTTTAATGGTGAAATCAAGGAAGAAGTCTATGTTCAACAACCAGATGGTTTTGTGAATCCTAATTATCCTAATCATGTGTACAAGCTTAAGAAGGCTCTCTATGGGTTGAAGCAAGCTCCACGCGCATGGTATGATCTATTGTCACAATTCCTCATTACTCAAGGCTTCGTAAAAGGCAAGGTGGATCCCACGTTGTTCATTCAGAAACGAGGTAAGGATATGATTATGGTACAAATATATGTTGATGATATTATATTTGCAGCCTCGACCCAAACCTTATCGGATGAGTTTGGGACACTCATGTCTTCCAAGTTTAAGATGTCAATGATGGGCAAGGTATCATTCTTCTTAGGTCTTCAGATATCTTAGAGTCCCAGAGGCATCTTTATTAATCAATCCAAATATGCCCTTGAATCGCTTAAGAAATATAAGATGGAATCTTGCGACCCCGTGGACACTCCAATGGTGGAGAAATCTAAGCTTGATGCAGATCTACATGGAGTTACCGTTGATCCGACACTTTATCGTGGAATGATCGGTACTCTTCTGTATATCACAGCCAGTCGACCTGATCTTCAGTTTGCTATATGTATGTGTGCCAGGTATCAAACTAGGCCTACTGAGTTACATTTAGCTACTGTTAAAAGGATCTTTCGATATCTTAAAGGAACCATTAATCGGGGACTTTGGTATTCGAAGGACTCTTCTATTGCACTAATGGCATATGCAGATGCGGATTACGCGGGTTGTCAAGATACAAGGCGTAGCACGAGTGGAACTTTGCAACTATTAGGAGATCGACTAATCAGTTGGGCATCGAAAAGGCAGAAAAGCGCTGCAATTTCAAGTACGGAAGCAGAATACATAGCTATGTCCGGTTGCTGTGCTCAAATTCTTTGGATGAGATCGCAATTAACCGACTATGGTCTAGGTTTCAACAAGATTCTGATGTACTGTGACAACAAGAGTGCAATTGCCTTATGCTGCAACAACGTTCAATTCTCCCGGTCGAAGCATATTGACATTCGCTACCACTTCATCAAGGAGCAAGTGGAAAATGGAGTAATCGAGCTTTACTTTGTCCGATCTGAGTATCAATTGGCGGATATTTTCACGAAGGCTTTAGATCGCGCTCGAATTGAATTTTTGGCCGACAAGCTAGGCATGAGAACCTTCTCGCCTGAGACTCTTAAGGAACTAGCAGATGAAGCGAAAGAATAGTGGTGGTAAAACTAGTTCTCCGTATCCTTGGTGATCATTTGTATATATTTTTTATATTTTTATTCACAAAAGCAAAATACAAAAATATAAAACCATATAAAAACCATAAAAATTGAAAAATCCAGAAAAATCCAAAAATATTTTTACTTTATTTTTCAAAGGCATGTCTTTTGGTACGATAATATTTACAGCCTTAGAAATGTTGATTAATATCGACACTGCGCCATAAATAGAGTTCGTACAAAAGTTGTAAATATTTCATAAAACATGCCAAAATGGCTTGTAGTTATTTCTGACTGCAACCCGGTTTTCATATTAAAGTCAAGTATTTCTTATGAAAGCTTTGACTCACAACGGGAATTAATTTTCTCGGGCAAGGTTTACTTTAAAACCTTGTAAGGGATCAAGTTTACTTTATAACTTGGTCTAACACAAATCTATGTACGTTTCAGTGCATTTATTTGTTAAAACAAGAGAAGTCTTGTTTTTATGAAGCTATCATCTCTACAACCATGCTATCTACAATTGGTATCTACATACTCGACGATGCGACTACTCAACCGACGACTACAGCTCTTTCGATAGAACACGGGTCAACAATTGAGGGGGAGCAATTGTCAAGCATTCAGAATCTTCGATGCCGAACGTGCCAAGCTCACAAGTTGGTGTCAAGACAACAATACCAATCGTACATGTGGTGTCAAGAGATGACTTCAGACGTGACGAGGCGACCAACATATGCTGACAAGAACCATTTGATCTTATCATATGATGTTCTCATCAATCAGGTCCAACCTTGTCAATTCTTTTTAATATGGTGAATATGTGATCATGTTACAAAACGGTATCATATCTCATACGTTTGATATCATGAAGATAAAATGGACTTGCATTTTTCTTCCCAAAACCTTTGTTAAAACTTCATTAAATCAATTGATATTAAAAACATCGATTGGGTTAATATTTTTAATATGGGGGAGAAAATGTGATTTAATATGGGATATTATCACAAATGGTTTGACTTAATATGCTGTCTCATCCCGACATGTGCGAAATGTTTTCGAATATCGTGGCATATGTTAAGGGGGAGCAAAACGGATTTGCATATCAAAATGGATTTTCATGGTGACATATACTTACCCAAAACCCATTTATTTCACGACGATGAAGATTGTGGTGACATAAGGATGGTAGGATAGGTTAAGTCCTATGATTCTTCCAGAACCGGAGGAATCTTCCCAAGGACATTCCATAGCTAGAAATAGTAGTCCTTAGGAAAGATGGAGAAAGATTGTGAACGTAGCTGAATGCCGACCAAGTACTTAAGTTAGCACTGGAACAATCACAACAAGGTGCTAGTTATGACGTATTGGTAAGCATTGAAGGGGTTGAAGAATGAAAAAGAATTGTAAAGATAAAGGGTGTAAAGAAAGAAGCCCTCCTTACAACTTTAGGCAAAAACCGGGTCAACACATATGCTATTGAGATCATTTTAATGATGCTCGATATTGAAGATAGACATCATGGACCCAATGATGCAATGCACAACCCAACCCAGCTAACTCAGATATCTCTCAAAAGGTATTTGTTTTAATCACACGGAGACAACGCATTATCTATTGATTTATTCACTCCGAATAAATTGGTATTGAAAAGGTGGCACTCCTCTCCAGCCTCCGATCACTAAAATCCAAAGTGCACGATCGAGTCTAGAGCCATTTGAGATCATCAAATATCTCATTAGGACACACTTTCTTATTTCCTTGCTTCTTCACACACTGTGAAAAGTAAGAAAGATTTTAAGAGTCCTACGCAAAATCTTCATGATCTTGCCTGAACATCCGAGTAATACGAAAGTATTTACAATGAAGATGGAAATACTTCTTGAGCGAATATCAAAAAGCTCATGGTAGGTGACTTGTGCGATTCTTTATGAATCAAACTTGTGATAACTGGAAAGCAACAGTGGTTTAATTCTTAGCTGAATTTAAACACGTTCCAGGCCTCTACGCAATATCTTAATGATCTTGCCAGAACACTCAGAGTGATACCTTAGAGTTC
Source organism: Glebionis coronaria (assembly GCA_025667525.1). Taxonomy (NCBI): domain Eukaryota; kingdom Viridiplantae; phylum Streptophyta; class Magnoliopsida; order Asterales; family Asteraceae; genus Glebionis; species Glebionis coronaria. The sequence goes on along the minus strand of CM046882.1, from coordinate 96,257,268 downwards.
ACAGTGATGAGTGGAAATCCTTCTAGTGTTAACCTCAAACAGCACTTGGTAGGTAACTTGCAAGATTCTATACGAATCAAGCTCGTGACAACTGGAAAGCAACGATGGTGCGGTTCTTAATTGAATTTCACTTGTTCCAGGAACATGAATTGACGGCTTCAAATCATGCGGATAATTTTATCCAAATGATTCACTCTTTACGTTCGCAGTCAGCTTTGGACGGTCGAGTAAAGAGAACGGGTTTACCCGCGAAATCCTGTCAGGAAGTTACTTAATTGGAACTATCCGTCACGGGTACGATATCTAATATCGTCCAACGGTCTTCACCAACCGGAGGTAAAATGCTACCGATTTAGAATGAAATGTTCAAAGCCATTTCGTTCGTGTCTACTTATGTTGCGGAATTTGAAGACGGTGGCGTTGCGGGATCCAAGATGAAGTCGTCCCCGCATGCTTATACTTTATGCACTTAATATCTCATCTAATTCAAGAAAGCCTAAAAGTTAAGTCTTCCGCTGTTTCAAACTCTGAAGCTTTCAAGAATTACGAAGGTATAAGTATGTGGGACGTGAGGTCACGAAGAGGCGAAGATCACAAGTGATGGATGCACGAGATCAAGGCAAGAGATTTATGCTCAAAGATTAATATCAAAGATCACATCAGCATGTTCACCAGAAAAGAAAAAGAAAAAGAAAGACGAAGACTACGAGCTCAAGACAAGCATAGTATGCTAGGTTTATTTTATTGTTGTAACTTGGGTAACGCCCTTGTTTAGAGTGACCTCCCTTAGGGGGAGATTGTTGGAAATACGTTTTACGTATTAGAAAGGATCGGTCACTCCAACAATAGTCAATGTTATAGCTCGTAATTTAGTTATTTACATTTATTAAACAAGGCCCAAAACCGAGCCCATGAAGTGTATGGGCCGGCGGCCTAATGTAAACCCAAGCCCATCTCATGGGCTTGGGTATATAAACCCTCTCCTTAGATGGAGAGGGTGTGTGGTTTTCATATTTTACACATAGTTCCTTTTAACTTTCTCTTTCTAGAAGTGTGAAATCCACCATCTTTCTATCTCTTTCTCTCTCTAAAAACATAAGTATAGATTTACATTTCTACAGATTCAATTGGAAACAAAGGCACCCTTGTGATCAGTGAATCACAAGGAGTCAATAGCAATAAGAAAATCACACTTTGGTTCACACAATAAGCCACAATCAATCAAACAGTCACCAGATATAGCCCAGATATGGAAATAAGCAGTTAAGCACTTAATAAGCAGATTTAGCAAGAATAAGCCAACCAAACTTAACAGGATGCATACACAAGCTATATAAACTATGAATAAACACAAAGCAACAAGAATCAAACACTGAATCAAAATAAACAACAAGATCTAGGCACAAACAGTTACTGATGAACAATGAACAATATGCAAACAAGTTTTGCTGATCTATTTGACACTAGATCCAATTTCAAGCAATCAAATCTCTTCTCCTGGTGTGATTAACTAAGGTTTAGCACTTGTTAGCCCTAGCCTAAGCTTAGATCTAGGTGTCCTCAAAATCCTAGCCAATTTTACCAAGTATCCAAGATTTTATACCCTATTTTATGAATCTATGTGTTCAAACCCTTAAAACCTGCAAACAGATGAACAATAGCACCTAAATAACATATACCAACACTTAGCAACAATAAACAACCACTTAACAATCCACAAATCCAATTTATGCAGTAAACCCAAACACCCTTTTAAATTTTGTTTTCACAATTTTTCAAAGGCTTATGCAGATTTTACCCACAAATCAGTCTAACAACACCTCATAAACATCAAACCAAGCCAAATAAACAATAATCAACCACAATATCACAGATTCAAGCACAAATCCACAAAAATCATCAGAAACTTTAAAAAAATGAAAAGGGAAGAAGATGCAAACCTCCAAGACCTACATCCAGGCCTTGGATTGTTTGAGCTGAGGTACTAGCAGAACAAGTACCAGCTTCCAAGCTGCTAAGAAGAACAAACCACAAAGTGAGATCAAAATAATACCAACTTTCTGATTTTTGATGCAAAAGCTTTATCACTTAAAACTTTGCCTCAAAAACCTTCAAACAAGATTATGGAACTCAGATTTTAGCTTATCAAACACCAAACTTTTATAAATAACAGATTAGAATTCAAAATTTTCAGAAATTCAAACTTTATTTCATAAAAAGGAATTACAAAGATTTAAAAGCTAAAATCTGGAACAAAGCTCTCTCACAGGTTGAGGAGTCTTTATATAGGCAAATGCCAATGCTAGCACTATTCACAAACCCTAGAAGTGATTTCTCTATAATGCCCTTGAGTCTTCTAGACGTTTGATGGAATGAGTTGTCCAAATGCATCCAAACCGTTCAAAATAGCTTTGATATGAAGTAGGGATCCTAGGCTGTTGATTTGGACACGTCAGATTACTTGGAGGCTAAGTTGCATTTTCATTGGTTGAGGAGGTTGAGTGTGGGGTCCAAGGAGTAGTGGGAGTGAGGGTTTTGTGTGTGGGATTTGTTTCTGCACATGTGAATCACACAAGTGCCAGGGTAATTTGTTTTTACCCTTTGTTTTAAGTGGAGTAAAAACTGGGTGGATGAAGGGTGAATAGTAGTAGTTTTGATCCGAAATTGGGGGAATGGAAAGTGTTTGGCGCAATTTCGTTTCAAATGTTTCAATAGCACACAAATGGCCCTTGAATTTTGGGATTTTTGGTAAAACGTGTTTTCAGCCATAGAAACTTGATTTCCTTTGTATTTAACTTTCACACTTTGGCAGTTTTGGCACATAACTTTCCAAAAGGGTTTATAAGGGTTATTTTTGGAACTTTTGCATATTTGAAGGACTGATTTTGGACATTTTTGATCTTCAAAGGTCTTCAATGTATCTTTGGCTTGATGAGGGATCACATTTGACAATTGGGAATTGTTGAGGGACCAATCTTGCCATTTCTTCAAAGTTGAGGGACCTTTTGTGTAATTTTGACAAACTTAAGGGACCAAACTTGTAATTATGAATATACAAGGGTTTTAAGTGTCATTTCTTCAATAAATGAGGATCAATCTTGTTTGTCTTCAAGTCTTCAAGGGTATTTGTTGAGTATTCCATGATTAGGGCCCGGTTCTTTGTACGGCTTTGTTTCTCGTGTCCGTTTTCCTTGTATCTTGTGATCTTTTGTCTTTTTCACGATATCCATACGTAAAATACACAAGTAAACAAACACAAGCATATATATGGTATTTTATGACATTTTTATACATTAAAAGCCCGAAAAGAACGATGAGATCATGTATAAATGTCATCTCATCAAATATGCCACCACTTTCACCCACTCCACCCTTGGAGAACTTGTCTCCTCCACCTCCACCCAACTCAAACATCCCAATTTTGGGTGTCCCTCTTTCCCTCCTCTTGGGTGATCCTTACTTTGGGTTTCAACAAACTCATGGTCCTAGATGTCCATGTTGTCTCTACAACCACTTCCTCATCCAAAACCTAAGGATGGATATGTATGGACTACATAGGGGTTTGCAAGATTTCTTGCTTGCTTTGTTCTCCATGCCTCCTCCTAGGAGATGAATGATGGAGTTCTTTTAATAAAGATTTTCAACAACAAGCCAAAGAAAACAACCTATCTAGATTTAATGATAAGCTAGCTATGTATTAGTTAGTTTTATTTATCTTTGTACTTGTTTCACTAATGAATGTTTCATGTTGTTGACTTATGGATTTAGCTTTGTGTGATTCTATCCTTTTGTGCACGCTAATCAACTTTAATTTGAGATTAAAATTGAACCTAAATCTATCACAACCCCTAAACTTGACTAAAATTGGTTCAAAATGATATCTAAATTATTTTGTCACCCTTTGTCAAGACATTCTTTGTGAATGTGTTGCTTTATGCAACCCTAGCATATTTTGGTTCTAATAGAGGTAAAAATCCAAGATTTGCAATTTTTTGAAAAAGTCTTAGTTTTTCCCAAAACCCAGGAAAAACATGGTTTAAAGTCCTCTGGACGCGGTTCCTTAAAGACCCGCGGTTCCTTAGTGATATGGAACCGCCGGACCCTATAAGGTACCGCGGCCAGAAAGTGACTTTTGACGAATTTTTGGTCAAAACCTTTAAACCCTATTCCCAGTCAAGATTCCTTGTTTACTCAAATTGACTAAACATTCCTTGACACTACACATTTTGTATTCAAATTCTTACCTTGATTACATTTTACTTATACCCCAACCTTGAGATTTCATTCTCACACCTTCCCAACCTTGAGATATCATTCTCACACTCTCACAATGCCTAACTCCTACATTCCTAACCTTGACATTTCTTTGTCACAACCCCACTCACCCAAAGCTTGCTCATCCAAGCTTTCAAAGAAACCGAAAATCTCGGTTCGACCCGTTTGGGTTAAGAAGAATGAACCATCTTCGTCCAAACCACCCAAAAACCCTACCTTCTCTCCAATCAAGTATTGGAATGAGACTTACACCATAAACCCCATCACCGGAGCAAAAGAACATGTTCCACCACCACCACAATCCTTCAATACCCCCAACTCAATGACCTTGTAACCTTCCCAAACCTCACAAGGCACTGTGAAAACATTCCCAAACCCTTTACCCCACCACCACCAAACCCTAAGTTTGATGCCATACCCCCATCAAACGATTTTGTGTTGCATCATGGATCCTCGTGTGATTGTTGCCGATTTTAACAAATTGAACTTGCTCATGTGTATGAGAAGTTAAATTTTCTTGAATTCCTCCTCACTCGACCTCCTATTCAAGTTTTCGTTCCGGTGGACAAAACTTCGAATGATGCATCGTCGTCTTTTTAGTTTTATTTTATTTTTAGCAATCTTGGAAAATATCACTATTAGACTAGCTTATGCTTAGTGGTTTATTTTCCATATTTATTGCTTTTAGATACTCATACTATGTCTATGACTATCTTCTTTGTTGTATTTTTTTTGTAACCTTTGTGTTATTTGTGTGCTATCTAATTAGTTCTATTTTGAGTTGATCTTGGTTAAATTTTTACAATTGCTTATGGGTGATTCCATCAATTCTAAAGCTTTAACCCATTGACAAGCTTATCATCTTCATTATATTGAAGTTTGATTTTGTCAATTACCTCTGTGGACATACTTAGCAAAATACTTGCTTCTAATTTGAGATTTCTTCTCTTTCTCCCTCTCAAGTTACTTAGTAGGTAGTGATCATATATACATTGGTGTCTCTTTCCTTTCTACTAACCTTTGTGTAGCATGTCACCTTAGCTCACAAACTTGGTGCCCCAAGCAAGGGGAGCAACCACCAAGGGGGAGCTACTAGCAAAGTTCGATGCACTTCAAAGACTTATGCTAACCTTTTTGCTACGACAAAGGGGGAGAAATGATAGTGATAAACTAGTTAATAATTCCATAGTTTGTGTTTCTACGTAAATGAGTTTATCGTTTGTCGTAATCAAAAAAGGGGAGATTGTTAATGCAAGTAATGCCTAAAAACATTATTAGTGTTAACTAATCTTTCTTAGTTTTGATCACAACAAACCATACAACACATTTAGTGTAGAAACACAAAATGAATTATTTAACTAACACTATCATCAAGGTAATAATCATATCACTAACCTTTCTTAATCATACTTAGTGATCATCAAAATGATTATCCTTAAAACTCACTTTTGTTAAATAAGACAAAAGACTTTTTAATAAACATTCTTTTTTTAGAAAATGTTTTATTAAAATGGAAAATGAAAATTTGAAAATGGCATATTCCAAATGTTGTTAGAATATCCTTTGAAGGGTTCAAATACCTCAGATATTCCCACCCCACTAAAAGACAAAAAACGGAGCGAAGTCTAGTGGCGGTACCTTAAGTACCTACGCGGTACCTTAGCGATATGGTACCGCGGGGTGAGATAAGGTACCGCGCACAGTAGCCGTTATAGATCCGTTGTAACTTTGTCTCCTCTAAATAGTGGGTCAAATCTCATTTTCCAGTAAGCCTCTTGGACGTTTTTCTCAGCCCTTTTTCTATTTTCTATAGTATAATCATTAATAAATGATCACTTAATTTGTTAAGGATGTTTACATATGATTATCCTCTTGATCCCCTCCTTTACCATGTCCAATAAGAAGATCACTCACTCACTAGTGTAGTGATAAAGATGAATTTATGAGCTAGTCATATTCATCATGATACCTTTTTGTTTTAGGTCAATCCAATGTATTTATGAATACTTGGACTAGTTGTGTTCATCCAAGTTATTTGTGAATACTTGGATTTGTTGTGTACATCCATTGCATATGTGTTTGCTTGGATTTGTGTTGTGTAAATCCAAGCTACATGTGTGTACTTGGATAAGTCTAGTTGAGTTGTAATAGATTTGATTAGGAGTTCTCACTAAACTATAAAGTGATGTGGTTGTGTCTTGTGAGTTCTCACTAAACTTTAAAGTGATTAGTAGTTGTGTTGTGTGAAGTTCTCACTTAGCTTCAAAGTGAAGAGTCGTGAAGATTGGTTCTAGCTTTCGATTAGAACTCGACATCTAGCCTTGTGTCGTAAAATGGTGAAGTAGGCAACGTCGTGAAGATTGGTTCTAGCTTTCGATTAGAACTCGACATCTAGCCTTGTGTCGTAAAATGGTGAAGTAGGCAACGTCGTGAAGATTGGTTCTACCTTAAGATTAGAACTCGACATCTAGCCTTGTGTCGTTAAATTGTGAAGTAGGCAACGTCGTGTAGTTTGGTCCTAGCTAAAGATTAGGTCTCGACATTTAGCTTAGTGTCGGAAAATAATGTAAGCAACGATGTAAGGTTTTCTCCGCCGAGAATGGAGCTTGTGGATATAGTGGAAATCTCGAGTAGGTGTACTCGAGGAGTGGAGTAGAAATGAGGATAGAGCCTCGTTGTCGAACCACTATAAATCTTGGTGTCTTCCCACTAGGTTGTCTCCTTCCTTGCTCTTTACTTATTTCATTATCATTATACTTGCTTATTATTCATGCTAGTGCATTTCAATTGAACCTAATCATTATGCAACTTAGCTTTAAGTAAAAGATAGTTTTGATACAAACCAAATTGAAAGCAAATTTAATTTGGTCACCAATCGAAGAGAAACTATTCAACCCCCCTTCTAGTTTCTACAATATGGTATCTAAAATAACTCTCCTCATAATTTTATTTCATGTGGATACTAAACTTTCTTGGAAAAAATGGACAAATCACCACCTTCCATATCCACTTTAATCCAATGGATGTGATTAAACACAAAATCTATTTTCACCTTTTTTTTAAAACATTAATGTCTCTTAAACTGTTACTCGTTATACGAAAAAAATATATCATTACGAAGAGCATTTAATTATCTTTCTATAGACATGTTATATGATACACTTTCGACAAAAAAAAATTCTTCATTTTTTTCACTTCTTTTTCATTGTCGAAAATCATCATATATGATACTAATATATATGATGTAACACTGATATAACTTATCATATCTGATATAAATCAATATCATAGATGATTTAATAATAATTTTTAATTTAACACTAGTATCATATATGATGAAACACTAGTATCATATATAATATAACTTATCATATACAATATAAACTAATATCATATACTCCCTCCGTCCTAAAATTATTGTCCACAGACAAAAAACTCACAATTTTAGAATACATCATTATTTCAACTTTCTCTCTCATATTTTTTGCACAAATGACAATTTTACCCTCAACTAATTAATTTAAAACTTTTTTATTGTTTGTAATAATAACGTCAAATGAAGGTAATATGATAAAGTCAAACTAGATTCTCTATCTATTTTTAGAAGTGGCTAATTATTTTGGGACAACCTAAAATAGTATAATGGATGGTGGGGATAAGTACATTGATATCCAATATAAATATAATATCTAAAATAAATATTCTCTAATTTTATTGATCTTTTTCTATATACATAAATATATAAAAATATTATTTTAAGTTAATATTTATTTTATATATATATAAAGATTTAAGTTCATTTTGATACTAAAATTTATTTGGATAACAAGGGACAAATCCTCACCTTCCATATCCATTTTAATCTGATCGATGAGATTAAACACAAAATCTATTTTCACCCTTTTTTTCAAACATTAATATCTCTTAAACCGTTAATCGTTATGCAAAAAATTTACCGTTACGAAGAGCATTTAGTTATCTTTCTATGGATATGTTATATGATACACTTTCGACAATTTTTTTCTTCGTTTTTTCACGCTTTTTTCATTGTTAAAAATTATCATATATGATACTAATATCATATATGATGTAACACCAGTATCATATATGATATGACTTATCATATCTGATACCAATATCACAAATGATTTAATAATAATTTATGATTTAACATTAGTATCATGTATGATAAAACATTATTATCATATATAATATAACTTATCATATATGTTATAACTTATCATATATGATTTAACAATAATTTATGATTTAACACTGTTATCATATATGATAAAACACTACTATCAAATATGATAGTTTACGTAAATTTTAATAAAAAAAAATTCTTCAAAAGTATATCATAGTGCATATTGGTAGAAAGATAATTAAATACTTGTCGCGGTGGTATATTTTTTCGTTTAACATTTAACGATTTAAAAGATATTTAAATTATAAAAATATGTTAATTAATTAAATAATTTTAATCTTATTCATTAGATTGGGGTAGAGATGGATGGTGCGGATGAGTCTATTGGCATCCAAAATAAATATAATATTCAAAATATCTCTTCTCTAATTTTATTGATCTTTATATATACATAAATATATAAAAATATTATTTCAAGTATATAAATCGTACTTTTATATTTAGATTACATATTAATGCTTATTATATATATATATATATATATATATATATATATATATATATATATATATATATATATATATATATATATATATATATATATATATATATATATATATATATATATATATATATATATATATATATATATATATATATATATATATATAAAGATTTAAGTTCATTTGGATACTAAAATTTATTTGGATTACAAGGGACAAATCCACACCTTCCAAATCCATTTTAATCTAATAGATGAGATTAAACACAAAATCTATTCTCACCCTCTTTTTTCAAACATTAATATTTCTTAAACCGTTAATCGTTATACGAAAAAATATACCGTTACGAAGAGCATTTAATTATCTTTCTATGGATATGCTATATGATACACTTTCGACAATTTTTTAGTTTTTTCACGTTTTTTTCCATTGTCGAAAATTATCATATATGATACTAATATCATATATGATGTAACACCAGTATCATATATGATACAACTTATCATATGTGATATAAACCAAAATCATAGATGATTTGATAATAATTTATGACTTAACACTAGTATCATGTATGATAAAACATTATTATCATATATGATATAACTTATCATATATGTTATAACCTATCATATATGATTTAATAATAATTTATGATTTAACACTGTTATCATATATGATGAAACACTATTATCATATATGATATTTTACGTAAATTTTAACAATAAACAAAAAAAAATCTTCAAAAGTATACCATATCGCATATTGGTAGAAAGATAATAAAATGCTCGTCGCGATGATATATTTTTTTCCGTTTAACACTTAACGGTTTAAGAGATATTTAAATTATAAAACTAGGTGAATTATTTAAATACTTTTAATCTTATCCATTATATTGTGGAAGAGATGGATGTTGGGGATGAGTCCCTTGATATACAAGATAAATATAATATCCAAAATAACTTTTCTCATATCAAAATATGTATATTTCTATAAATTCGGTTTTTAGTTTCAATTGTCAAACCAATATCCAACCCGAAATCCAAATTTATAGTTCGGTTCAGTTCGGTTATGACCCACAACCCAAATTCTATTTTCGATTCGGTTCGGTTTTTGGTTTTCGTGGGTCAAACACAAACAATAGACACCCCTAGTCCAACGATATCAAATTGTATTTTGCTCTTGACTCGATATCAAAATATTCTCCTCCCAAAGCATTTAGTTGGTTAAGAACTCCAGGAGTGTGTAGCTTAGGAGACCTTAGGTATTACCTCAGATACGAGCGTAATAGTAATGTAACCTTATCTGATACTTGAAAGGGATACGATACGCTCGTTAACTGCGTCTCTGGTTTGACCTCGAGACCAAGCTCCGACATGAAAGTAAGTATACAGCCTGAGAGGTAGTCTGAATATTGAATATCAGAATAAATGCATATGTATATGTGAATCGTAATTGTAATAAATATGGGGAAGTAATTATACCCGATGTTAAATAAAATCTGGAGGTCCTGTCCCATCGCTAGGCCTAGGCACTGTACACGAGGAAATATTTTGTCCATAAATCTTGGTTTTATGCGGCTTTGGCAGCGCGCTTAGTCCGGACCGCTGGATAATGTTATGTACCTTGGATAAAGGCTTGATACCCTGGGTATTCACGCCTTTGTCGTTTCATATTTCCTAATGTAATCATGATCTAGACCTAGCCACGGTCCCCGTAACGACTCCGGAGCCAAGTTCTGAAGCCATACGCAAATGTGTCCCCTTAATGTCTGGTTGTTAGGACTATTTTGATGACACGCCACTCATCATTCTGCTAGTCTCCGAAGCTCTTTCTTTCTTGACCTCGTGAACCACTAGACTAGTCCTTGGCCAATGCCCCGATCTGTTTAGGTGGGTTTTAGGGCCAAATGAAATCCCATCAAGCCCATTTTAGAGAACAAATACGTTTCTAGCATACGCGACGTTTCGCTTCCCTTCCGTCTCTTATAAATACCGCTCGTGATTTCTCTCTATATCGTGTTCTTTTCTCTTTACCATTGTTGAAATCTTTTTATCAATCGTCCTCGCTTTCTAAGGTGCGCTATGCTATCTTTTTACTTATGTTTTTGAAATTTCATCGGTTATCCCGAATGTTTGGTAGTAAGCCCGAAGAGATGGATTTGGAATATGTTTTATTATATCCGAAATGCGATCTGCATATTCGCGTTCACAGTCCGAGAATATAGTATACCGGAAGATCTACGCCTTTGTCTTCCTGACCCTAGCATGACCATGAACAACCTTCCAGCTGACGCAATTGCATATAGGTCTGGTGGTAAGACCGAAGAGATAGATTTAGAATATTCTTTATTATATCTGAAATATGATATTCATATTTGCATTCACAATCCGAGAATATAGTATACCGGAAGATCTATGCCCTTGTCTTCCTAACCCTGACATGACCATGAACAACCTTCCGGCTGACGCAATTGGGATATATCTTCAGTATCTCAAACATGTGTTGATCCCAAACTTAGATCGATTTAACTTTGTGTTAACGAGATTGAATCAAGTATAACACGTAGAGAAACTTTGTGTTTATAAAAATCTAAGTGTTATGCGGAATTAACACTTAGAACAAAGAACAAAGCAAAACACAATGTATACCAAACTTTCACTTTATTGATGATCGATTGCGTACAATGAACGTGTTAAAACGTATATCAATATCAAACCCTAAGACCTCCTTTTATAACATAAGGAGTCTTGAACAATAATCTACTAATCAACTATTCTAGGAAAAGATAAATATAGAACATAAAAATATTTGATCATATCTTTCTTAAATATACAAAACGTGTTGACTAAGTAGTTGTTTATGACTGGGATTTCCTTTGTGAGCGCCTTGATAAGTCTTGTCAGTGTTCAATCTGTCAGTGCCTCATTTGCTCTTGTCAGCGTACAAAATCCCTTTGTTAGCTTTTGAGTGACTTAGCTATTTTTATTCCCAACAATCCTCCCCTAAACTTGATATTTACTCTAATAATCAAGTTTCTGAATAAAAACAAAATACAAGAGAGGATTCTCACAGTTTAAACCTACTCCTTAATCTGAGCATATATAAACCTTAAAAAGTTCATGCTAATGTCACTGGTGTAATCAACTTCAAGCTTGGTGCAGACCAACTTCTTCAATAAATCTTGTGATAGAGGATATTCTTGATCTATCAACTAGTATTCTGCAAACTTAGTAGTACTGAGATGGTAAACACCAGCAGCTGAATACAAATGCCATTTCAACTCACTCAAGTCATCCAGATCCAACCATACTAGATCAGCAACATCATGGGCAAACATTCTTCTAAATGTTGTCCATATTTTTATTCCATTCATTGGGGAGCTTCAGTCTCATACTTCTCCTTCATTAAACTCCACAGAGTTTCCATATTTTCTCTATCCATGCTAGCAAACAATAAAACCAAAGAAGTGAAAGTGTGTACCTTATCACCAGCCCTAGTGATCTTCCAAAATCCAATGGAATCTTCTTCATACTTGATGATTGGATTTTTGAAGTCAAAAGGCACAACGTCAGCTAAATCAGAATCCATATTTTTATTCCATTCATTGGGGAGCTTCAGTCTCATACTTCTCCTTCATTAAACTCCACAGAGTTTCCATATTTTCTCTATCCATGCTAGCAAACAATAAAACCAAAGAAGTGAAAGTGTGTACCTTATCACCAGCCCTAGTGATCTTCTAAAATCCAATGGAATCTTCTTCATACTTGATGATTGGATTTTTGAAGTCAAAAGGCACAACGTCAGCTAATTCAGAAGCCATCAATGGAGAAAGCACCATGTTCTTTGATGAGACTGGAATTATACATAGTCTCATCGTTCAAATCGGGCTTAAAACGTTTAAAATATCATTAAAAATTCCAAATATATGCTTGTGTATTTTAGGTACGGATATCGTGAATTCACCAAAAGATCACAAAGAATGAAGCAAAAACGAACACGGGAAATGAAGTCGTATAATGAACCGGACCCAAATGTTGAATTTTCCAAAAAAGTCCCTCAAGTTTAAAAAAATGGCAAGTTTAGTCCTCCAAGTTTTGAAGATTGTCAACTTTGGTCCCTCATCTTTGAAGATTTGGCAAGAAAAGTCCTTGGAGAAATCATTTATACAAGATTGGTCCATTAATTTTCAAGATATCACATTTCAGCCCTTGAAGAATGTCCAAGTTACATAACAAGTCCTCAACACATGTGTTTAAAGTTTAAAGGGTTGTTATTGTCATTTGAGCAAAGTCATTTGCAAAGAAAATGGAGATTGGTTGCTTGAATACTTGTTTTGACATGTTTTTGAAAGAGCAGGGGCCACTTTTGCCAATTATTTAACCCATACCCGAATATTACCCAGTATAAGCCCAGTCTAAACCCGACCAATACCCACACCCCACCCCTTTATACACGTTTTACTTATATAAATGGGGTCAAACCAGTCAGACCTAAAAGATTAGCCGCTAAACACTCTTTATCCTCTCCCCTCACCAGATTAAACAGCTCCTAAACACCCATAAACCCTAAACCAATTTCCAGATTTGGTATACTCAAACCAAAGGTTTTTCAACAATTACTTGTGGGTTTTGATAATTAAGCATCCCAGGAACACTTCCATGTGCAAGATTCGCTTGCCACGTCACTGTGGTCCTCACCCTAATCATCCCCTGCCCCACTATAGCTCCAAGACAAATCGTTTCCAGTAAGATCCATGGCTCTTGGCACAAACGTGTTCCCCAATTCAAAATACACGTCTAGGATCATGTTGTACACTGCATCAGTCACATGCTACACCAAAGACCAATTCAAATTTGGGATCGAATCAGCATATTCCAAAGGATCTTTGAGGGCTTTTCTAGAAATCATACATTAGGGTTAGGACCTATATTTTGTTTCTAGAATGATCTGTAGCCACTATATAAGGCGACATAGGTTTTTTTTTATGCTTGTTCCAGTTTTTTTTATCTCTCTGTGTAAACTTTTTATTTGTGGAATAAAACCTAGCATTTGATATATAAATTCTGAGTTCCAACTTTTATTTATGATTGTTTCAGTGAGTTATTTTAAATTCATCAAAATATTTTCGTGTTCAAAACTTTGGCAGAAACATACTTTTGAGATCCACTTGTTCATACGCAAGTGTTAATTTATTGTTAGAATTTACTTCAAGTCTTGTTTTCAAAAATTGGTTTGTCGAAAGGATTTTTGAAAAATCACTGTTCTAAGTTCATAGTTTGTGTTTGAGAAATATCTTGGGAGTTTCAAAGTTTGAAGTTTCAGGAAAAGTTTTTAAACAAAGTAAAAATCAGTTGGTTTGTTATCATCATTACTGTTTACGTGTTTGCTCATCTTAGCAGGGAAAAGGATGCTTGTGATTGTGCAATCACATAAGCTCGAAAACCAAAGGGGTGTGGATGTTATGCCCCGTGAGGTGAGTTCTTTTTGCTTTTCTGTCATAGTTATTAGAGTTCCTTGTGATTTGTGATTTGGAGTTGCATAATTGTTGTTAAGAATCTAAAAACTTAGGGGTTTAAGGTAGATATTCGTTGTCGTCTTGGTTGTGTAAGGAAGATTAAGCAGATTCTTGGATAAAAAAGACTTCCTAAAGAGATTTAAGGGGTGTTTGGGACGGAAAGGTTGAGAGGTATAGGTTTATCTCCAAAGCCTACCTAGCTCTACACACTCTTAAAGGTCCTAGGGGAGTTTATTTTAGCTAAAAATTTGGTTAGTTTACTTTGAAAATTAGATTCGGTGTTGTCGACTAGAATCGGCCTTGGTAGTTCACACAGTGAGTGTTAGGGTAGTTTTCGATGAATTTGTGATTAAATTCTTGGTCCTTACTAGTTTTTTTTAGATTGGTGTAGGTTTTAACCAATAGTTAAACTAGGATTGGTAGTTTTTGAATCAAGTTTTGCGTCATAAAACTCACCGAGTAGTATTTTGCATTAGCATACTCACCTTCTGTAATGCAGTTACTGTAGAGGGTAGTTAAATGTTCCAGCTTACTCGAAAGGTCCCAAAAAGTGTGTTGGTGGTGTCTGGCTTGGACTCCTTTGAGATTTTCTACTCGTATCAACCATAAGTAACCATAAGCTAAAAGAAGAATCCAGAGAAAACCGTAGGCCTGTTTTGTTCTTGTGGGGTGCAAAAGCCCAAACAGTGGGGTGAATTAAAGTGTCTTGGTTTATTCGTGTATTTGTTTTGTTGTGTGTTAGTTGTGGGCGCATGTGCATCCACCAGAAACCAAGTAATTGTACCAAAGAGTAACCACTAATGCCCACTGATCAAGTCGCTTAATCTTTTAGGATTGATTTGTGTCCTTAATTGTGTTTGTGATTTCGCATTGGTGTCTAGTGTTGTAGTCCACTGTTCCATCACCAAGTAACCATAGCGAACCAAGAAAACAGAAAGGTGTTTGGTATAGGTTGTAACTAGGTCGGGTAACACCGTCTATGCATGATTTGTGCCTGCACATGCTCAATGGTCTTAGTATAATTTGTTTGTGCCTTTCTTCCTTTAAAATTACTTAAGAATCATTCAAAGTGTGCCTAGTGTGTTACTGTAATTACAAAATTAGTGCATACCTGCTGCTACTTTTCAAGTTTCATAAGTATGCTAGATTGTTGAAGTGCACATGTGTTTGATCATTTGCTGAGTTCATTTTCTGTTGTAACTATATTACTGCGCCACTCGAGCCTAAGCTTATGAGTGCTTGTCTGCTTACTCCACAAAGCTGTCCAAATAATTAATAGTAAACAAAAAGATTGCTGCAAGTGGGGATAGAACCCCTGACCACAGACAATAGTAGACACAAGACCACCAAATTTAACCATCTGCTCTGTTGGTGGCTCTTTGTTTGTTCTTGTTTTTATTTTCATTTAACCTTTGTTGTATTTCGTATATAAAAAGAAATAACCAAAAAGTATCATAGTGGGTTTCGAACCCCTGACCTCACTAGCAATATTGACGCAGCACCCACCCTTCATCCCATCTGCTCTATTGTACCCTTTTTGTATTATTTTCTTTTACTTCTCTTTTATAGGCTTTTTATTTAGTTTTTTTTTTCTATAATAAACTGTAGCTTATAAGACCAATTCCACTTGTTTAGTCATGCTTTTTTAGTATTAACATTTTTCCCTCGTTTAATTTATAGTTTAGGATTTTTAGAAAAAGAAATTATATTTTTTCCCTTATTATTTTAATTACTATGATTATTTTCTTTTTAAATCGCTTTTAGCCAATTAAAAATAGTAAAAAGTATTTTAAAATTTTCAAAAAATTGTTTTTAGTTTTTAAATAATGTATTTGAGGTTTTCAAATAAAAAAAAGTTTAAATTTTGTCTTTTTATTAGTTATTTTAATTTTTAGGATTTTTAATAAAATTTTAAAATTAATACTAATTAATTAAATAGTTTTCAATTTTTTTTGTTTTTGTAATTTTCTTAGTTAGGTTTTTTAGGTCTTTTTAGTAATTTTTAATTATTTTTTAGGTGAATTTTTTCGTTGGGTCGCGTTTTTACGTTCGTGCGTTTTCACGTTTTCGTCCGTTTTGAGCGTAGTCCGCTTTCGTTTTTCTTTTTTCCCAAAACGTAATCACTCGATTAAATAACGTCTATAATTGTTGGCTAAACACCATACCTCCTCGAGAACGAACTCGATTGTCGGTATTTGCGTTTTCTCTAAAACGTAATTACTAATACTTACTACGACTTAGTGTTTGCTTACTTTTTCCTAAAGGTAAATAAAACGACTAAAAACCACAACATCATTCTTCTTCAAAGTTGCTTCACTTGGGTGCACTTGGTCAAGTTCTGGGAACCTCAACTTGAAACCCTTCTTCACTGGCTTAAGCACAAGCAATGCCTTCTTAATCTTCATTTCCTCCTCTATCTCTTCCTGTCTTTCCACAGAAAGCATCCTATACATGTTTGCTTCACAAACATACTCCCAAATAGGATAAGCAAAGTACTCCAACTGTTCAAAAGAAAGCTTCCTTAGTTTTGTGTAAGTCCACCCTGTTTGGTGGCACCTAAGAAGCATGTAGTAAAGCTCTCTTCTGGCTGTCTTGTTCTTGGACAGTACCTTGTTTGCCATGTGTTCCAAAATGACCTTGCAATCACTTTAAACTCTCAACAAAATCTCCAAACCCGAAATCTGCTCTGTTAATGTCATGTTTGGATTTTCTGTGCAGGCCTCTTCCCATTTGAGATACATAGTAGAAACATGGGGCATATCAAAATCAACCTACTTCTTCAATTCCTTGAGCTTTTCCCTTGCTAGCTCATCCTCCCCATACTCTAACTTTTCTAAGTCCACCATATTGCTCATATCAACATTTAAGCTGTGTGAACTTCCATCATCACCAAAACCATCAATCTCATCACTATCAGATTCTGATGAAAGAATCTGAGCTTCAATACTACCTTTCCCTAGCCATTTCTTATCCTGCTCATGCATTTGTTGAGCAACCATAACATCGAACTGAATATGGACTGCATCCTTGGGAATATGCTCTTCTACCATAACTGCTTTACCCTTATCCGATGGATCAATAGAGGGCAAAGTGGTTGTTACCTGAGTGGAAGCCTCCTTGATCATGAAGGGTGGTTGGGATACCCCAATCATAGGAGAAGGTCTGTCAGCGGCTGAAGTAGATGTGTCAGCGTGTGAAGTACCTTTGTTAGCGGCTGAAATTCCACTCACTTGTAGCATAATCTCTGTGAAGGACTTCTTTATAGGAGTAACCTCAAAAGGATTAAAAGGAGTTTGTTCCTTCAAACCTGTAAGTGCCTCAGCTACCTCCTTTGTCCCATACGAACCTTCTTGGGACCCCTTATCACTCAGATTAAATGGTTTAGTAGGTGCATCCTCCCCTTTGTAAGAATCATCACCAGAGGACATCACCATAAACTTCCTTTTGAGAGAACCAGAAACTTCCAAAGTAACCAACCTCTCCCTAAAATTAATGAGTTCAAGGCCTTGTTCACTGATAACGTATAGTCCCCGGCCGGGTCATGAACCCGATCCACGGATACTACCTGTATCCAGCCCATCATGAATGGGTTGGAGTAATGTAATTTGAGATTATGAGTCTCGGATGAACAGTGGTCGCATGGGTCCGCCCGGTACGTCCGGTAAAGGGTTTTTCAGAATCACAACCTAATTAGGATTGTGATCTACTCTAAAGTAGAAGATATACATTAACCATAATTAGAAGATAACAATCAACTAATTATGGTACTTATCTTTTGCTTAGCGCCAAAGCTTCGGTAAAGCCCACTAGGGTTTTACCACCTTTATAAGGAACCCCCAAGGGTTCCAGAGAGGTACGATCTAGACCATTCTCACATCTTACTAAGCATTAACCCTAACCAATTACTTACTCTCACGTTGGAGTCTAATCGTGGGATACATTCCCACGGTAAGCCTAACAACGTCTTGCTTTTAGTGTGCAGGATCCCAAATTGAAGTTTACTTGGTGCGAGAGTCGGATCCCTAGACACCCGAATTAAGCCTAATTCGGGTTAGATAAGGACCATCCAAATTTTGTATCAACAAGTTGGCGCCATTCGTGGGACCTTACTGTAAACTCGAACTCTACTAATGGCGAAGGGAAACCCTTTTCATGGGAATCCAAGGAACGTCAATTCGAGGAATCGAAATTCGGGGGGAGATGTCCCCGTCACCCCTACTCCACCTCTCACTGGGCAGGCAGGAGAGCCTAACAACCACAACACGTTACTTCAATCCCCTGGGGGTGCAGACACGTCCCTGAACAGCAAAGGCCACCTGCTGGGGAGATGGACCACGAGCTCGCTTCACTTGAGGATGAAGACATTGAGGGCATGCTCACACAAAACTTTGACAGAATCATCCCGGGCATCACGGCAAGGTTGAATCTAGGGTGGAATCTCCAATCCAAACTCAACTTTAGCAGCGCCGCGCGCGACACTCTTGTCCAAACCCGAAAAAGACGAAGAAGGCACCAAATCAAGGAACAACCTCCGTTGGAGGAACGACCTCGAGCACGGAATGTTTTCGAACACATAGGGGATCGAATCATGCAAGAATTGGAAGGGACGCAAGGGGAGTCAGATCACTCCGATGGATCTGTAGGGCGCGCAACTTTGGAAACTCCACAGAACGACAATCGCCGCACTAGTGTGTTTAGGAGGATAGATTCTAGAACAAAGAAAACTACCACCTCCTCTCACAAAAGCGGCTACCATAGCCAGTCAAGGGGCGGTGCACGATCTCCCTATCATGATCCTTTAGGATCTGATTCAGACGACCACCACCCAAGGCGCCGCCGGACAAGGTATTCTTCATCTGAACCATCAGATGATGGAGAACGCTAAGCGCACTCCCATTATCAGACGGATGATAAAGAAGATCTCTCCCTACCATGGTGTAGCGAGAGAGAAGATGCCTTCACGACCCATATACGAAATTACTCAGAGGAAAAAAAACGCCGCATGCCGGCGTGTGTCAAAACCTATGATGGATCTGGTGACCCAGACGATCATCTCAAAGTTTTCACAGTACAAGCAAAAATTGAACGATGGCCGATCCTATATAGTGCCAAATGTTTAATTCAACCTTGATTGGCAACGCCCACGATTGGTTTGAAAAACTTCCCCACCGGAGCATCAACAGCTTCGATGAACTACGCTCGGCGTTTAGAATAAATTATACTTAGTTAAAGAAGTATAATAGGGATCCAGTCTCATTGGCGACGGTCAAGCAAATGCACGGAGAGTCCACGAGGGATTTCAAAAAACGTTTCAAAGACGAATGTACGCGAATAAGAGCATGCCCAGAAGTTCTCAAGATCTCCGATTATATGCACGCCATAACAGACAGGGAGCTAATCAGGCGCCTCAATGATAAGCGTCCCGTAACGTTTGAAGAACTCATGAAAAGGGTTAGGAACTTTGTGGAAGGAGAGACTGCCGTGTCCGCGACCTATCCCACAAAGGGAAACCAAAGCTATCGATCGAATGATCAGCCAAAGAGGTAATCAAACAATCAAGGTAACAGTAGGAGCTTGGATTACAAAAATCAAACGAAAGGAGGGCGGTTGAATGACAAGTTCACTCCTTTAAATATGACATACCGAGACATCCTACTGACAGAAGGGGCAAATTTTCCAAGGCCGCCCCCAATGACAACTCCAGTCAATCGTCGTCAGGGAATCGCTTTTGCGAATTCCATAACGACAAAGGTCATGGCAAGGACGAGTGCATTCAGCTCAAGAAGCATATTGAGTCATTAATTAAGTCAGGCAAACTCAATCATCTGGTCAAGGACTGGAATGACGGGAAGGATAACAAAAAGAATGACAAGAAAGACTTCTAAAAGGACAAGCCCACACCCATATTCATGATTCAGTCATGGCAGCGTAGGACAAAGCAGAAAATTAGCGATTTTTTTTCCCGCAGTAAGGAAATTTCATTCCCTCCTATAACTGCAAGCAATGTGGTGGACGCACCTCTCACGATTGAGGTGAGCATTGGAAACTAGGACATTCGCTGCATGTACATTGACGGAGGCTCGTCCGCGGAAGTACTATACGAACATTGCTTCGTACAATTACGGTCGGAAATTAAAAACCAGCTAATGTCGGCTACGTCGCCGCTTATAGGTTTCAGTGGGGAATCCATCTGACCGATAGGGCAGTTACGGTTATTAGTAACTATTGGAGATAAAGAACATTCAACTATAGCATGGATGAACTTTATGGTTATACGCTCACACTCTCCATACAATGGTATCATAGGAAGGCCAGGAATCTTGGCCATACGAGCGGTCCCGTCCACAGCGCACGGCATGATAAAATTCCCGGTCGAGGGGGTAGTTGTCACCATCTATAATTCAATAGTACCACCATTGGAATGTCAGGCCATCACAACGCCAGTACAATCAACTCCCAAGAAGGAAGGATTACCGCCCCACAAATTGGAAGGTGGCTATCCATCCTGATTACCCGGATCAAGAGGTTTCCATCAGAGGAACTCTCTCCGATAAAGGTAGGAATGCCATGTGCTCCCTCCTTAAGGCAAACCTTGATGTATTCGCATGGGAACCGAAGCATATGACGGGCTTACCGCCCTTGGTCGCGGAACACAAGCTTCAGATTCATCCGGGATATCCTCATGTGAGACAAAAGAAGTGCGGCCAAGCTCCAGAACGAAGCCAGGTTATACTAGACGAAGTAAAAAAGCTGGTGAAAGCAGGAATCATGCGAGAGGTTTACTACCACGAATGGCTTTCCAATCCAATCATGGTTAAGAAACACGATGGAAGCTGGCGTATGTGTGTGGACTTCACGGACTTGAATAAGGCTTGTCCACAAGATTGCTATCCGCTACCAGAAATCGACTGGAAGGTCGAATCCTTATGTGGATACCCCTTCAAGTGTTTTCTAGATGCATATAAGGGTTATCACCAAATTCAGATGTCAAACGAGGACAAGGGGAAGACGACATTTCATACCAGTCAAGGTGTGTATTGCTACACAAAAATGCCGTTCGGACTCAAAAATGCTGGCGCGACATACCAACAGCTTGTTGACAAAGCGTTTGACTCGCAGATTGGCTGTAACCTTGAAGTCTACGTTGATGACTTGGTTATAAAGAGCCACATGAAATACAAGCTCCTCCGCGACGTCCAAGAGACGTTCAGTACTTTGAGAAAAATCAACATGAAGTTGAATCCCAAAAAAATGCACATTTGGGGAAACCGAAGGATTGTTCCTAGGGTACATGATAGACCCAAACGGTATCAAGCCTTTCCGAGAGAAGACTGAGGCCGTGATACAGTTTTCATCTCCCTGGACACTTAAGGAGGTCCAGTCACTTAACGGAAAGTTAGCTGGGCTAAACAGGTTCCTGTCAAAATCCGTAGAGAAGTCACTTCCTCTATTCAAAACACTCAAGAAGTGTTTGAAGAAAGGGGATTTTCGTTGGACACGTGAGGCAGAGGAGGCATTCGGACATCTTAATCGACATCTGGCGACACTTCCCATGCTAGTCGCCCCCTGACCAAAGGAGGAGCTAATCATATACTTATCCGCTACACACGAAGCAATAAGTGTCGTCCTAATGACCGACCGAGACTCAGTCCAGACTCCAGTTTACTTCATAAGCAGGGCATTGCAAGGACCGTAGTTGAACTACTCCCCAATGGAGAAGCTGGTCCTATCACTGGTGTACGTCGCAAAAAGGTTGCGCCGCTATTTTCAGGCACACCCAATTGTGGTAATCACAGACCAGCCGATCAAACAGATCATCTCGAAACCAGACGCGACAGGAAGACTGCAGAAGTGGAGTGTTCTGATAGGGGAACACATTATATCTTATAGACTAAGGACAACCGTCAAGGGACAAATCTTGGCAGATTTCATCATTGAGAAACCTGAGGAGGACGTATCAATGGTCCCAATGGAAGAGATTCTACAGGAACCATGGGTCCTGTTCACCGACGGATCTTCCTGCACGGATGGGTCAGGAGCGGGCCTCATACTCACCAATCCGGAGGGCATGGAATTCACTTATGCCTTGCGCTTTGAGTTCACAACCACTAACAATGATGCAGAGTATGAAGAACTAATAGCGGGCTTAAGGATAGCAGCCAGAATGGGCGTGTGTAACCTGGAAGCCTACGTGGACTCCCGGCTTGTTGCAAAATATATACTGGGTGAGTATGAAGCCAAGGAGGACAACATGGTCCAGTATTTGGAAAAGGTTAAGTCGCTTATCACCGGCTTTGGGAAGTTTTCTATTAAGCAAGTGCCAAGAGGCGAGAATAAGAAGGCGGATGCTCTTAGCAAAATCGCATCCACAAGCTTCACGCACTTGTCCAAACAAGTGTTGGTTGAAATACTCTAGGATAAATCCATCGTAAGGGAGGAAGTCGTAAAAATAGTTGATGAGGAAGGACCTACGTGGATGACCCCAATCATCAGCTACTTAACAGACGAGATTCTCCCTGATGATGAAACAGAGGCACGTCGTATCCGTAGGAAGTCGCAACAGTTTGAACTACGCGACGGTATCTTATACAGACAATCGTTCTTGCAGCCGTGGTTACGCTGCGTCAGACCATGCTAAGCTAGTTATGTGATAAGCGAAATTCATGAAGGGTCGTGTGGCATGCACGCCGACCCCAGGTCAGTGGTAGCAAGAGCATTACGCACAGGGTATTACTAGCCTACTATGCACCAAGATGCGCATAACTTAATTCTCAAATGCAGTTATTGTCAAGTACACAGGACATTACCGCGCCATCCGTAATAGGAACTGACACCTATCACAGCCCCATGGCCATTCTACAAATAGGGGATCGACATAGCAGGACCTTTTCCTGTTGCGGCCAGGGGTGTTAAGTTTTTTATTGTAGCCATGGATTACTTCACTCGCTGGATTGAAGCTAAAGCAGTCGCAACAATCACGGGCAAACAGGTAAAAAAGTTTGTTTGGGAGAACATTGTATGTCGTTTTGGCTTGCCAGGTGAGATTATCTCGGATAACGGAAAACAGTTTGCGGACAATCCGTTCAAAGATTAGTCCGGCGGCGCTGAACATTACGCGGCGTTTTGCATCCGTCAAGCATTCGCAAACCAATGGCTTGGTAGAACGAGCAAATAGAAGCTTAGGAGAAGGAATCAAAGTGCGCTTAGACGAAAGAAGCGCCAAGTGGGTAGACGAGCTACCACATGTCTTATGGACACATAGAACAATGATAAAAACTGCCAATGGGGATACTCCGTTCGCATTAGCCTATGGTACGGAGGCAGTCATACCGGCAGAGATTGGAATGCTTAACAATCACGACGGAGGTTAATGTTGTCACGAATGACGGGGAACTTAGGGTCAATTTAGACTTGCTCGCGAAAAAAAGAGAATTAGCAGCTATCAATGAAGCTAAAGCTAAGGCGCGGATGAAAGCTTACTATGATTCTAAAGTTAAAGGCGTTTCCTTCCGACCGGGTGATTTTGTCTATCGTGTAAACGAGGCAAGTCACGTGGAAAACACAGGGAAACTGGGCCCAAAGTGGGAAGGACCGTACGAGGTTGTGGAAGCTTTAGGGCGAGGCGCGTACAAGTTACGCGACATGGATGGTCGTAACTTGAATCGTACATGGAACATCTGCAATCTCAAGAAATGCTATCTCTAAAAGGCCATGGTCTCCGCATGGACATCTAGCTGTAGACAGTTCCAATAAAGATCCATGTAATTCTATCTTTTATGTTTCTAGGTCTTATTTGTCTTAGGATTCTATCATTCTGTCAAAAAACGTAACCGTGATAATAAAGCGTCGTGGTGCCTAGCTAGCTCCACGGCTTGTTCTTGTTCAAAACATGTTTCTTTTATTGGTTTTGCTAATGACAGCCCTAAGGGTTGTCGTTAAGAATTGAATTTTTATTACAATTAGTTGTAATGAATTAAATTAACCAATCAGAATCAAGTATTAATTGTTAATCCATATTTTCAGGGATTGTCTCTTCTTTTTTTGGAATATCCATCCAATCAAAATCATTCATTATAATCATGTAATAAAACTTTATTTCTTAACGACAACCCTAAGGGCTGTCATTAGCAAAACCCTTCTTTTATACTTAAGATTACTTATTATTGTTTGTGTGCTTAGTATTATTTCTCATTCATATGCATTCATCAGTCGTACATGTACTATACGTTTCCATGAGAAGCAAGAGGATTAAGTGAACCTAATAATTCAACTTGGCGCATAAGAGGGATGCAACCCCTGCGGCCAAGGATCATGAATCCTTACTAGACACCTTATTCGCAAGACGTTGTAATAAGTTTAATCATACCATCCTTACAAAGGCCGAACATGATAAAGCCGCACAGTGCACGTCTCGTAACATATAGACTTCATCTTTACATAAGCCGTGACACGTCATGCAAGGATATATAATGATCTACTCAACATATTCAAAAGGCAAGTTTCAAATTACATACACAAAAGTGCCATGGATATCCACGACCGGATGGATTACAAAATAAATGTTACAAAGTTCGTAAAACATGACAAGTGTACACACAAAAAATTTTCGTGGACATCCACGGACGAATATTACATAAATAAGTTAATGTTTGATATAGTTCAAATGTTTTTATTTGGGGAGCATAGACTCCCCCAATTCTTTTCTCTGTTGGGTCAGTGACGCCAAGGTATATCCTTCAGGCGCGCTGTCACCTTCCAACAACAAGGATAGCCCAGGTCTGGTAGGGGCTGTCACAGGGACACCGTCGGACATAGGTAGGTGGGTGGATCTCGCAGAAGGAGTACAACATAAGACACGGCTTCCGCGCCTTCCCTTTGCACGGTCCATGTTGGCCTTGATTGCTTCCACTAATGATTTTTCTTTTTAGGGGCCCATGGGTTCTCAGGGGAGGGGCGTCCGCGTACAGGGGGATGGTGAGTTACGAATCGAAGTCCGCCTCCATACATAACAGCTCCATGACCTTGTCTATAGGAGCGTCCTTCAACGCTTCAAGCTCATCAAGCAAAGGGTACTCAATCTGGCTAAGGGCCGTCATGGATACGGTCATACTTTTTTCTGCATCTGGCTTGTGATAGGCATGCTCCGTGGCAACCCTACCTTGTCCAACCCACTCCATCTCGGCTAGAAGCCCCACATGTATGACGCGGTTTATACCATCAGATACCACATCAGCAAATGGTTGGGCTAGATGGGGGGAGTCAGAAATCTTGGTCACGGCTAGCCTTAAGCCAGACCTGATCATCCATCTACGGCCGGCTATGGCCGTAAGCATGTGAGGATATAGCTCCTCATTAAAGTCAATGGTCATTCCGTCTAGCCGAGTGTCCATCACTTCCAGGCGGTACTCTACTTGATTTTCCTTTTCTTCCTTGTACTTGAGGAAGTCAACATTGAGGGTTTCCTCGCCTTTCACCAAGATCTGTAGGTTGGCTAGCTCTTCAGAAAGGGCGGATACTTGGCCATCCGCAAACTTGGCAGCAGCCTCAGTTGTGGCTACCTATGAACACATGCTCAAAGTTAGTAGTGTTGGACGTATACTCATACAGGCGCCATACAAAAAAGAGGTGTTAAGTGGAGAAGTTGAATATACCTTGTTGTTTGCAGCCTCAAGTTTGGCCTGCAATTTAGCAATGCGAGCATTATATGTGTTGGCATGAATGGCATGTTCATTGATGGTAGCTTCAGCAGTGGATAGTTGTGTCCGTAGGGATGTGATTGTTTCTTCATGTTGTACGATTAACTTCTCCCTATGGACAATATTCCTGTCCATACTTTGGATATGTCGAATGGCTGCCTTAAATTTGTGGTGCATAGCCTCGCCAATTACAACCTGGTGCACGGGTGACACATTGTACTCCTCCATAAGGTCATCATATGTTAGTTCATGTAGGTACGCTACAAGACCAGGAGGCGTAACGTGATCCATGAAGTCCTTACAAGCTTCTGGAGTGCTTAGCCTATCTGTCGTGGATAGATTCCATCTTGGGCAGAAAAAGGGCGTCAGGCCATACTCCACAAGATCATCGGCTGTGCTAGGATGGGAGGGTGTTGCTTCTTCAACGGCTGGAGAGGACACCTTGGTATTGGTCTCGGTATTAGGCACCTTCTCCTTTTCCGCGTTGCCTTCATTGGTTGCGGCATCAAAATGAGTATTCCTATATGTACACAAAAAAATTAGTGTCACAGATGTCATATGATAAAGTGGTACAACATAGATAACTAAGTGCTTACGTGGTATCTTTGGCTAACTCAGACTTAGTAGGCGATATGGCAGTGACGGAAGCCGGGTTCAGGAACGTCTCATTTTGTTGCTGTTCAACGGTTGTGTCCTGCCCTATACCAGACGTTTGGGTCGTACCCATGCCACCACTTTGGTATTGAGGATGGTCCCGGCGTAGTCTTTTGGGGGAGCGTTAAACTCCCCAGTCTCAACTTTTTGTACCACCTTTTTCAGCTTCCTCTTAGACTTCTACCTTTTAGTGGGTGGAGCGGCAGTAGCCTCGGCGTTTTGCTCGCCGGCCTCCTCGTCCCTGGACATAAACAGCGCCTCAATCTCCTCGTCCGTGCCTTCGATGTTGTCGCCATGTTCTTCATGGATTTGGGTGGTGGTATGAGGTGGCGCGGATGACCCGGCTTCTTGGTCAGGCAAGTTGTTATCCCCATCCTCATTATCAAAGTCTAGTGGAGACTTCTCGATGAGAGAATGTTCCATGTCAGAATGGGGGGCGGGGACCACATCAAGGAGCGTTGGCTCGTCTTCACGCCTTGGTCGGGTCCCTTCAAGAACTGCCCTTGGATCTCCTTGACGAATGAACCCGAATAACTTCATTTCTACAAGATACAAGTTATTTGTTAGTCATGATTAAATAAAACAACATATGGTGCAGATAGTTGTACCTACCCTCGTTCCGGCGTCTCCAAAATATAGGATAACGGTCTGATCGTCTGTAGTAGTTGTTGTGGCTGAGCCCTATTAAACACAAAAAGGATTCCGGAAATTGATTATGGAATCCTGTGTGGTGCGTATCTAATTCATGTACGTCCCTAGCACTATATGTACCTACTTGGGGGAGCCTATCCGGGCGGATTGAGTGTTTAAAAACAAATGGGTAGCGGAAGACGACCTCATCTATGAAGAATTACCGGTCATACCCGTTCTGCATTAGTCTTTTGCAAGCTAATACAGATGGCCGTCAATTCTAAATTAGTAAGTGGTTGCATACTGCCCTCCTGCATACTTGGGATTTGACTACTCAAGATGGATTCATCAGGCATGGTTCTCTCTGCTGCATGGCTAGGACCACTAGAGAAGAACACTCCAGTATTCCTTTGGCGTTTCTCCAATCTAAAATCAAAGGGTTCAAAATATGAGGTGGGATGTGAGATATGGGTAGAATGAGGAGGAGAGTTGTCAGCGGTTGGAATGGCTGTGTTAGCGACTGAAACAGAAGTGTCAGCGGCTGACGGTTGTGGGTCAAGGTTCATGTGTTCATCATGGTGGGAGGAAGGTGGTTGTTGTTCAATGACAGGTTCTTGTTGTGGGAGAGGGTGTAAGGCTGCTTCAATGACAACCAACATGGGAGGGGTCAAAGGTAAGTCCCTAAATGGTGCAGTATTCATGGATAGAAAAATCTTTGACTTTTGAGTAGGGATCTTGTAAAAGTTGTCATGATCCCTACTACAGTATCTTTGAAGCTCAAAAACTATTTGTAAAAACCTAGGGTAAGCAAGCGTCATCTTGCTACCCTTATTGTGCAACATGCCCTCAAAAATCATACCTGAAAAATTATATTTGCACCCAGTTGCCATACATACAAGAGCACTCCCAAATGAACGGTTGATTTCACTGAATGATGTGCATTTGGGACTAAGACATTGAAGGAGGACATGTATGAACAACTTCCAGGCTGGGGGGGGGGGGGGATTGTTGTTTTGAATATTTGTTTATATGCCTAACATGAGGCAAAGCATACCCCAAGCCTCGAAGTCCTTCTTCTAGCTGTTTAATGGGAATGGTGATCACACCATCAACATCATCAAGCTGTAAAGCTTGACGAATAAGTGCTTCATTAACCACACATTGAGTCCCATGAACAGTCCCAACAAGTGTAACCACTCCATCAACTGTTTCAGAACGAACAGTGTTCCAAAACTGCTTGATGTGTGTGGTAGGAATGAGAGGAGCATGAGTCAAGTCATACCTTAAGTTGGACGCCAAGAGATACTCAATCGTCCGTGTGTATTGGGGATGATGTTCATTATCAACCTCAAGATAAGCAATCATGTTATGCTAATCTCTGAACCCCAATGTAGCAGCAGTAGGTTTGAACAATGGTGCCATGAAAACTGATTGTAAAAGCTTTAGGATGAAAGAAAATGGAGAATTTTGGTTATGGAGAAAGATAGAAAAATATGCAAGTTACCTTGTTTTAAAAATAGTGAGCAGTATAAATAGGAGGTAAAATAGGTTATTATTGGTTGAAAAAGAGGCAAGTAATTTAAAAAATTAATGATGACAATCTTTGAAAAACAATAACTTATCTCTTTGCTTTAAAAGAAATTTACCAAACCCATAAAATTACGGCCCAATCTAACAATCCTTAAAAAGAAAAGTCTTCATTATTCCTAACCCTTACTCACCAGTGGACACAATCTAGAATTGTGATAAGAGAACTCTAAGAGTACCTAAAGTCCTAAAGGTTTCCTAAACCTCCCCTTAAACTAAGCTTACACAGTTTGCAAAATAAATATATGACAAATTTTTATTTCAAGATAGGGATGTAAACATTCCAACCATCATAAATAAACACTTGACATATCCTTAAAGTCTATAAGCAACTTTGTATCCAATTGTACAATGCTCAACATGCCTGCATGATTAGATGAAAAACCAAAAAAACTAATATATGCTGTCAGTGGCTTCTTTCCACTTGTCAGCGGATAGAAAATACAGTGAAAAATTTAATATTTTTACAAAGAATAATAACAGTGCACATCATGTACATACTATACATGAAGTTCAAAAACACATATTTTATGGATTGATCATTCCAATACTTGTTACCAAGTACTAGAACCTCCCAACATCAAAAGGTTTAGTTAAAAGATCAGCCGTATTATCCTCTGTGTCTATTCTATCTGGATGTATTAAACCTTTTTCAAAACAATCCCTTATAAAATGATGCCTAATTATATGTGTTTAGTTTTTAGAATGATACACAGGATTTTTAATAATGCATAGTGTATTGTTATTATCTACAAATATCTTGGTATGCATAAAATTGTTCCCATAGTCTAACAATTGGTTTTGAATCCATAGCACTTGCCCACAACAAGCAGCAACAGCTACGTACGTACTCAGCCTCAGTTGTTGAATTGGCCACCACCGTTTGTTTCTTACATTGCCAAGAGATAAGTCTGCTCCCAAGAAATTGACATCCACCAGTTGTGGATTTCCTATCATTGTTATCACCTCCATAATAACTGTATGAATAGCCAACAAGCTCTAATGGCGAATCTTTAGGGTACCATAATCCCAAAGTAGGATAGCACCTAAGATACCAAAAGATCTTTTTGACAGCATGAAGATGACACTCTTTGGGAGTCACTTGATGACGTGCGCATACACACACAACAAACATGATGTCAGGTCTAGAAGCAGTGAGATACATTAATGAACCAATCATTGACCTGTAATGCCTAACATCTACATCTTTGCCATCTCCAATCTTTCCCCAGTGGTGTTCCCTGTCCATGGGGGTGCTAGCCCATTTTTCATGAGGGGAAAACCAAATTTCTTCAAAATTTCATCCACATACTTGTCTTGAGAGATGAAGATACCATCGTCTTTCTGTTAAACTTGTAGACCTAGAAAGAAGTTCATCTCTCCCATGGCACTCATCTGAATTTGTCAGTCATAAGCTTGGAGAATTCTTCACTCATCTTTGGATTAGATGATCCAAAAATGGTATCATCAACATAGACTTGGACAAGCAGAAAATCCTACCATTCCTGCTTGGTAAAAAGTGTTTGGTCTATGGTGCCCCTCTTGAAACCATTTTCCACAAGGTAAGTGGATAAAGTATCATACCATGCTCTAGGGGCTTGATGAAGGCCATACATTGCCTTTTTAACTCTATACACTTTGTCTGGATACTATGAATCTTCAAAACTAGGAGGTTGCATAACATACACTTCCTCTTAAATTGTGCCATATAAGAAAGCACTATTGACATCCATTTGGTAGATTGTGAAACCCATGCAGGAAGCATAGGCTAGGAAAATCCTTATTGCTTCAATCCTAACAACAGGTGCAAAAACCTCTTCATAATCAATACCTTCTTCTTGTTATAACCTTGAGAAACCAGTCTTGCCTTGTTTCTGATCATAATACCTCTCTCATCTCTCTTGTTCCTTAAAACCCAACGTGCTCCAATTGGTCTCACATGCTTGGGACAATCAACAAGCTCCCAAACATCATGTATTGCAAAATGATGAAGCTCATCTTGTATTGCTTCAACCCAGCTTGGTTCTTGAAGAGCATCAAAAATCTTCTTGGGCTCATTCTGTGATAGAAAACAAGCAAACAAACATTCTTGAACTAAAGGGGTGTCTTCCTTTTTGTGAATGTTGGCAATGAATCCTCCTTTAGGATTCTTCTTTCTTCTTGTTTGAACTGGTGAATTGATGGGACCAATTATTTAGGTGGGAGGATGAATTTTAGACAATTTAGTAGCAATTCCTCCCCTAAATAATGTATTGTCATGAAAAGTAGACTCCAAGGTACCATTATCCCTGTCATCATGATTTCCATACCCACTTGAACTAGGAGACATGTTGTCAGCGTTTGGATTGATGACGCTGACACCTTCATTGGGTATGGAATCTTCAACAAGTTCAAGCACTTCCTTGTTAGCGGATGAAAGCAAGTTGTCAGCAGCTGGATCAGGTGTGTCAGCGACTGAACTACTTTTGTCAGCAGATGAAATTGATTCACTCACTTGCTCTTCTTGTTTCTTTCTCTCCACTTCTCTTTCAGCAGTAGATGCTTTAATGAATTCTTCACTCCAAATGGGTAAGTCCATAAAGGAAAATGTGGGAGTAAATTCATTTACTTGTGATCCTTGCACCTTTGTAGCCCGTGTACCTGCATTATCAACAATAGATTCTTACACAGTCTTTGGAAAGTTCTCCAAGACATCTGGATTAGTAATAGCAAAATAATCCATGGATCTAAACAATGGCTCTAAATAAAAAACCCAATCTGGTCTATTCTCAGGATCACTAGGTTTACTCTCCAAAAAGTCAACATACACGTATTCTGTTATGACCTTATCCTTTTTTGTGGTAAACCATATACCCTCTGTTGTTCATAGAATAACCCACAAAATATCCCTCATCACCTTTTGAATTAAACTTACCTAGGTTATCATTAGTATTTAGAATTACTACATGACATCCAAAGGGTCTAAGAAAATCAATATTAGGTTTTCTATTCCAAAAGAGCTCATATGGGGTCTTATTGTGAGTTTTGTTTACCAAGGCTCTATTCTGAACATAGCAAGTTGTATTTACAGCCTCAGCCCAGAAGTCAATGGGTAACTTAGCATCTGCCAACATGGTCCTAACTGCTTCTATGAGAGTTCTATTTCTTCTTTTAGCTACACCATTTTGCTGTGGAGTTCTAGCTATGCTAAACTCCCTAGTAATCCCCTTATCAATACAGAATGCATCTAAAAGGTCATTTATAAACTCACCATCATTATCACCTCTAAGAATGTTAACTATAAACCCTGATTTTTTTTCCATTTGGTTAATAAAATTAATCAAAGTTTTTAGCAGTATCACTCTTCTTAGCTAAAAAGAAAGTCCATGTAAACCTAGAATGTTCATCAGTGACCACAAAACAATAAGATTTACCATTTAAACTCTCGATATTAGTGGGTCCAAATAAGTCCATGTGAAGCAAGTGAAGGGGTTTAGAACTAGAATGCACACTCTTAGACTTAAATGAGGCCTTATGTTGTTTGCCCTTAAGACATGCAACATAATTACGATCATTGTGGAATGCTTTTGAAGGAAATCCTCTAACAAGATCATGCCTTACAAGTCTATTCATGTTCTTAAAGTTAATGTACCCTAACCTTCTGTGCCATAAAATGCTCTCATCTACTAAAACCTTAGCATAAAGACATGACAAGTTATTACTCATTTTAATCCCTTGTAGATTGACATTATAAATGTCCTTATGTCTAGGTGTTCTAAATTCAATGAACTTATCTGTAGGAATAACAAAATCTTTACTCAAAACCAAGCATTCTATGTCAGTAAAAAGAACTTTATTTTTGTTGTCACAAACTTGTGACACACTAAATAAGTTATAGTCAAGTTCTTTTACCAGGAAGACTTCATCAAATCTTAAGTTGTTAGTGATAAGAGTGCCATTGCCAGGGATAGTCCCTAAACCGCCTCCAAAGTACACTTTATCACCATCTTGAATAGGAGTGAAATTTGTCAAATAGTCCTCCTTCCCAGTCATGTGCCCTGAGCATCTACTATCCCAATATCCATGATCATTAACCTGCTTTGGAATGCCCTGCACATAAAGAAAACAAATCATTTTTCTTTGGGAACCCAAGCCTTGGTAGACTTGGATCCATTTGGTTGTTCAACAAGAATGAACTTGTTTCTTGTAACAACCCCCTGTTTATCCCTTTGAACCTTAAACACCTAGTTTGTTCCAACATACTTTTCAAGATATTTAAATCTATTAGAAGTCATGGAGATACCATTAAAGATTAATGATTGTTCTTGTTTTGGTCTCCATGTTAAGTTGGATGATGTCTTAGACCCTTGTCCCTTAGGTTGTAGATACTTATCATTACTAGGTCTAACATGGGGTCTGACAGCAATTATGGCATTTTCATACCAAACCTAGTTCTGTCAGCGATTTGTCTTGCCCTATTAGCGGATGAATTGTTCTTGTCAACGGGTGAACTAGGGTTTGCTACAGGAACACAATCTTTGTTAGACCAAGTGTTGGTCTTTTGGAAGGGTCTTTGGCCTTGGGTATTAGCTGCCTTAGAGAAGAAAGGAGCTGGTCTAGTGGCTCGTGGTCTAGTCTGGACATAAGGCTTATTGTTGCCAGTGGTTGACCTATTGTAGTGGCTTGTTTGTATCCGCTGACACACTTATAGCCCGGATGAGAGAAGCTCCCACATGTGTAACAAGAGTTTCTATACATAACCTTAGGTCTAGGTTGATAAAATCTCGTCCCATACCACTAGCTTGACTCTTTGGTGATCTAGGTTTTCTACACATTTTGGTATATTTAACACTAGATTTGCTTTTAGTTGGAGAGCCAATATCAACAGGTTTTCTAGTAGTAGGGTTAGTGACAACAATGGGTTTGGGATCAGTTAATTCATCACTAAGAAGGCCACCCTTAACAAAGAGAATTGGGTTGGCTTTCTTCAATTGCTCAAGGTCAGTCACCTTTTTCCTATATTGCTCTACTGGGGTGAGCACACGTGGCGGAGGATAAAATTCCTCCACTTGGAATTCTGGAATACCAGTCCATGACAAGTCTTTCTTAGAAACCCCATAGAAATCACCTGTTGTGGGTGGGACAGCAGCATATTCCTTTGCATGCGTCCCAATCCCAAACATGTCTTTAGGGTTTCTTTGCTCACTTACGACCTTTTCTAAGGTTTGACTATCTTTTTCAAACTTTTCAATTTTAAGCCCTGTATTCTCTCTAGATTTAATGGCCTCTTTTAGCTTAAGTTTCAATTCAGTGTTAGCTTCTATATAAGAAGCTTTGGCCTCATAACTAAGTGCTAGATCTCTTTTTAGAATAGTTATTTGATCTTTTAGATTAAATTCCATGTCCTTATATTCAATCCCATCTGATTGTGCAAGCCCCCTTTTGTAGTTTGAAATAGTGATATTTAAACCAAGAATATCATATTGTAATTTTAAAACTTCTTTGTTAAGTTTATCAGTGTTAAGTCTATAACCTTTGCTACAAAAAGCATCATCATATACCTTATTATCTAATGAAGAAGAAGATATGGCCATGAGAGCATATTGAACATGCTCTTCATCCTTTTCAACAACCAAAGCTTGGTTCTCCACTTCATTCTTGTCCAGAAGGCTCCAATCAAATCCAATGCCATCAATACCTTGCATAGCTACCATAGCTTTAGGTTCAGCGTCTTCAATCTTGATGCACTGTCTAGCATTCTGTCCTCTATCGTTCCTCTTAGGAGATCTACATTCTCTAGCAAAGTGTCCCATTCTATGACAATTAAAACACTCAACCTTGGATTTATCAAATCCGGCAATTTCTTTGCTATTGAAAGTCATCTTCTTTCCAAATCTCTTGTTCCACCTACTGGCTCTTATACTGCTAAAAGCCATATTTCACTTGATATCCACCTCCTCAAGATCAATATCACTTATTTGTTGAAGATCTTCAAAAGAAATTGAAGATCTATTGGGCAAGGAAGCAATATAAGCACATACAACATCCAAATCAAATCTTGTTGGTTTAAGACTTGGTGAAGCATAATTATATGTGTCAGTGTCTATTGAGCCGCTGTCATGAGAAGTTGGTCCGTTGACAAAGCAAGAGTTGTCAGCGTCTGAGGAATCATTGTGAGAGATAAAGGCCATACTTCCAGAAGGTGTTTTACCTTCTTGTTTGAGAAGAACTTCGGATTTCACGACCTTCAATTGATTATAGATATCATCAAAAGTCATGTTCTTGTAAGCTTGAGTGGCAATCATTGACTTGACATGAATTTCCCACCCATCTCCAAGAGCTCCAAGGAAAGCATCATTAATATCATCATCTTCAAATTCAGTCTCCATGAATGCTAGCTTGCTAGTGATGTCTTGAAGACGGCTTCTTATCTCACTTAGCTTTTCATTAGGACGAGCTTTGAAGACAATAAATTCCATTACCAGCTGCTTCTTCCTTTGTCTGAGAGTGTCCTCGTTACCACCATAGGTGATCTCAAGGGCTTCCCAAAGCTCTTTATCAGATTCATACCTTCTAAACTTGTGTTGGTTTTTGCTTCTAAGAGCTAGTTTAAGAATGCTTAATGCCTTCATATCAAGCCTTCTGTTAGCTACCTCTGCAGCTGAGGTGGCTCTTTCATCTTCAGGTCTTAGAAGCAAGTCTTCAGACTTAGCATTGGTTGTTCTCTGTTTTTCAATGGAGTCCAGGATCTTCTGTGCCTGGTTGAACTTGTTTCTAAGTTCAACAACCTCCCAGAGAACATAGTTATCTACTTGGAGATATTACTCAAAATTGAACTTCCATAGTTCAAACTTATCAGGGTCAAGCATGTGGATTTTGAGGTTATGATTAGAGGATCCTTGACTTTGAGTTTCTGAGTTTGAGGTTGACATGATGATTTTAGGGTTTTAAAAACTTAGGGTTTTGTGCGATTAGGGCTTTGGTGTTCTTTTGATCAAAGTTCCTCAACAAGCTCTGATACCACTTGTTGATCCCAAACTTAGATCGATTTAGCTTTGTGTTAACGAGGTTGAATCAAGTATAACACGTAGAGAAACTTTGTGTTTATAACAATCTAAGTGTTATGCGGAATTAACAATTAGAACAAAGAACAAAGCAAAACACAATGTATACCAAACTTTTACTTTATTGATGATCGATTGCGTACAATGAAAGTGTGAAACCGTATATCAATATCAAACCCTAAGACCTCCTTTTATAACATAAGGAGTATTGAACAATAATCTACCAATAAACTATTTTAGGAAAAGATAAATATAGAACATACAATATTTGATCATATCTTTCCTAAATATACAAAACGTGTTGACTAAGTAGTTGTTTATGACTGGGATTTCCTTTGTCAGCGCCTTGATAAGTCTTGTCAGTGTTTAATCTGTCAGCGCCTTATTTGCTCTTGTCAGCGTACAAAATCTCTTTGTCAGCGGTTGAGTGACTTAGCTATTTTTATTCCCAACAACATGGTGGGTTATGGATCCTTTTTTCCTAATTCTTTTTGGCTGTTATTCGACATTTTCGGGTGCATGTCTCTCAGCGGGTCCCTATAGGGGTGAATCGGGTGGTAATGTTTGAGATCTGGTGTCGTAGTTTGAGCTTACAGTGTATGAAAAACCTATTTCGATTCTTTTACATGTTACATAAGCATGGACATTGGTTTCATTCGAATATGGAGTACATAAAAGGCCGCGGAAGTGTTTGCTGGAAAGAACTTCTAGCCTCAAAGTTTGGAAGAAAAAGTTTTTCTTGATTGACCGGAGGGTGATTCCG
Source organism: Glebionis coronaria (assembly GCA_025667525.1). Taxonomy (NCBI): domain Eukaryota; kingdom Viridiplantae; phylum Streptophyta; class Magnoliopsida; order Asterales; family Asteraceae; genus Glebionis; species Glebionis coronaria. The sequence continues at coordinate 96,220,455 of CM046882.1, read as the reverse complement.
CATCCAATGCCCTGGAGACACCGTGACTCAGACATTTCCAATGACTTCCCTACTTCTTATAATGAAGAGCGTGTAGAGTTGTTCGACACTCATTTGATTCCTCTTCACCTTCCTCACAAGATATTGCTTTTTCTTTTCGGGCTCTTCGTACTGTACCGTTATTCGTAGCTTAGGCGGATACTCTGGGATGCGGATGGGAATTGTACTTACTTTATTTTTGTTCCTTGCGTCTTTACTTGAGCAGACCTACTTACGTCTGTCTTGTTTCTCTTGTCTTCTTTTATTTTGTAGTGATCACTATGGACGAATTCTTGCATCTACCATCCTTTACTGATGCTTCACTTACACAGGGTGAACTGTAACACCACCGTCTGGATACCTCAGCAAAAGCTTAAGTTCCGAGTATTACTTTATAGTTAATACATTCATAATCATAAAATCAACTAAAAAGAGACTTTTATAAAAATATAAGTTATCAATCAATAATTAGTTTTACAAAATAGGTTCTCAAGACCTCTAGTTGATAAAAAATTGAATAATAACAATTTAAACGTCCTCAAGTCCAATGCCACTCCGTGCCTTCGTTGCTAAAAAACCTAAGATATATGCTTAAAGGTCAACACTGTGTATAACAACCATGTATTTTTAACAATTTACATTATTGCTATGATATATATAACACTTATTTTTATGGGAAATGTTTTGCCTTATTTTATGTGACAAATAGGTAAAGTGAATTACATAGAAAAGTAAACGGGCACACACAACCACTATAGCCAATTATATTAATGTTGCTTTTGAGCACGCGTTATTATATGTTAAGTCTATGATCTAAAATCATCATTATACCATAAAATATGAATATAACATCACATTTACAATGTGTTAATGGATTTGAACCTTGAATAATAATGAGCCTAAGTGTATACGAACCTTGAACACTAAGAGGTCACTAAGTTTATAGTCACTTAGTGAGTTATCTTCGAGAACTCAACTTGAGTCTAAGAGAAAGACTCAAGTATACAGTGAGGCGGAACTCAATTAATGATGTAACTAAGACGAAGAAAAAAGTGATGGGTTGAGTGAGTTGTGGAAATAAACTCACTGAGCCCTATACGATCTCCTTAAAAGAATGATGAAGTCTTGAAGACTGAAGAATGGGCGGGATAAGTTTAAAGTAGATAAGATCGTAGTGCAACACGCTTATTGTAACTTACCATTTTAAGATATACAGGGGTACTGAGTATTAGAAAGAACTTTGTCCTGATACTTAGAATAGGTACATGACAAACTTGTGTACCTTGTACTTTAGTTGAGACAGAGGAATTGCACATGTCAATTCCTTGTCTCATTCCTAGCCTTAGTTTGAAGAAGTTTGTTGCACGTTTGAATATAAGCTTATTTGTATAGAGTTGAACAAAACATAATATAAGAAATACCACTTGAGACTTTAACGATAAAGTCCCAAAGGCAAGATGGTTAAGGCGTTTGTGTTGTGAGGGTGAGGTCATGGGTTCGATTCCCAGGCTTCATTTTTTGTTATTTTTTTTATTTGTTTGTTTTTGGACCTAACTCCAATAAGCAGTTGCTTAAGGGGGAGGTGTAAGCTAAAAACACAAATAAACAAATAGCAACCACACACAAAGCACTCTTAAAGCATACAAAAAATTACTTAAGACTATGAATATGCTGCATTAGTATGCTACTAGAACAAGTTTGTTTTAGGTTTATTGGCAATTTTTGGCTTAATAAATAAGTTATCTAATAAGTTGTAACCACCAAACTCACCTCAAACATACATTAATCATCCCCTAAACTACTTTCATAACAAAAATTAGAATTGACAATAATCCTAGATCAATCAAAATGCTGCTGGTGTATCTGGCATAAGTTTTGATCAAATTTGACCAACTTAGGTACATAAAGCAACACTAGAGCAATTTTAACCAACAAAGGCTTATCAGATACCTTCTAACCTCAGACAGCAAAGGAATTAAAGTATCAATGACTAGCATATATCATACAACAAAGAAAATCACTACCCTATGGATTTACTTTTGATAGAAAAAACAAAGAGCTTGAAAATTTGATTTATATCCTACAAGCATAAAATAAAAGATGATTTATCTAACCCTAAACCTAACTCAACTATGTGCATAAATAGCCTAAGGTAATGCTTGACCTAGGTTTTCACACTATCCCAAACACCCCTATATGTGGCAGAATAAAAAAATTAACAAAGGAAATTGAATTTTAAAGCAAAACTATGCATACTATAATATGAAACTAGAGCACAAATAAGCTAGGAAGAAAAATACACACAATAAGCAACTAAGGATTAAACTAGAACAAGCCATAAGACACAAACAGTTACAATTATCTATAAGACAACATAGTTAAAGTTGATTCTAAACTTAAAAATTAACCGGAGTTGCATTAATTTGGCTTTAGATCATGATCTGTCATTTTCCTAAGAAAAAAGAATACATTTACTCCCATTTGATTCTGGGATAATTGTGAAAGTGGCTCGCGCCCAAGTGGTTTAGGCAGTGTGTGTCCCCTGCGACTTACTCTTTTCAAAATGTCCTGTGCAACCGGGCAACCGTATACTTTTCATATGAAGATGGCATGTGGCATGTATGTGTAAGGTATGTGTAAGGTATGCGTAAGGTATGTGTAAGGTATATGTACTTGCATGTTGTATGTTCAACTTATATTTTTTTGTTCTACCCACATTTGTGCAACTGGTTTTTTTGGTATTTTACCAAAATTAATATAATATGATAAAAAGTACATCTACTATTATGTGCAACTATGACAAATGGGATCCTACTTTTTTGTACTTTGGGCAACTATTATTTTAACTTTTAAATTAAATTGTTATAAAAGTTTATTTTTATTTTTTTATATATACAAATTGAAATTAAATTGTGTTCATTTTTTCACACACAAAAAGTCAGCCGCCACCTCCACCTGAGTCTCCCTCCAATCTATACTACCTTAAAACGCTTCAGATCTTCATCACTGCCTGAAAAGAAGAAGATGAAATCGATTATGATTGAAGATGAAGATGATGAGATCGAAGCGGTCACGAGAGATGCTTGATTTTCATAAAGAGGTAGGTAAGATAAAATACGCCATTCTTAAACAACGGTTCATCTATCCGATTACATCATCTTCGTTCCCCTCGATTACAACATTCTTCATGGTTAAAGGTTGGTTAGTTAGCATACAAGTTGGTTTTATGTTATCTGATTGTTGAATTGTTGATGGGCTTTTGAATACTGGTCACCCAATGGCGTTGTTGATTTTTCCGGCAACTTTTTCGGCCACTTTAAAGTACTCGGGTGAACCGGATAAGGTGGAGTTGTGCATGATATTGACTATAGTCCTTGTTTAACTGACTCACGTGTGAAGCTTCTAAATTATAACTTATATAAAAGAGGGGAACACTATTTCAATGAACAGTGTCCCTCCTCTCTCACATTATACTGTTTTTTTAATAAAAAAGCTTCAAGGTTCAGTTTTTATAAAAACCCATTACTGTTTTTTTTATAAAAATGCTTAAAGATTTGGTTTTTATAAGAAGATTCAATTTTTATAAAAACCCAATATTGTTTTGAGCTTAGTATTTTTTGGCAATTAAGCATGTGTTTTGGATTAGCTTATTATATGGGCTAATGAGCTTATTTAGATTTGTAAAAGCCAATTAAGCTCACTTTTTTCAGCTTATCATTAACTAATTATGTACTTGAGCCACATGCTCAAGGCAATAAGCACTTTATAAGCTGGAAAAGGGAGCTTTATTGGCCTTTTCAAACCTAAATAAGCTGATAAGCCCTTAAAATAAGCTAATCCAAACACCTGTTAAAAACCTAAAAGATACAAGTTTGAAGCGTACTTAAGTTTTTCGAGCACTGTGGATAAAAAAAGTTACTAACTTTATCTCACTTAGTATACTATTGCTCAAGACCTTTTGATTTGGTTATGTATTTGTGCTTATTTGTTGGTGTCTTTTGAAGGTTGAGGCTAAGAGGGCGTTATCAAGAGAGGAACAGCAGGTATCGAAAGCTGGGAATGGAAGTGGGGGAAGAAGTTCGGGTGGTGAATACTTGACACCTCAAATCCAATACAAATGAATTCAAAGCATGTGTGAGAGGTGAATACTTGACACCTCAAATCCAATACACCCTCAACCTTATCTTTCGATATAGATGGAAACATCATGTCATGTTTTATAACCCCCTGAGATACAAAATAGATGGGGAGGATGAGACCAAAGTTTTCATTATTTACCTTACTGACGTGAGAGAAGATGGATGGTTCGTTGTTCCATTGTATCACTCCATAAGCCAACACGCAACTGCAGATCTTCAATTTCAGTTTGAATACCGTTTTGACAGTAGTCTACTAGTCGCGGGCTTTGAGTTCCAACCATCTGAAGACAAAGTAAGCACTTTATTCTCAATGGTTATGCTTTTAATAAAAAAATTTAAACATAAAAATGAACACTTGTCATTATATAGGTTGAACTTCCAGTGTTTGTAAAGTACCAATACATAATCGAGGTTGCCTCACAATCTCTTGCCTACAAATACCTTCAGGAACTAAAACGTATTCTCAGGAAAGGAATCCACCTTAACGGATACAAAACGGTATTCATTTGACTATGTCTATTTATAAAGATAATATGGGCACAACTAATTCCCATCTTACTATTTATGACCGAAATTATGTTGTAGGATATCTGCAGCCGCAACGCGCGGGTACCCTGCTAGTTATACATAAATAGAGCTTTAAGTTTCTGCAGATTTACAGAAGTGCTTGTATTAAATGGTGGCTACAAACTTGAACCTGGGAGTGGAATAAAACCCACAACGCTATTACCTGATACAACATATGCTTGTATGGAAGTAAAAGTATGGGGTTTTAGAACGTGGAGTACTCCCGGAACAGTTTCAGTGAAGCTTTCTCTTAAGGATCTTTGTGCAAGGCATAAAGATTATACCCTTTTTGCAGGTTGTATTTAAATAGCATAGAGCTTAAGATTAAGTAGTGTTTTAAGATGTCAAGTTGTATTTAAAGCTTCGATGATGGTATTTATGGATCATTTATTTAATAACTATAACCAGTATCAACTCTGAACACAAGCAGTTAAGGGTAGTTTTGGAAGAAGAACATAAGGCGTCTGAAGCTGAGATAGAAGATGAAGATGATGAGACTGCAAATGCCATTGAAAATGGAAACAAGCTTCAAAACATGAAAATAGAAGAAAATGTGGTCACATACAACATTCGTTTTCCAGTTGATGATGATTTAGTAGAAGAAGAGAAGGATGAAGAGAGCAGACAACAACGTGGAAAAGGAAACATTGAGAAATGGCTTCAAATGCTTAGGGGCGAAGAGGATATGGATCAAAGCAGTCGACATTATGATGCAAATGGTAACAAGACCGATGAAATCATAAGAAAGATGAATTTAAAGTATCCTCAGAAAGAAGTCTTGAACAACGAGGAACCTGAAATCATTGAAATGAAATACCTTGAAGAAACAGTAGTGAACAACCCTCCATACAAGATAACTGCAAGAAGAAGCAGTGTTAGTGAATGGTAGTCCTACAAGGTAATTAAGTCTTCGTTAAAGATATAGTACCTTCAACCATTAGTTGCAGCAAGTGTGTATTGGATTCTTTTAGCTAGGTTTAATAAATGTGTGAAACTAGTGTGTATTTGTATTTTGATTGGTTTATTCGTTTTCGCTTGGTTCTGTCAAGTTTGTAATAACAGTTTGTTGTTCTGTTTCGTTTGTGTGCATACAGAGAAATATACAGAACTGGGTACATCAAAGTATAGTGGTTTATTTCTTCCTTTTTTACTGTTTCATAATGTGTTGTATGAAAATGGTATGTCGAGTCTATCGGTTTAACACGCAAAAGGAAATGTATCAAATATAATGGTGTGAATGTTAAATTGCTCCTAAAACAGTTTTAAACACCAACATAAGTGACATTCATCATTTTGTAGGTACTGATACAAAGTTTTCTAACAAAACCGAACTTGATCAAAATAGCGTGTGTGTCAGTGTATGTGCTTTGTAACATGATGCAAATGACATGAATCCCCACTTGTTGAGTTGCATCCTTTTATCGCACTAGCACACACACGCTGCTAAATCTGAAATTCAATCATTATGTAGGTACTAATACAAAGTTCTCTTACAAAACTCAACTTGACCAGCTAAAAGTCGATCAAAATAGCGAGCATGTGCTTTGGATGGATGATGACATGAATCCACACTTGTCGAGTTGCAGCCTTTTATCGTATAAGCACACAGACGCTGCTACATCGTAAACACCAGCATCAGTGAAATTCAATTATTTTGTAGGTACTATACAAATTTCTCTTACAAAACTCAATTTGACCAGCTAATAGTCGATCAAGATAGCGTGTGCATGTGCTTTGGAACATGCAGGTGACATGAATCCACACTAATCGAGTTGCAGCTTATTATCGTATAAGAACACACACGCTGCTAAACCTTAAATGGTCAGTACTTGTTACAAGTATATTTTTTCCCCTACTTTAGGAATCAAGTCCATCAGTAAAACAGAACATATATTATTTGATTAGTCGAAAAAGAAATGAAAAAGAAAGAATATAATATTTTTATCAGATTAACAACAATCAAATGCAGTTGCTACAAAGATTATTAAAAATACAAAAACTAACATATAACAACAAAAAATCATCATTTCATAAACTTCAAATACTTTAGAAACAGCAACATGCATTCACTTCACTGTGTTTACTCTTATTATTCTACTCGGAACAATAACACAAAACCTTGAGAAAAACATCTCAAAGTTTCAATCTTTACCCTGTATCATACATTCATACCCTAAGATCAATCCTATAAAACCATCAATATTTAATTTCAAGCGTTACGAGGGAACGATGATTCTGTAGAACTGTTGCTGTTGGAATCACTTCCCAAATATCTATTTGTGTCAACGTAGTGTAGCACGGTCTTGTGAAGAACCAACATACTGGAGTGTAGATATAACAGACGCATCAATGAATTTCTCAATCTCATATACCCAGTGTCCAACAAGAGTTGATGGACAAATAATCAATGATGTAGACTCTTCAACATTATTTGAAGCCCGACGCTCTACCATATCAGATGCTACGATTTTTGATGATTGTAGACTAGATTACCCAACCGAAACTTCTTGACAAGCCGTTTCCTGTACCAAGAGGTATGATCGCAGTTGGTGGGACCGGTTTTCGATCTTCTTTGTAAAGCTCCTTAAGGCACCCAAGGACCCAACCCACAGTCCCATCACCTCCTGTAACCTATCAGATGACAAACCAAAATTATCTTCAGTTACATTCAAATATCATTTATTATGTCGAGTTTGTTTTATAGTAAACCATACTACAACTCTTAATCTTTCACGACATTCTTTGGCACAGCAGTCTCCAAGATCAGCAAAGTGTTCTAGGCATGCTAATCCATATTGAACAAATTCGCGAGGCTTCACATTTTGAAGATCAAAAACCTGCCACCAACAAGAAAATACTTTAACTTTTACCAAAATTTGTGACGTTTAAACTTCTATATGTGAATCAAAACGGCATATTCAACACACAATGGACATGGATTAAAAATCCAACCATATTCAATATATATACCAATTACGATTGGAACTGACACACCAACCTAAAACTATCAGCCTCTGCTTATAACAATCAGCTTACATTATAAGTTTTTTCCCTTTTCAAACATTTTGTCGAACAGTTGGTGTGCAAAGACAATTCTGTTATTAAACCACACAATTAAACATAAAAACAAACCCAAAAACCAGAATAAAGAAGAAATTATGACGTACCATCCTAGCAAAAAGTATAAGTTTAAACCAAATCCCTTGCTCACATAATCCTATTATGTTACTTTTATGTCTATGGTCAAACAAGTAAATAAAAAGAGAAGCCATAAGGAAAACGGTAATACAAATCCAAATAAGTATTACGCTTCTATTCACTAACCGTTTAAGTAACTGGTTCAGTTTGCTGACGTCATCATCATAACTATTATACAGATCTAATCATCGCTAACTATTAAGCTTCAGTTTCAGTAACTAACTAACTAACTAATTGGATCAGTTTGATGACGCCATCATCATCAATAATCATTTATAATCATTAAGATCTAATAATAACTATGCATATCACAAACCAATAAATAAATAAATAAAAAGTAGTTACGTTTTTAAGTGAATCGACCACCTGGATACAGTTATATCAGCCGTCCAAAACAATCATTACTACCAGTTTGTCTTCCCATAGCTTTTTGGTGGTCTGCTAGTTTCCATGAAAAACCCAGTGCTTCCCAACTTTTTTAGTTTTTCGGATCAATCAAAAGATAGATTGAATCGAAAAAAAGAGTGTTGGTAAGAAGTGTGTTTGGAGAGATGAAGAGTGCTTGTTATATAGTGGTGTATTTTTTTAAATTAAAATTAAATATTAAATTATTTAAGTTTAAGTTGCCCAAAAATATACAAGTTCGTACAAAGTACAATTATAGTAAATGACTAAAAAACCAGTCGCACAAATACAATGTCTAATCCTTCTAGAAGTTGCTCAAAAAATTATACATTACAAAGTCTTACACACAAAGTACCAACAATGATTAGCATTGTACTATATTAATTAAATAATATGTCACATGTCATCTTCATATGAAAAGTATATGATTGCCCAGTTGCACAAGACATTTTAAGAAAAATAAATCGCCGAGGACAAACACTGCCTAAACCATTTGGGTGACGGGACATTTTCATATTTATCCCTTTGATTCCACTAGCCTATGTTTTATTGCTCTTCACATAAAAGGCCATCCAATTCCCACAAGTCATTGTTGGATGACCTAGCTCATGATCTTCTCATTAAAGTTTCAGATCCTTATATACCCGCTTTATCTTATTGCCTTTCTTTTTCTCTTATTTTTTTTGTTTCATCTTTCTCCTTTTAATATCCCTAACATGCAAGTATGCAACCACAGTCATAAAATTAGTTTCACATAGAAATTAGGCCCAAAATACACTAACAATGAGCCAAAATGGCCCAACATATAGCTATATTTGAGCATTTGGCTTATTTTCTTTGCATATAAAAATCGAAACTAATGTAAAGGAATTTTTTAATACACCCAATAACGTTTTTTTGTTTAGTCAGGAGATCTTCGATCATTTGTCCGACGAAATTACGGGTTCAAGCTCGCCGTTGCACAAGTGCAAGTCGCGTAAAGTTTTCTCTATGAAGAGATTGGCTTGACTATTTAATAATTTTTGCGCTTAGCAAAATTTGAACCTCCCCACACATTTTAATGATGTTAGTCACAACTTCTGTTGTTGTGTAGATTGTTTTCTCCTATTTTTTCGGCACACGTCTTTTAAACTTTAAACAGTGATGTTTTATATATAAAAGTCTCCACAAGGATTGCCATTATTTGTTTTCTTTGGTTTTAATGCAAACCTGTATATGAGGACCACAGAATTATATAAATGACATTGACATTTGGGAAATATCAAATGACATTTATTGGCATGTAAAATAAATAGGTCTTCTTGATCATTGTTTCTTTTTATATGTCTAGTCTGCACAATAGTAACCAATACAAATCTTACTCCGGAACAGCTGAAGACATTATGATTACAATCTTTTATTGGCCACATCGACCATCTCAAATAAGGCGGCTTAAGCCCACGTCATTCAAACTCAAACAAGGTAAAGTACAGATTAGTTGGCAAAAAAGTCGAAAACAATGGATATAAAAAAATAGTAATGTTATGCATCATTGGACTTGTAACTAAACATACAAGTACTCGGGCAGATGAATCCGACATAACTACATTAAAATAGTTTTCTGAAAGAAAAAAATCGAGTATATATATTGTCTTATCAGTCGTGAAATGCGCACTTAAAACTACAAAAAGAATGCATAAATAGAACACAAAAATGCAGGGAAGACACTAAATCACATGTTACAAGCATTTTTAGTATCATGATACTAAAATCGAAATTTAATACACTCAGCTCCATATTTTTAGTATCATGAAGCTTCTACGGAGTTATAAGCAGCATCAGCCGCAGATGTATCCATATCGTTTAAACCTAACTCCTCGTTTTGTTCCCAACTTCTCTCGTATTCTTCAGCTGCACAAAACACCAATACAAATGTTAATTGAAAACACGACGAACCAATTTTACTTGCGCAGATAATTTATCTTTCCATCTTCCTTCGAGCACATAGTACATGTAGAGATGACAGAAAAGTCACATCGAATGGCCTTGGTAATGGAACAAAACTAAATATGCCTACCGTTTGCGTACAGCAGTGTAGGTTGACATAAGTCTAAAACACTATCTCAATAATGTTCAATTATTTAACAATATCAAAGTTTTATGTATTAAAATACACTGTCTGATCGTTAAAAAAAACTATCTGAGGCTTCCCACTTGACTCGTTTACCATTTTTTATAATGTGATGCAGCCAAGGTGAATCAAACAGAAATATTGTTTCTCCAACAGAGAAGTACGCACCAAAGACAAATGATCAGTTAATAGTTACACGATAAATACTTCAGTTAATTACCCTTTTAAAGTTTATTTGGAGTAGACTTACTTGATAACTGATGGTCATCTCTAATATCATCACAAATAGGGGCAATGTAAGAGTTTGCGAGGGCGTCATCCAAAATCAAGGTCCATGGTTCTTCAAGACTCAAAAGCTGGAGAGCATGAACAAGCATTATTTGTAGTTTCATCACACAATTATTTCCAAATAAAGAATAGAACTATACAAGTTTGTGTTCAGAAGATATTTTAAACAATTATCATAGAACATTATAGGGAAAAAGTATGTACCAACAAAGTTATACATAAAGGTGCTAGCGCCAATAACGGGCAAAATAGGTGGGTCGTCCAGGTTTGGGTGACAGAGCAAATGGTTAATTGTTTTGACAAGCCAAAACAAGCCAGGTCCGGATGCAAAAACCTTATCCATTTTTTTTTTCATTTTATAAACTTATGTGCTAAATATGATTAAAAAGTAAAACTTATACCAAATAAAGAGCTATTTTTGTCAGTAAAGCGTATTAGGAGCTTCTTTTGAAACTGATGACTCTCACCCCATTTAACCCATCCGTCACATTCACTTTTAAATTTTAATTAGAGAAAACATATGTCAAAATTGCCACCTGAAGTCTTGAACTCTACCGCCATCCACTGGCTAGGCCATGGTAATTGACAAACTACAAGTTTTACGTTAGACCTTACACTATGTTCTGAAGATTTATTTTGAGATGAAATGAAAGGATTTGGAAAGAAACTAAAACTAAGTTGTGTTCTCGAGATTTTTTAAACAAGAGAAAAGAAAAGAGAAAGAAACATCTAAGCCATTTTGGCTATAGAATCTTCTTCCCACTTTTGGGATGATCGTTCTTCTCTTCTTTTCTATTCTCTTCTCTAATTTTTACTTCTTTTCTTTTCATATTTTAATAATAACTTGAGAACATAGCGTAAGAGTTGCAAGTTGATCCAACGTTTGCATGGTAAGAAACCTGTTAGCTTCTTACTCGTTACATTATGATGACTAATAACCCAAATTGTACGTGTCAAAAATTTATAGAGGTTGCCTCCAACGCACTCCTTGAATTGTTAACCTAAGCAGACTTAAGCCACCTAAAAAGCATTTGAACTATAGCAGTAACATTCTCTAATACTTGACCTGCTTCCTTTCTGATACATTCATATAAGGATGCCTATTCCAAACATGCAAGGCAAAATCGGATAAAAAGGAGAGATGTGATATTTTGTAGAGGATGCAAGGAAAACTTAGCAAGAAAATACATATATGTCGATATACATTAAGATGATTCATATATGACAAAATGGATGCAAAGAAGTTTATAAGGTTCTGGAAATGAGCACCTTAGTAAGCCTCACTCTGAAGTCCTGCCATTTGTTTTTCCTGCCCTCCTCCAAACTATCACCAAAAGTAAACCCATGCACTCTTTCGAGAGCTACAATATACGAACCATTTTTAATTAAAAATCTAGAATTTCTCAACTTCTTATAAAATGGTTCACAAAGAAAATGAAAACAACATGGTATGTAAATACTGGATTAAACCGTATTGTAGGATAGTCAGGGTCTAAAATGTAATATCTCTCTAGCATAAATAACTCTGAGCTGGCAAACCATTTGAATGTATTTTACATTACTAGCATGGACCCGCGCAATGCGGCGGCAAGTACTTATAATCTATGTAGCACCGAAACGGGAACGGAACGGGGATACGGGAACGATACGGGAACGAGAAACGGCAAAAATAAAAAAATCAAGATACGGGAACGGCATGGATACGGCAATATAAAAAATAAATATATTATAGAAAATTCAAAATAAATATTTATTGATGTAAATTCTAAATTTCAAAATACATCTCCAAAAGAAAATTAACAATTAGATAATCAAATTATTTTCAAACTCCTGCTTATCTAGTAAAAGGTAGGCAAACTCTAAACCCAAATTTTTAGCAACTACTATAAAATAGAGATAAAATAGTATTATTTACAAACTAAAAGATATCTAATTTATATATAGGCTTTTAAAATATAAAATAAGCAAACTTACATGTAATTATAAAAAAAATTAATACTATAAAAACAAATTACCATGACTGAAAAATTTATCTACTGCTAATTTTTGTATATATACATAAATTGAATATGTAATATCAAATATTTAACATTGAATATGGAATATTTGGTCAAGTAAAAAATAGACACATCATCTACAATCACGTGATCACCATTCCAAGACAAAACAAAAACTGTCTAAATAATAAATGCTACTCCTATATTTTAATTGTACAGCTCATCATCTTCTTCTATCGTCTTCTCCATCTCAACCATAATTTCTTTTCTACAAAACTTCAAAAATCAACCCATAAAAACCCTAAAAAAAGCAGATACGGTTTGGATACGGGCTTAGAAAACCGAAACGCCTCCCGATTCGGTCAATATACGTTTCGCTGTAATGGGATTCGGTCAAGAAACGGTTCGCTGCCGATTCGCAGGCGAATCCGCTCCCGAGCCGATCCCAAACGGGCACGCCACCCTAAATGGCGATTCCGTGCATCATAGCTTATAATCATTTTTTAGGCTAATAAATATTAATCTCTTATCCATTAAGTTTTATTGTTAAAATTGTAAAAAAATCGAAAAAAACCTCTAAATTTAAAAAAAATTAATAGTTAATAAAAATTTAGCAAAATGGATATCGAATTAAAGAGCATAAAATTTTAGAAAATATGGTGAAATTAGACTATAAAAATAACAAATTAATAAAAAGATTTTTCAATTTAAAAGAAAAAATGTTATTTAAGTAGGTTGTTACAAAAGTTTGTTATAAAAAGTTGTTAGAAAAGGTTATACTATATAATGTTGATGAAAATATCAACAACTTGTTTTATTTAGTAAGAAAAAAAGTCTGAATTTTCAGCCTTGCTATTTTAAGAAGGTCCCAAATGCTTTATATAGTAGTAAGTAAGTAAGTATAAGTATAGTATAGATATAGATTGGGTCTCTCAAATATAATTTCCAATTAATAATTTTGAATAGTTAGAGTGAACGTTACCATAACGTCCCACCCGGCATTATGCTGAGGTGTCCCAACATTGCCCAAGGTTATGGTACCACACCCAAAAAAAACAACGCCGTTGGCCCTTGCGTTAATCCACCAACGCCTGCAACACCACAATTTCTTTTCTTTTTTCATTTTCGATTTAAATGATTTTTTGTGTGTGTTTTTACAGTGTGAGTGCGTTTTTAGTGTGTTTTTTTGGTGTGGCTTTTTTACAGTGTTTCTGGGGAAGAAGAAGAGGGTGGGGGATAATTTAAGCAATTTATAGGCTTTATTAATGTTCATTTAAGGTACTTCTCGATATAAGATAAAAAGGAGTTTATTAAATACACCTTAACAAATGCCCGGTGGACACTTGTTAGCAATATAGGAAGGGTGCAACAAATACAGGAAAGAGAGAATAAGTATTAAGTACCTTCACTTATCTTTGTAATCAAACCTTCAACAGTTGACACAAGACCTCCTAATGTGCCACTGGTTAGCTCCAAATCTATTTCTGGAATTATTACACTGGCAGTATCTGACTGAAATACCAAAACATCAAGAATTAAAAGGTACGAACAGCTGGAAGGTTCTACTGGTTACAGAATAAAAGGTAGTCACAGGAGCAATTGGTATTACTTAAATAAATTTACACGGGAGAAGAAATTAACAAAATTATAAGAAAGAAAAAAAAATACTTTATAAGGGAAGTACCTTTATTATATCACGGCTCAAGTCATGAATGTTTTGTACAGAAACAGTAACTTTCCTTCCCTTATCTGGAATGGCACCACCAGCCTTCAGCTGTAGAGAATGAAATACTATATAATATAATTAAAAGAAGCATATAAAAATAACTCCAAGCACTAACTCACACCCTAAACTGGAAAGAAAAAGAAAAGAGTAGGCTACAAACCTCAGAATTACGATAGCCACAACCATCACAAGTAGATGCCATGACAATTACTTCGCGAAAGTAAGGAATGTCTAAATAAAGTCAAGTTAAACAAATAGCTGTAGAAAACATGCTTTTGATACATATTCTGCTTCGGGTTACATGATTATAACGTTTTGGATGATTAATTTTATTCCAGCTGCAATAATACAGGATACTAAATGGTAAAATTATAACAGCTAATTAACCCTATACAAATTTGAGAAACTTTACTGCTGTGTCGTCGTATCTCATCTCCTATTTACACTTCACACAAGACAGTCCATTTTACTAGGTATAATACTATAACGTATAAACTTTCTTTAATAATCCCGAGCCCTCAAACAACTGATTACATATTGAAACTGCGATAGCACATCTACACACCATCTCATAGTCTGTCTATTGCAGCTGGTTATCTAATTCAGATTATTATAACCTAATCACTTTCATAAGAAAAATCCAGTCACGACTTTATATTACTAGACTTTTGTTGCTACTGAACCATTGGAGTAACAAATAAAGGTGAGCAAAAAGGATACTGGTGACATACATCCGAGTCTCACAGCTTACAGCACAAGCACCACATGTGCTTGGAAAAGTCATCACCTGTCAACAGAAAGTCAATGGTTTATACATACTCTTAGGCAGTGGTTGGTTTACAGCTAGTAATCACTATGGGTATGAGAATTTGAGAACAAGGTGGAATGAGTATGGATATAGATTTGTAAACTCAACCCTTTAGGGTGCACGTATCTATAGATATCAACCCTATTACCTCAAATCAAATACCCTTATTTCATATCAGTCTACAGTACCTCTTCCGGTGCACTATATCGAAACAAAGCATCAGAAAACTCTACAGTATTCCCTTGGGCTATTGCCCGACGCCCAGCCACTGCACCAACTGATCCATGCGGCTCAAATGTTCCTTGAGAACTTGTCACTGCTTCACTGGAAACTTCTGTTGATTGTGTTGGGTCAAAGACATACCCCAATGATGCTTGTTGCTCACGAGTTCGGTCGTAAAACTCAATATGTAATGAGGGATCTGGGGATGGGGCAAACCTGATGCAATCATGGAAAATAATTTAGCACTCTAGAAATCTAAGGTGGCAATTTTGACCCGTTTATGTGTAGATGGAATCAGGTTGAATGGGGTAAATTCGCCCCAATTGTACTAAGAACAAAATTGGCTATTGTTTACAAATTGATTAAATTCAATAAAGGCAAGAATAGATGGTGTCTGCGAGTCGACCTACCCAACCCAAACTAAAAGTTCCCGTTTTAACCCATTACCCAATGTGCCTGACCCACCCCCATACTGCCACCTCTAGTAAAAATCTTTGATAACATAAATTATAAATGAAAATAGTTTTAAGAATTTATAACAGTTGCAACATAAACAAGAGTACTATGAATAACTCCTTCTATCCCAACCACCACATGCATCTATCGTAAATTACAAATAGGTTTTAAAATGTTCCATATAGAGTTAGATAAAATACTAATATAGAAAATGCAGAGAGAAATTGTGGCTTTCACAAACCAAGAAAAACAAAACTTTTCCAAGTGATTAACAATTACATGGATTGAGAAACTTACGGGTTCTCTACGAAACTGTTACCAGCAGGATCATCAAGAATAAAGGTGAAAGATGAATTTCCAGCTGCACATTCTTTCAACTTTGGTATAAACTGGTCTATTGCCTCAGCAGTTTGCGGATCCACTTTCTGAGAAATGGCAACATATGAAAATGAGACCACAAGAAAGGAAAACTAGAAAAGAACAAAATCGAAGGAGGAAGATGATATACTTACCTTTCTCTCCTCTTGAAGAGCTTGCAATCCTTCGGAAGCTCTAAGTAGTATCCCTTCCACCTGCGGCAGCAGATTAACTAGCCATGTTAAAATGCGTCAAGACCTAAAAGCTATTCCAGCTAGAGAAAAAAAATTGCCACCCATTTATTTATGAAATGGTTGATGCTGGTTATGTTTTATTAAAATTCAGATAGTAAAATCATGAAATTGGTGATACAATGGGCCGATAGGGTAAGAAACGGGTCACATGTCTCCTTATTCAATGCATTTGGCCTACTGAATCCTTTATTCCATATATTAGACGGTTCAGGTGAAATTATATCTTCTGTAATTGTATTAAAAGAAGCTATTTATTATTTATTAAAAAAATAACTTAAAATGAACAAACAAGTGTTTCGAGTCAGCCTTACTAAAGTTTACCCATTACCTCACTTCCAACTAATTTACATTATACTGAAAACGTTGAGCCAAAAAAGAAGTTTACAGATTGACTGGAGCTAGTTTATTAAGAAATCAGCTCAAGTTAACAAGCTGAATTGTGAACACACTTTACATAATCATAGATAAAAAAAACGACTATTGCTTAGCATAGCCATGCTACCTCTGGATTCTTTATAAAAAAAATTCAGCATAACAAACTAAGCTATGTTTAAACACTAATACAGCTGTGCAACTTTATTACCAAAATGTATTATTTTCATGGAGTTTCTAAGCCTGTTCTTTGTGGAGAAGCAGATGTTCAATTTTAATGCAGCAAATATGCAATACACAATACATCAACCACAAATGGGCGCTGCTAACGATTACTTAACGATTTAAAATGGTGTTCGATCACAAAGATCAAAACACTGTCAAAAATCATCTTTAACCAATTACATTGCAGCCCTTAAATCCATACATTTGCATTCGACATTCATACATATACCACTCAAACAAAATCATGTAGCATCACACTTTTAAATAATGCACAAAACTAAAATTTTATTATCCTAATAAATGTGTTTGAGAGCATGCGATGCAGAACTTACAGTTGATAAAGATCCACGTTGCGACTCTGGAGGAATCTCAAAGTCTAGTTGAGGAATCTGCAAGCATAAAGTCAATTTCAAACAAAAATAAACCTAAAGCACAATATTTCTAAAAACCACTGAACCACTTTTAACAAAGATAGCTAGTCTCATTCAAAAATAAATCTAAGCCAATAAATGTATCATTTAGAACTACTGAATTACAGAGGTTGTTAAAAATTACAAGTATAAAATTACATAGTGAAGTACCTTGATTGTGGCAGTCTCAGACTTTACTACTTGTCGATTGAGCATCTGCATTTTGGCAAAGAAAAACATTAATATAATGCTTTACTGAATCTAGTTCATCCTCTGGCCCACTATATAAATAACTAAATTGTTAGTGCCGAAAAAAGGGGTTTATTCCCCATACATTCACTTCTACATGTCACAACCTTTTGATCACCTGCCGGAAATTCCACACGGTAATGAGACCCTCGGGGCTGTATCTCACCAGCAAACTGAACCTCGTTATTCCTA
The DNA here is from genome assembly GCA_025667525.1 of Glebionis coronaria. Classification (NCBI taxonomy): domain Eukaryota; kingdom Viridiplantae; phylum Streptophyta; class Magnoliopsida; order Asterales; family Asteraceae; genus Glebionis; species Glebionis coronaria. The sequence goes on along the minus strand of CM046882.1, from coordinate 96,202,462 downwards.
GTATAATAGCATACAATATTAAATTTCTAACCATAATGCTGTCGACTTGATATAAGTACAATCTGACTTTGAGGTCATATGGACTGCATTTACACCTTAAAAATAGTACTATAGATTCTTTAAATTTTCAATGAAACAGCTCAATTATATTTGAACAATGGTATCAGCATGCAAAAGTCATGTACTTTCACAAGTGATTTCGGTTTGTGCAACGTACTTCTTATTGTTATAGTGTTGCCATTAAGTTGCATAAATTCGAATAAAAAAAGTATCTACTTTTTTTTTTCGGGTAAAGGGCTTCTTTAGCATAAATCTTTTTTTTTTCCGAAAAAAGTTACATATAAAAGAAGTTGATAAATTTGTAATGACCCATCCCAGTTCTGAAGTTCGAAGTCATTCGTTTGATATAAGAGAAACAAATCATGCTCTTTCTGGAGCCGATTTGTTATAAATACTTTGTTACACACATGCTTCAAGAAGAAATAACTAAAAACAACTTACCTTTCACCACAATGAGGGCATTCAAAGGCTGACAATAAGATCTGCATCCAGAAATTTAAAAAAATTAGCTTGGTTTTCTAATTTTAAAAATCACGACTATGTCTTTTTCATAGCAAATTGCAACAAACAACTGAAGCGTAAATTTTATAAATACAAGGGAGTTAGTAATACCTTTCTAAAGTGCGGAATTAATGTCAACAAGAAGCTTGAAGTCCCCTGTGATAATAAGCCAATAAGAGAGATAGTTATAAATTGAGCGACAAGAAAGTTAAAAAAATGAATTGCTTATAAGTCGATAATCAATACTAGAAATTAATTGCTTAAACCAATTGAACAGTATCTTAACTAATGGTTTAATAATAATAAAAAAATATAAAAAGTTTGTAACAAGTAGTAGCAATTTAATACAAATAGTATATAAGCTTGGTAGCAATTACACTTGTTGGGGATAATAATCGAATAAAAGATAATAATAATAATTATAAAGTAGAAAGAAAGATAATTAATTACGTTTTGATGGCAACGCATACAAAGGCTTTCGACTTTGTAAAGAGGAGCATTCTCGTCATCTGTTGCAACTGATTCAACAACTGAACGAACATCCATTATCTCTTCCATCTGTCTTTGCTTTTTTTCACTTTGCAGCAGCTTCTTTCTCTACCAGTTTCAGTTTCAGTTTAGTTTAACCCTAAATACGGAGGAGGAGACTAGTTGTTACTTTTTCTATAATCTTATTTGGACCTTAGGCTTTTTAACTTTTTCTCTCTTTAGTCCCTCTTTAACTAATCCTTCCCTCACATACATATCATCTTTTACGCGATAACTAAGCAAAAGCTTTTCACTATTTTAATAAGTGTTTTGAAGGGGTTTTTATCATGGGAAAAAACGGATTTGGTCAAAGTTCATCCTTTAAATACACTTTTTGGTCACGTGAAAAGAATTTGACGGATTTAGTCATACACAATTGCACAACTTCTTAACTTCACTACATGGTTGTCATGTGTCATTTGCAAGTACACTTTTTAAACAATTTTCGGTCTCACACATGTCCCCCCCTAACAACAAAAATATTTGTCATATTATGTTGTCAAATGATCAACTAACGACGCTCAACCACCAAATGATCAACTTGTCAGTACTTTTTCAGTTTCCAATAAAAAAGTACACTCACAAGTTGAGCATTTGATGGTTGAGCATCGTCGGTTGATCATTTAAAAAGTAGCTTTTGTTGGACACTTGTCACATTTGAGTAGTGATGACCAAATCTGTCAAATTCTTTCCACGTGACCAACGATTGATTATAGGGTGCTCAAAATGAACGAATCCGTAAAATTAGATGTGTTTTATTGTTATTAGCGTAGTTGGACTTATATCCCAAAAACCCTATGTCGGTGATCACATGCGGGTTCAAACGCCAGTCACTATCAATTACTCCCCATCTCCCAATCGATATACCCCTAGAGCTACCTTCAATCCAAATATTTTTCCTTGTTGATCAACATTCATTGTATAATGCCTAATTTATTATGGATCCTATGTTTTTGCACTTTGTTCGCCCTATCCCTGTGATTGGATTTAGGCTTTCAGTTTCGTCTGATCTCTATTTCTAGTGTAATCAGTTAGGATACATAGGGTGTGTTAACAATGCGAGTCCATTTTCATCTCTCCTTATCCGATTCGACGTGATTTTAGGGTTTTTTGCTTTTGTTTTCATATAATTAATTACGGTTTGTTTTCAATTCTGTTGTCATGAGGACTATGAGTTTTTTGATGATACAAGGGTAATTTCTAAATCGGTGGTCGTGACTAATTTCCCAAATGGTACTTCTGCTAAGGATATTTGGACGTTATGTCAGGGATATGGTACGGTAGTGGATGTGTATATCCCTAATCGCAAATCGAAAGCGGGTAAACGGTTTGCGTTTGTTCGTTTTATTAGGGTTAATAACATTGAAAGGTTGATTGATAATATTTGTACTCTTTGGATTAGGCAGATGCATCTTCATGCTAATGTTTTCCGTTTTGAGCGTCCGAAAAATCAGCCTCTACGTTCTATTCCTCTTACCGAACCTATGCATTCTGAACCTTCTTCGTTTGCGTCAATTTTGAAAGGTAATAGCAAGTCTGTTGATATCAGTCCTCCCCCACTTTGGTGTTGGACGATGAGTGTGTAGTGCAACGTAACCTTGAACATCATGTTATGGGGGAAGTTAAATGCTTTTCATCTATCCCTAATTTATGTGTACTTCTATCTCAAGAGGGATTCAAAAATGTGAAAGTGGTTTATCTTGGGGGTGTGGGTGATGATCGAATTGATGTACTCCCAAGCTAAAGTGAATTTTTTGCAACATGTTGGAGTTGCATCATGGTTCTTACATCTTCGTAATGCTCAAGGGATTTTGTCCCTAGGGAACGTATTGTTTAGGTAGATGTTGAGGGCATTCCTCTCCATGCGTGGAAGTGTGCTACATTTAGTAAAATTGGATCCAAATAGGGAGAGGTTCTAGACCTTGAAGAAGGAAATTGTGAAACTAAAAGGGGGTTTGAATAGTTTCCCTTGTTTAAGGTCCTAATTAAAAATCCTTTCAATTAGGTTTGTCCCAAAATTACCTTTTACTTGAAAACTAGTTTCATAGTTATTAGGTTCAATTCTAATGCATTAACAATATCTAGTGACAATGAAATGCAATGTAAGAATGAAAGCATAAGTAAAGAGTAAGGAAAGAAACAACCTAAGGTACGACACCAAGATTTATAATGGTTCAACAACGAAGCTCTCTCTTCGTTCCTACTCCACTCCGTGAGTACACCTTACTCGATATTTCCACTATATCCACAAGCTCTCTTGTTGGCGGAGAAAACCTTACAACGTCGCTTACATTATTTTTTGACACTAAGCTAAATGTCGAGACCTAATTTTAGCTAGGACCAATCTACATACATCGCCTACTTTACCATTTTCCGACACATGGCTAGATGTCGAGTTCTAATCGAAAGTTATAACCAATCTTCGTCGCCCATCTTTTTTTCCGACACAAGGCTAGATGTCGAGTCCTAATCCAAAGCTAGAACCAATCTTCACAACTCTTCACTTTCAAGTTTAGTGAGAACTCACAAGACACATACACATATCACTTTGTAGTTTAGTGAGAACTAACACACAAGACTCGTTACAACTCAAAAACACATATCCAAGTATACAAATGTAACTTGGATCTACACAAGGAAAATCCAAGTATACACATATACAATAGATTTACACAAGACTAATCCAAGTATTCACATATACTGTTAACATAAGATTCACCAATAACGTGGGTTTATGATCCGGAGGTCGGGGAGGATTGAACAAGTGTTTAGCCATTGTAGTGAGAGAAAGAGAGAAAGATACTCTAATATGTGTTTATTAGAGAGAGAAAGGAAAACAAGAAATGACAATCCTCACCCCTCCCTGGAAGTATGGAGGGGTGTATATAGTTCGGGACTTGAACTACTTACATGTGACAATATTAGTCCCTGCAAGTCCCGGCTATGTAAACTATTGTAATTCCGTCAGTCGCACACATTTTAAGGCTAACAATCTTCCCCCAATGTGGAGACATACAAAATTACTTACAATGTTCCCAACAAGTACAAATACAACAATAGTATGACAATTTCAAAGTGCTTCCAATGCTGAGGATGACGTCGTTGTCTTCAAGTCTTCAAGGAAACTTGTACCCCAATTTGAATCCTCTTTGTCTTTGCTTGTTGAACAACCATTTTATCATGTATGAACTGGATTAACTTCCCCGCAATTCATACTCCATGTCTTGAAAAGCTTTCTTCATAGAATTACTTTTGACGAAGCTTCTGAATCAGCTTCCCCCAAACCAATATCCTTGTCTTGAGCAGAATCTATAGTGTAACACCCCACTTGGATAAGTGGTGGTTACGTGTATTTATGGCGTGTCATCAAAGCATAAGGTAAATGTCCTAAAACATTAACTGACCATAAAGGAAATACCATAATCAAACATCAGTAATCCACACATAAGCTCAAAACATGAAGAGTAAATATTGAAGGAAAGGACTAAACAATGTCTAAATAAGTAGAATAATGTAAGAAGTGCATAAAGTAAGAAGTCTGGATAACTTCTATCCAATTGCACATGCTCTCAGAATCCTAAGAGCGTCCTGGTGTACCTGCCGTTAGAACATGAAAGGAACTACGGCTTAGCTTAACGCTCAGTGAACGGATATAAAGCATGAAAAGAAATACTAAAACGAAGCAGATGATATAATACTAAAACTGTAAGACTGATAAATAAAGTTGCAGCGGAAACCTGTGTAAAATCTGAAAAGTCTGATTTATAAATAATAAAGTTGAATTGTTATCTGTTAAATCTAAAAACATGTATTTACTATATTTTAATTTCCAAGAGCTTATATAGGTCATGTGCTGAAACAACTGTCGCATGAATAACTGGAGGGGTGACCTCATCATGATGTAGAGGGGTGACCTCTAAATAATGTGCTGGTGGAGGGATCAGCTCCAATGTGAAGGATGTAGAGCACACACCACATTCACCTGATAAACTGTAAACTGATAAGCCTAGGATGCATCCATACGTCCCACTAATAATACTGATAAAAATGGCCAATCTGAGCTGAATGGGACGCTGCAGGATATCACTCTCCTACAGGTGAGTCATGACACCGCTGCCTCAAGTGTCATAGTTACGGTACCTCCGTAACTAGTACAACTAACTGGTCATGCTTGTATATAAGGCTCAGGCAATATCTTAGTTCTTAAAATAATTTTCTGATAATATATAACATATAATGGGGAAAACATTTGGCTGCAGACGGGGAATCCTAATCATGCATATAAAGGAAGTCCTTACTGAAAGGACGGAAAATCCGTACCTCGTGTCCAGAAAATGAAATAAGAATGAAAGCTAAAGGAGCTATTCCGACTTCACGGATACTACATAAATAAGGGACGTGAATGAGTTGTCTGATTATTGTATATTTTTACTGGTTCTTATTGTTCTTAACTTGTTTTACATGTTCTTGTATTGTTTTACTGTTTCGTGTATAATCTTGTAGCTCTGACTGTTCTCATGTATTTCTGATTAATGTATTTCATGTACTCATATGTTAATATACTTGTTGTAACATAATAAGTAACTTCCTAAAAATAGCAGGTTTCCATATCTAGTAACTTTCCAAAATAGCAGGTTTCAATTAATAGTAAGTTTCCATATTTAGTAACAAGCTTGTTTAGTAAGCATATAATATAAGCTGAGGTTTAATGAATATATATATATAAGTCATGATCAATTAAAGCATGATTTATAATTAATAAAACTTTACCATAACTTGATACTTGTATAATTAAATTACACATTAATTAATTTAATTAGACCATTGTTAATAATATAATTATCATGTTAATAAGTCATGTTTAATAATTAACTTTAATAATAAAGATCACGAATAATTATAATTAACAATGTATATCGTGATTTATTCCTTCAACTACATAAATTTCTAAGTTTAAATTAATAACTGCTTCTTCTTTTTTTTACTACGCTGATTTAGATACATACATGTCATATTAAGCCTATAAGCGTTCTAGACATAAGTCTTGATAAGATTATCTTTGTTAATATCCTACTGATGGCACACATGCCATATAAATAGTTATTAGTTTAACAATTGCTTAACCATGAGATGGCTCTTGATTCTTTACTAAAATAAATTGACCCTTAAGCATTTGAAATATTACCAATGTCAAAACTTTGTGTACTCGGGTCAAAAGTTTCGTAAAATATCACACAACACAAATTTAATTCAAAATCGTTTTTAAAGAAAACAAACATAATGATAATATAACTTAAGGTCATTAGGAATAGATTGCTAGCTATGAGAAAAATTATTTTGAAAAATCACATTAACCTCATAAACTAATGTTTAGAGGCAAAATAATAACTAGCATAATCTATCAAGAAAAATTAAAATTAACTTGTAATAATAAAACAAAGTTTTTGCAAACTGAAGATGACAAATCTTTGATTTCTTTATATATATAAAAAGACCAGTTAACAATCAATGCATATTATATCTTTCATTCTTTCTTTTCGAAGCACAAGTGGTAAAAAGAATCAACCTCTTTAAGACTTAATAACGATTTCGATATTAGCCGATAATAAATACTATACGTTTTGCACATATAACTAGTCGTGAATATTATGTTTTTGTATCACTATGATATAATATTTCATAGAAGAGGAAAGGAATCAGTACCTCTGTTGCTAAACAAAAATAGATTAACGGAACCGAACACGATTAGTAGCATCGACTCTAACACGGACACACCTTAAATGATCAAAATCAAACAAGCCTTTCTCCCTTCTTTTTGTCTTGGTTGTCGGCGGCAAGATGCAAACCCTTAGGGTTTCCTGATTTTTTTTATTTACTTGGTGAAATGAGAAAGAGTTGTTCATAGTGGGTCGGTCCTAAGCCCAATTCCTTTCTTTGTTTTCTTCTAGCCGCCAACCCATATGACCAAAATACTAGCTTACTTGTAATTTTTCTTTTCGTTTCGTTTTATAATTTTTGATGTTTGTGTTCGTGCTTTAAAGTCCCGTGATGGAACTTTGAAACGTATTATTTATCTTTCTGAATCATAATACTTACGTAATACCTAAATAGTTATTATTAATTATTTCTCTGAATAATTAATTTCGTAACGTTTTAAATAAAGCTGAGACTGCGTATAAATAATGTTCATGGATTTTTAAGGCGGGTTTTACAATTGTTCCCCTAAAAAAAATAATTCGTCCTCGAATTAAGGATGCGATAATGCTGTGGTTTTACAATCCTTCCCCTCTAAAAAGGATAATTTCGTCCTCGAATTAAAGGTAATAAGCTGATGAAGTTTATGAGAACTGAAAGGACACTTAAACTGTAAAGACATGTAAGCTGAAGGATAATTCGTCTTCTAATTACGACATAATGTTGTTGAAAGGTATAAACATGACATGACTGAAGTGATCATGTAACGTGACATGGCTGAAGAGGACATGGAACGTAACCTGACTAAAAAGCACTTAACTGGATTTATTGAAGGAAAAGTGATGAGAGGTCCGTATAAACTCCTCCGTTTCGAGTGGCTTCCCGCGCGAAATGATTCCTTCAGAGGTCCAAACATAATGAAAATCACGGTCTTAATGATCCTGTCCTGACGATGCTGAATATTTTCTGGTTTCATGCTTGGGATGGATTTTCTGAATCTGATCGACTAAACAAAATATAACACGTAGGATACATGAAATGATACGTATAAATAACCTGAAAAGATACATCTATAACTCTGAGCAAAACTGCTGAAAACACATGGAAGGACTACGTGAACAAATGTGAACGTGCTACGTGAGCAATTGTGAACGTGGTTCACGATTATATGAGAAACGTTGTGCATTAAGTATATCGTGGATGTGATACGTGAAACATACCGTGAACGTAGTACTAGGACACATCATGAACGTATACTGACTGAGGAAGGAATGCCAAAAGATACGGCTTGAGACGTGAAACGTCTACCTGGTATGGAAAAGTTGTACTAAACTTGAGTCTGGTTTCTTAAGCTTTCAGCAATCGTATTCAATAACAAGCTGAACGTGAACAATGTCACAAACGCAAACGTGAACTTAAATCATGAGATAGCACAAATATGGACTGAAACAGCATCACAATGTGAACGTGAGACGTAAACGTCAAGGTGAACGTAAACGTGATCGTGAACATGAACGTGAGCGAAATTCGCGAACGTGAATTTTCTATCTGATATGATGGTTGATGGAATACCTTGAAGTTGTACGATCTATTACTGGACTTCCTGCATATCTGCTAGTGCGTAATCCATTCGAATGAAAGAAAACGTGTAGGATGGTTAAATGGTTGACAACGACTTAGATAGGATCAAACTTCTCTGAGTTTTGTGGTAGTTGTTAACAACCTTCATGGAAACCTTGTCACATATCTGTTTAAAATTTCTAATGGTTTAACCAGTAACTAGCATGACGGCGTTCTATCTTGAACCTACGGTGTGTCAGGCATATAGATATGAACATAGCTGCATCCATGTGTTATACTGCTTCTATCAAAATTCTTTCTGAGATTTTGGTACATTCTGGTGGAATCTGGCTGAATAGTCATGGAAGAATTTTAGTGAGAACTGTTAGTAATTTATGCAGTAGCAGTCAACTGAGTTCTAGAAAATTTTGTACTCTATTTACAGACGTCGGTCATGACCATCTGGTGATAGTCTCCACCTTCGCATGATTTCTGAAATTTCTTTCTGCTGAAATAGGGTGGTTCAGAAATGCCACCTTGTTCAACTGTAATTCACATCTAGGAAGCTGCTTATATACTTTTCTCCTATCGGAGGTTCTGTACAATTGTGAGAAGATTATTCTCTTGTACTCCTCTTAGAATTTAGCAGCTCAGAACGTTATCAATGAATATACTGACGATTTTGTCTGAGAAGTCATGGGAAAATTTTATTCATAATTTCATACTATAGCTAGAGTATTAGGGAGCTCAGAAGTATAATTCAAAATTTTAGAGAGACTATAATGTGCGTAACAACAGTCTAGAAAATCTCATGTTCTTTCTTTCACCGCTATTGGTGGCATGATCGAGAATTGTTTTGGAAAATATTTTAGACGTCGTAGCAGGTCAGGTAAACCTTCTATTCGTGGAATGAATATCATTTAAGAATGGTGATCTTGTCAAATTTTTGGTGGTCGATACATGATCTCAGGTTACCGGCTTTCTTCCTAATAAACAGAAAGTAGCACACCTCCTGGTGGTGCGCTAGGGCGAATAAAGCCTCGTTCCGGTAATTCTTGCAACAAATGCTGCAACTCTTTTAACTCAGCGGAAGCCTTGCAATAAAGAATTTTGAAAACAGGATTTGTCCTTGAGACAAACTCGATGTTAAATTATGTCTCGTGGTTAGGAAGAAATTTCTGAAAAACCTTCTGGAATGTCATCTGAAAATTTGGGATAATCTGCTGATCATGACTTTAAAGAACTTCAGAAGTGGATTTATATTAGATAGCTATAAAGGTCCTCGTAGCTTTGGAATAATAAGTCACTTGTTACAAAGTAGAAACATTTTGTACTGATTTTTCTGGCAGGAAAATATAATGACTATATTTGGGAGTTAGTAAGACGGATCTTGTCTTCAACTGGAAGGAAGACCTTTTTTAAAAAAATATGGGTGATACTGTGGAGTCTTTTCTGGCTGGGAGGTCAGTAATTACCTGATTTAAATAAAGATGTCATAGGAACACATGAATTAGACGTGGCGACTTTCACTGAATGTGTTCGTTTGTAACCTCACCGAATGAATACTTCGTGTCTAACCTGAATAATACACCAGTGGTGGTGACTAAATAAATAACGGTCTGATTTATGCGTGGCATGACGCAACGGGTATACCCCCTTGGAGGGTACCCTGAATTTATGATGGCCTGGTTTAGAAAAGATACGGAGTTATGAGTTCTGACTCGTACTTTGAGAAGATATTCATATGACATGTATCGTAACTGGTGTCATGAAAGGTGTCTTCCGAAGGAGACTAGAGACCCGTGTCCTGACTGATATCTTGGCATATGTTTTAGTAGACGAATAAGGTTGAAAACTTTTGTAGCTGCTATGATTAACGGACCAGTTAGATTGTTGACCTCTGTATTTCTGGTCACGTCCGTACCGGAGTTCCGATGGTTACTGACTGATTAATTATAAGCACGGTGGTTGTCATTACCGCCTTGTTTGTTAGTTTCCTGACGGTCGTTATCATGACTGTGATTCATGTAACTATTTATGCTGAGTGGCCGGCTGCTTACCGGTTCCCATTTTTCTGATTGAAAGATTAGCTGAGTAATCTATTTATGCTATTTCTCTCTCACCTTTTCTCTCTCTAAAAAACCCTGAAATTTTATTAAGTAATCTATCATCTAAATTTGATCCATCCAATGGATCATTGATTTTATTTTTGTTTTTGATTCTACTGTTCTTGATCTATCTATTCATATTCAAATCATCCACTAAAAAGTTCATTTGACATTTTTAAAAAATTAGTTTTCACTGTTTCTGGGTATCCGTTACACATACTTAATAAACACACACTGTTTATCCTTAACCTCGTACATCAATTCCATTCATTAATCCATCTTTGTTTTACCATGGTTCTTCTTCTCTACCTTTGTGCTTGATTCGCTTCTGATTACCATGGTGAAACAGGATCCTCCTGTTCCTGAATCATCCCAAATCCCACCTAGGGGTTCGGATGAGGTGGTTCGTAATAAGAGGACGACTAGGAATCGAAACAAGGAATCGGGGCTTTTCACTGGGAATATGCAGTCTCAACAGGTATCAAAACCCTCTCATGTTAATTTTAAGAAGGGGGTTAAGAAGAGTTATGGGGGTAAGGATATAGAGGGGTTGGATTTTGAGGGTGATAGTGATGTTGGGGAGGGTAGAGATGGTGGTTCTGTGGCATGCTCGGAAACTCATAGTCAGGGTTCTAGGAGTGTGAGTGAGTCATTGACAGAAAGTGAGATTCTAGCAGGATTGGAAAATGAGATGGTGAATGAGATTTTTAGTGATCCTAATAGGAAAAAGGGTAGTGTGGTTTTTAGTTCTGTAGCTAGTAATGTTAATGGTAATGGTGGTAGGGGAGTGTTGGGCCCTATGCCAGTACCTGTGGCTGAAAATCCAGTGCTGAATAGGATTAGAGTGGATGAGACCCCTAGGATTCTAAAAAGGGGTGATGTGCTAATGGATGGGGGTGAAAAGGAGGGTGTGAATGGAGCTGATAGTAATAAGGAGAATTGGCCTAGTTTAAACGAGGCTAATGGCAAGATGAATGCAGCAGAGGAGGTGGTTGTGGTGAATGATACGGTTATGGAAGAAAGGACTATTACGGTGTTGAGTAAAGCTTTTAAGCATGCTGTCCAAGGTTTTGTAGATAGTAATAGTAATATGCTTAGGACATATCCAGTTAGCTTGAATGAAAAAGGGGTTGCGAGTGCTAATTTGGATCCTGTTGTTGAAGAAGGAAGTAAGAAGTGGGATTTGACGCTAGTGGGATATTTTGTTGGGTTGAAAATGAGTTATAGAGATATAATGGGACACCTGCGTAGGATGTGGAGGAGTTATAATTTTGCTGAAGTTATTACGAATGAATGTGGGTTGTATTTTCTTAAGTTTAAAGAACTGGAGGGTATGCAATTTGTTCTAGAGAATGGTCCATGGCTAGTTGATGGGTGTCCGCTGTTCGTTCAAAAATGGGAGCCGGGATTGTGTATGGTTAGGCCTGAGCCTACTAGAGTTCCGTTGTGGGTGAAGATTATGAATGTTCCTCTTGAGGCGTGGAGTAATGAGGGTATTAGTAGGATAGCGAGTTGTGTGGGTACGCCTGTTATGATGGACAGGATAACTACATCTATGTGTGATAGGGCTTATGGTAGGGCTAGCTTCGCAAGGGTGCTTATTGAAGTTGATGCAGATAGAGGTTTACCGGAAGTTATAGAAGTTACTTATGATAAGTTGGGAAAGAAAATGGAATTGAGGGTTGAGTATCCATGGAGTCCTCCTGTGTGTTCGCATTGCAAAGTGTTTGGTCACTATCATGAATTTTGTACTAAACGGGTTAGGAGTGTTCCTGAGAAGAGTAAGGAAGCGGAAGTTAAGGGTAGGTCTAAAGTTAGTAATAGTGATCCTAGTGTCGAGGAAGAATGGAAGACTGTTGGGAATAAGAGGAGTAGTAGTAATATTGGTGTGATGAGAAATGGTCAGCGTAACACTTTTGGTGAAGGAACAAGTAGAGGTGGTTTTAATATGAGAGGTAGAGGTGGAATGGGTAGGGGTGGTATGGGTAGAGGAGGTAGAGGGTTTGGAGATCAAAGGTTTAACAGGGAGGGAATTGAGCAGAGATTTCAAGTTAAGAGAACTGATAATGTAGGTGCTAATAAGATTAATGTGGATTCGGTTTCAAAGGGCATGAGTCAAATGGATATAGATAGTGGTGACAATGGAAAAGGTAATGGAAGTAATACGAAAGTGAACGCTGCGAAAGATACTAAAAAGGTTGGTAATGGTGATGTGCCGAGTAGTTCTCAGAATAGGTTTGTTATGTTAGAGGATGAGGAGGGAATTGAGAAGACTTTGGAATGGGAAAGTATGAGGAAGAAAATCGATATGTGTTGTGAAAAGGGTGTTATTATTACGGTTGCAGAAAAGAGTTGTTGGGATGATAGGTTGAAAGAGTATTTCATTAAGAAGATGCAAGAGGTTATTAAAAAGGCTTCGGTGAGTGAGTTAAAATCTAAGATAGACATCTTCAATAAGCAGATTATTTACAGTAATAAGATGATAGCTATTGAGAGCAAGAATATAGCGGACCAAAAGTATAGGGCTGTTATGGTGGAGAAGAAATTGTCTGAAAATGAGGCGTATCAAGAAGTCTATGAAGAAGTTTATAACGATGAGGAAGATAGAATTCGTGTGCTTGGTTTAAGGAAGCAACTCGCTGAGGTTGAATTATTTTTTAAAACTGGGCAAGTCTTTACTGTCGCTGAGCTTAATTCATGGACGGATGAAAAGCTTGAATTTTATAAGTCGTCAATTGGTGAGAAAGCTTTCAATACTGCTTTGGAATGTATTAATGGTAATAATGGTGGTGTAATGGATGAGGATGTTGCTGAAGACACAAGTGTGAGCGCCAAATTTATAGCAAGCAATGTAGTATCAAATGTGATGGATCCGGAGTTGAGCAATTTGCAGGGTATGTCTGCACCAACCCCACCGGTTTAGCCATGAGTACATCAATAGCTACATGGAATGTCAAAGGGTTATGTAATACCCTGAGACAGAATGAAGTTAAAAACTTTATGAAGGATAATGGTATTGTGTTAATGGGAATCATTGAAACTCAGCTACGTAAGAAATGGGTCGAGAAGGTTTGTAATGATGTCTTTGAGGGCTGGTCCTGGTGTTCTAACTCTATAGATAGTCCAAAAGGTTGCAGGATTGTCGTAGGGTGGGATATGAATGTGGTTATTGCTAACCTCATTTCTCAGATTGGGCAAGCTATGCATTTTGAGGTTACGTTTATTAGGGATAATAGGAAAATTTTCATCTCTGTGATATATGGTGAAAATTACTTAACACCGAGAAAGATTCTTTGGCAGAATCTTAGAGATCATGCTAATGTTATAGGGGATCAACCTTGGGTACTTATGGGTGACTTTAACGTCATTCTTAATACTAATGAGAATTCTAGCGGGATGTTTAATAGGTTTGAAGAGAGAAGAGATTTTGTTGAGTGTTCTGAACAGATTGGTATAGAGGATGTTACCAGTAGGGGGATGTTTTATACATGGATCCAAAGGATGAGGAATCCTGAGTTGGGTATATTTAAAAAGTTGGATAGGGTAATGGGGAATGAGAGGTTTATTGATAAATATCCGGCAAGCTATGCTAATTTTAAACCTTTTTTATCATCGGATCATTGTCCGGCTATCTTATGCTTAAAAGAGATTGAAGTATTTAAACCTAAAGCTTTTAGGTTTATGAACTATGTGACGGAGAAAAAGGAGTTTAAGGAGGTGGTAGGAAAGGAATGGGAAGTTGCTGTTAAAGGTTGTGCTATGTTCAGGTTAGTTAAACGTCTTAAAGCCATGAAAAGATATATGAGAAAGTTAAACAAGGAGAACGGGAATGTGTTTGAAAAGGTTAAGGTTGTGAAAGCTGAGTTAGAGAGAATTCAGATGGAGCTTGAAAAGGACCCAACGAGTAGTATTCTAAGAAGAGAAGAAAGTGTCTATGCTGATGCTTATAGACAAGCTATGATGGATGAAGAGAAAGTGCTCATGCAGAAGACTAAGATTGAGTGGCTTAAGGATGGGGATACTAACAGTAAGTATTTCCACAACGTGATCAAAGGCCGCATCAGTAGAAACAGAATCCAAGTCATTTATGATGAAGCGGGTAATGGCCTTTATGGGGAAAAAGTGGCGGAAAGTTTTGTTAAACATTTTAGTTCCTTCTTGGGAACTTGTGATGATGTATACCCTATTGAAGATCCGGTAAGTCTTTTTGTGAAAAAGTTGTCTATTGAGAAATCAGTGGACCTTATCAAACCTATATCGGATGGAGAGATCAAGACTGCTCTTTATAGCATTGATGATAATAAAGCGTCTGGTCCAGATGGTTACACGTCTAAATTCTTCAAAGCTGCTTGGGATATCGTGAAGACGGATGTTTGTGTTGCTGTGAGAGAGTTTTTCAGCAGTGGTAAAATGCTTGGTCAGGTTAACACTACGCTTATTTCTCTTGTTCCTAAAATTGCTATCCCTGCAAAGGTTACAGATTTTAGGCCTATATCTTGTTGCAATATAGTTTATAAAGTCATCAGTAAAATCATTACCAATAGGATCAAGTTGGTTCTTAATGAATTAGTTGATGTGAATCAGAGTGCGTTTATTCCGGGTAGGCTTATAAGTGATAATATCCTTCTTGCTCAGGAATTTATGAAGGGTTATGGTTGGGAGTGTGGGATTAGGAATTGTGCCTTTAAGATAGACATTCAGAAAGCTTATGATACGGTGAGTTGGAGTTTTTTGAAATTTTGTCTTAAAATGTTTGGTTTCCACCCAGTGATGGTTCATTGGATTATGGTTTGTTTGGAATCTGCTTCCTTTTCAGTATGTGTTAATGGGGAGACTCATGGCTTTTTCAAAGCTAAGAGAGGGTTAAGACAGGGTGACCCGATCTCTCCATATCTTTTCACACTTGTGATGGAGGTGCTTAATCTTATGGTTAAAAGGCAGATTAGGTTGGATAGACGATTTAGGTATCACTCGGGTTGTCAAAAACTTAGGATTAACAGTCTTTGTTTTGCTGATGACTTATTAATGTTGTGCCATGGAGATTTGGTTTCTGCGTCCATTTTAAGGAGGGGTTTGGATGAGTTCACTTTGTCATCGGGTTTGTATCCTAGTATGTCTAAGAGTAATGCGTTTTTCTGTAATGTCCCAGAGGTGGTTAGAAATGACATTTTAATGGTGATGCCATTTTCTGTGGGTAAATTACCTATAAAGTATTTAGGTGTGCCATTAGTATCTAAGATGATAACTAAGCGTGATTGTAGCTTTTTGCTTGAAGTTGTTCAAAATAAGCTTAACAGCTGGAAGAACAAGTGTCTCTCTTTTGCTGGTAGATTTCAATTAATCGCTTCGGTCCTTTCGTCCATGCAAGTATATTGGGGATCTCTGTTCATACTTCCTATTTCTGTTTGTGATGAGATTGATAATATGCTTTGCAATTTTCTTTGGGGTAATAACAGGAAAACGGGTGCTTTAGTTAGTGTGAAATGGGAAGACGTTTGTAAACCAAAGGACCAAGGTGGGCTTGGTTTAAAATCAATGCATAGTTGGAACAATGCTCTTATGATTAAACATCTATGGCATATCTTGTGTGATAAAAAGTCTATATGGGTTGATTGGGTTAAACTTCATAAGCTTAAAGGTCAAAATATTTGGAATGTTAAAACCGTGAGGGGTATGTCTTGGTGTTGGAAGCACATCCTTGCCCTTAGGGATATGATCAAAGATTTTGTCTTTGTTAAGTTAGGGAATGGGAGTAATTGTAATGTATGGTTTGATAAATGGCACTCTATGGGACCTCTTAGTAAGTTTATTGATAATAACACCATTAAGCTTGCAGGTTTGTCTGTTAATGCTAGAGTGTGTGATATGATTAATAATGGTATGTGGAATTGGCCAATTCAATGGCTTGGGGAATTTAATGGTTGTTTAGAGGTCCCGGTTCCTAATCTTGTAGAAGGAAGAAGAGACGTCACTGTTTGGAAGGATAAAAAAGGGAATGAACAGAGATTTAGTGCCACGGAGGTGTGGAAAGGCCTTAGGTCTGAGTGCCCTGTTGTGGGTTGGCATAGGCATATATGGTTCTCCCAATGTATTCCGAGACATGCGTTTATTTCTTGGTTAGCTATTAAAGAAAGACTTAAGACTGGCGATAGATTAGCTAAGTGGTTCAATGCTTCTAACACTGGATGCTTTTTGTGTGGTGGGCCTAGTGAGTCGCACAGCCATCTTTTTTTCTCTTGTTCTTTTTCTAAACGGCTTTGGGAGAGGCTTAAGTCTATGTCTAAGATGGAGAATGTTAGCTATGTCTGGCCTTGTGCTATAGCTGGACTGATGAGTTGTCCTCCCAGAAACAATATATGGAGCGTTATTCAGAGGCTTGTTTTTTGTGCTTCTATATATTACTTGTGGCAGGAAAGAAATAATAGAAGGATCGGGTTGACGCATAGAGATGTTAATGCGCTTGTTAATATTGTTATTAGCACCATTAGACTTAAACTCCTTACTCTTACTGTTAGACCTTCTGCTAATATTGCTATGGTTGCTGATATATGGAATGTGAATATTTGTAAGGATAGGTCTTCGAATAGTAGGGTGGTGTTTGAGAATGGTGATCAAATGGTTTATTGATGTATCCGGTTTTTTCTGATAGGTGGGTTGGCTGGTCCTTTGGTGGGACTGGTCTGTGGAGTTGTAACAGGAATTGGGTGCATTTGTGTTTAATTTATGATGTTGTATGTTACTTGTTGAGTATTGCAGGTGGGTGGTAATATCTTGCGTTGTTTGGTTATTCGCTGGTTCTATGTTTTTGGTATTCTGCTTCTTTCTGCTGATGTATGGGTTGATGAGGTCTGTTATTTTGGCCATTAGCATATGCTGGTTTCAGGTATGGGATTGATATTTCTCCCATTTGTGGGAGTTGGGGGAGGATGGTTTGTAGGGGTTGAGTTGATTTGACGTGCTAATAGTGGACATTGAGTTTTTTAACTCTTTGTACAATATGTTAGATACCAAATCTGTTCGTGATGCTTTATCCTCCCTATCATTTTTATCTAACCTATATCTGTTTAGTGTTGTGATGATGGATATACAGGTTAGAAGCATCGTGTGAGAGGATTCTTGATGAGTTGTACTCTTTCCCCCTTCTATGGTTTCCCACTGGGTTTTACATAGTTGGGGGTTTTGAGGAGGCAAGAGTCAAGATGTGCTACTCTGGCACCTCTCCATTATCCTGCATTGTGTTCTGATGGCGATTTTGAGTAAGTCTCTTTGCTTACTTTCTTGTATCATAGTTTTGAGTGTGGATAGTTCCATGGGGGATGGATTGGTAGTGGAGATTGCTTCCCTTGTGGTTGAATCAAAACTAGCATGTATTCTGAAGTGGTCTTCTACATCAAGCTATTTGAACAAGTTCTTTTGGAGTGCCATGGAAATGCAGGAGCTTGATCTTGTCAATTGGGATCAAGTTGTTTGAGTTTGGGAAGCAGCTAGTTTTTTATCTAGTTGTTTTAGCTTTTAAGTATTTGTATTGAGCATGGGAATTTGTCCATTGCCTTTACTAGTAGTGTTTGTATTGGTTGTTTCATGATATTGAGTATGGAATGTTGTCCATGCCAATGGTTTGTTTGCTCAAGCTGTTAGAAAAGGGGTTTGTCTTTTTCTAATTTTTGCAAGCTTGTTGCTTTTTGTACTCTGCCTTTGTGGCTCTTTTCTTAATAAATTTACCGTTAAGAAAAAAAAACAAATAGTATATAAGCTTGGTAGCAATTACACTTGTTGGGGATAATAATCGAATAAAAGATAATAATAATAATTATAAAGTAGAAAGAAAGATAATTAATTACGTTTTGATGGCAACGCATACAAAGGCTTTCGACTTTGTAAAGAGGAGCATTCTCGTCATCTGTTGCAACTGATTCAACAACTGAACGAACATCCATTATCTCTTCCATCTGTCTTTGCTTTTTTTCACTTTGCAGCAGCTTCTTTCTCTACCAGTTTCAGTTTCAGTTTAGTTTAACCCTAAATACGGAGGAGGAGACTAGTTGTTACTTTTTCTATAATCTTATTTGGACCTTAGGCTTTTTAACTTTTTCTCTCTTTAGTCCCTCTTTAACTAATCCTTCCCTCACATACATATCATCTTTTACGCGATAACTAAGCAAAAGCTTTTCACTATTTTAATAAGTGTTTTGAAGGGGTTTTTATCATGGGAAAAAACGGATTTGGTCAAAGTTCATCCTTTAAATACACTTTTTGGTCACGTGAAAAGAATTTGACGGATTTAGTCATACACAATTGCACAACTTCTTAACTTCACTACATGGTTGTCATGTGTCATTTGCAAGTACACTTTTTAAACAATTTTCGGTCTCACACATGTCCCCCCCTAACAACAAAAATATTTGTCATATTATGTTGTCAAATGATCAACTAACGACGCTCAACCACCAAATGATCAACTTGTCAGTACTTTTTCAGTTTCCAATAAAAAAGTACACTCACAAGTTGAGCATTTGATGGTTGAGCATCGTCGGTTGATCATTTAAAAAGTAGCTTTTGTTGGACACTTGTCACATTTGAGTAGTGATGACCAAATCTGTCAAATTCTTTCCACGTGACCAACGATTGATTATAGGGTGCTCAAAATGAACGAATCCGTAAAATTAGATGTGTTTTATTGTTATTAGCGTAGTTGGACTTATATCCCAAAAACCCTATGTCGGTGATCACATGCGGGTTCAAACGCCAGTCACTATCAATTACTCCCCATCTCCCAATCGATATACCCCTAGAGCTACCTTCAATCCAAATATTTTTCCTTGTTGATCAACATTCATTGTATAATGCCTAATTTATTATGGATCCTATGTTTTTGCACTTTGTTCGCCCTATCCCTGTGATTGGATTTAGGCTTTCAGTTTCGTCTGATCTCTATTTCTAGTGTAATCAGTTAGGATACATAGGGTGTGTTAACAATGCGAGTCCATTTTCATCTCTCCTTATCCGATTCGACGTGATTTTAGGGTTTTTTGCTTTTGTTTTCATATAATTAATTACGGTTTGTTTTCAATTCTGTTGTCATGAGGACTATGAGTTTTTTGATGATACAAGGGTAATTTCTAAATCGGTGGTCGTGACTAATTTCCCAAATGGTACTTCTGCTAAGGATATTTGGACGTTATGTCAGGGATATGGTACGGTAGTGGATGTGTATATCCCTAATCGCAAATCGAAAGCGGGTAAACGGTTTGCGTTTGTTCGTTTTATTAGGGTTAATAACATTGAAAGGTTGATTGATAATATTTGTACTCTTTGGATTAGGCAGATGCATCTTCATGCTAATGTTTTCCGTTTTGAGCGTCCGAAAAATCAGCCTCTACGTTCTATTCCTCTTACCGAACCTATGCATTCTGAACCTTCTTCGTTTGCGTCAATTTTGAAAGGTAATAGCAAGTCTGTTGATATCAGTCCTCCCCCACTTTGGTGTTGGACGATGAGTGTGTAGTGCAACGTAACCTTGAACATCATGTTATGGGGGAAGTTAAATGCTTTTCATCTATCCCTAATTTATGTGTACTTCTATCTCAAGAGGGATTCAAAAATGTGAAAGTGGTTTATCTTGGGGGTGTGGGTGATGATCGAATTGATGTACTCCCAAGCTAAAGTGAATTTTTTGCAACATGTTGGAGTTGCATCATGGTTCTTACATCTTCGTAATGCTCAAGGGATTTTGTCCCTAGGGAACGTATTGTTTAGGTAGATGTTGAGGGCATTCCTCTCCATGCGTGGAAGTGTGCTACATTTAGTAAAATTGGATCCAAATAGGGAGAGGTTCTAGACCTTGAAGAAGGAAATTGTGAAACTAAAAGGGGGTTTGAATAGTTTCCCTTGTTTAAGGTCCTAATTAAAAATCCTTTCAATTAGGTTTGTCCCAAAATTACCTTTTACTTGAAAACTAGTTTCATAGTTATTAGGTTCAATTCTAATGCATTAACAATATCTAGTGACAATGAAATGCAATGTAAGAATGAAAGCATAAGTAAAGAGTAAGGAAAGAAACAACCTAAGGTACGACACCAAGATTTATAATGGTTCAACAACGAAGCTCTCTCTTCGTTCCTACTCCACTCCGTGAGTACACCTTACTCGATATTTCCACTATATCCACAAGCTCTCTTGTTGGCGGAGAAAACCTTACAACGTCGCTTACATTATTTTTTGACACTAAGCTAAATGTCGAGACCTAATTTTAGCTAGGACCAATCTACATACATCGCCTACTTTACCATTTTCCGACACATGGCTAGATGTCGAGTTCTAATCGAAAGTTATAACCAATCTTCGTCGCCCATCTTTTTTTCCGACACAAGGCTAGATGTCGAGTCCTAATCCAAAGCTAGAACCAATCTTCACAACTCTTCACTTTCAAGTTTAGTGAGAACTCACAAGACACATACACATATCACTTTGTAGTTTAGTGAGAACTAACACACAAGACTCGTTACAACTCAAAAACACATATCCAAGTATACAAATGTAACTTGGATCTACACAAGGAAAATCCAAGTATACACATATACAATAGATTTACACAAGACTAATCCAAGTATTCACATATACTGTTAACATAAGATTCACCAATAACGTGGGTTTATGATCCGGAGGTCGGGGAGGATTGAACAAGTGTTTAGCCATTGTAGTGAGAGAAAGAGAGAAAGATACTCTAATATGTGTTTATTAGAGAGAGAAAGGAAAACAAGAAATGACAATCCTCACCCCTCCCTGGAAGTATGGAGGGGTGTATATAGTTCGGGACTTGAACTACTTACATGTGACAATATTAGTCCCTGCAAGTCCCGGCTATGTAAACTATTGTAATTCCGTCAGTCGCACACATTTTAAGGCTAACAATCTTCCCCCAATGTGGAGACATACAAAATTACTTACAATGTTCCCAACAAGTACAAATACAACAATAGTATGACAATTTCAAAGTGCTTCCAATGCTGAGGATGACGTCGTTGTCTTCAAGTCTTCAAGGAAACTTGTACCCCAATTTGAATCCTCTTTGTCTTTGCTTGTTGAACAACCATTTTATCATGTATGAACTGGATTAACTTCCCCGCAATTCATACTCCATGTCTTGAAAAGCTTTCTTCATAGAATTACTTTTGACGAAGCTTCTGAATCAGCTTCCCCCAAACCAATATCCTTGTCTTGAGCAGAATCTATAGTGTAACACCCCACTTGGATAAGTGGTGGTTACGTGTATTTATGGCGTGTCATCAAAGCATAAGGTAAATGTCCTAAAACATTAACTGACCATAAAGGAAATACCATAATCAAACATCAGTAATCCACACATAAGCTCAAAACATGAAGAGTAAATATTGAAGGAAAGGACTAAACAATGTCTAAATAAGTAGAATAATGTAAGAAGTGCATAAAGTAAGAAGTCTGGATAACTTCCATCCAATTGCACATGCTCTCAGAATCCTAAGAGCGTCCTGGTGTACCTGCCGTTAGAACATGAAAGGAACTACGGCTTAGCTTAACGCTCAGTGAACGGATATAAAGCATGAAAAGAAATACTAAAACGAAGCAGATGATATAATACTAAAACTGTAAGACTGATAAATAAAGTTGCAGCGGAAACCTGTGTAAAATCTGAAAAGTCTGATTTATAAATAATAAAGTTGAATTGTTATCTGTTAAATCTAAAAACATGTATTTACTATATTTTAATTTCCAAGAGCTTATATAGGTCATGTGCTGAAACAACTGTCGCATGAATAACTGGAGGGGTGACCTCATCATGATGTAGAGGGGTGACCTCTAAATAATGTGCTGGTGGAGGGATCAGCTCCAATGTGAAGGATGTAGAGCACACACCACATTCACCTGATAAACTGTAAACTGATAAGCCTAGGATGCATCCATACGCCCCACTAATAATACTGATAAAAATGGCCAATCTGAGCTGAATGGGACGCTGCAGGATATCACTCTCCTACAGGTGAGTCATGACACCGCTGCCTCAAGTGTCATAGTTACGGTACCTCCGTAACTAGTACAACTAACTGGTCATGCTTGTATATAAGGCTCAGGCAATATCTTAGTTCTTAAAATAATTTTCTGATAATATATAACATATAATGGGGAAAACATTTGGCTGCAGACGGGGAATCCTAATCATGCATATAAAGGAAGTCCTTACTGAAAGGACGGAAAATCCGTACCTCGTGTCCAGAAAATGAAATAAGAATGAAAGCTAAAGGAGCTATTCCGACTTCACGGATACTACATAAATAAGGGACGTGAATGAGTTGTCTGATTATTGTATATTTTTACTGGTTCTTATTGTTCTTAACTTGTTTTACATGTTCTTGTATTGTTTTACTGTTTCGTGTATAATCTTGTAGCTCTGACTGTTCTCATGTATTTCTGATTAATGTATTTCATGTACTCATATGTTAATATACTTGTTGTAACATAATAAGTAACTTCCTAAAAATAGCAGGTTTCCATATCTAGTAACTTTCCAAAATAGCAGGTTTCAATTAATAGTAAGTTTCCATATTTAGTAACAAGCTTGTTTAGTAAGCATATAATATAAGCTGAGGTTTAATGAATATATATATATAAGTCATGATCAATTAAAGCATGATTTATAATTAATAAAACTTTACCATAACTTGATACTTGTATAATTAAATTACACATTAATTAATTTAATTAGACCATGGTTAATAATATAATTATCATGTTAATAAGTCATGTTTAATAATTAACTTTAATAATAAAGATCACGAATAATTATAATTAACAATGTATATCGTGATTTATTCCTTCAACTACATAAATTTCTAAGTTTAAATTAATAACTGCTTCTTCTTTTTTTTACTACGCTGATTTAGATACATACATGTCATATTAAGCCTATAAGCGTTCTAGACATAAGTCTTGATAAGATTATCTTTGTTAATATCCTACTGATGGCACACATGCCATATAAATAGTTATTAGTTTAACAATTGCTTAACCATGAGATGGCTCTTGATTCTTTACTAAAATAAATTGACCCTTAAGCATTTGAAATATTACCAATGTCAAAACTTTGTGTACTCGGGTCAAAAGTTTCGTAAAATATCACACAACACAAATTTAATTCAAAATCGTTTTTAAAGAAAACAAACATAATGATAATATAACTTAAGGTCATTAGGAATAGATAGCTAGCTATGAGAAAAATTATTTTGAAAAATCACATTAACCTCATAAACTAATGTTTAGAGGCAAAATAATAACTAGCATAATCTATCAAGAAAAATTAAAATTAACTTGTAATAATAAAACAAAGTTTTTGCAAACTGAAGATGACAAATCTTTGATTTCTTTATATATATAAAAAGACCAGTTAACAATCAATGCATATTATATCTTTCATTCTTTCTTTTCGAAGCACAAGTGGTAAAAAGAATCAACCTCTTTAAGACTTAATAACGATTTCGATATTAGCCGATAATAAATACTATACGTTTTGCACATATAACTAGTCGTGAATATTATGTTTTTGTATCACTATGATATAATATTTCATAGAAGAGGAAAGGAATCAGTACCTCTGTTGCTAAACAAAAATAGATTAACGGAACCGAACACGATTAGTAGCATCGACTCTAACACGGACACACCTTAAATGATCAAAATCAAACAAGCCTTTCTCCCTTCTTTTTGTCTTGGTTGTCGGCGGCAAGATGCAAACCCTTAGGGTTTCCTGATTTTTTTTATTTACTTGGTGAAATGAGAAAGAGTTGTTCATAGTGGGTCGGTCCTAAGCCCAATTCCTTTCTTTGTTTTCTTCTAGCCGCCAACCCATATGACCAAAATACTAGCTTACTTGTAATTTTTCTTTTCGTTTCGTTTTATAATTTTTGATGTTTGTGTTCGTGCTTTAAAGTCCCGTGATGGAACTTTGAAACGTATTATTTATCTTTCTGAATCATAATACTTACGTAATACCTAAATAGTTATTATTAATTATTTCTCTGAATAATTAATTTCGTAACGTTTTAAATAAAGCTGAGACTGCGTATAAATAATGTTCATGGATTTTTAAGGCGGGTTTTACAATTGTTCCCCTAAAAAAAATAATTCGTCCTCGAATTAAGGATGCGATAATGCTGTGGTTTTACAATCCTTCCCCTCTAAAAAGGATAATTTCGTCCTCGAATTAAAGGTAATAAGCTGATGAAGTTTATGAGAACTGAAAGGACACTTAAACTGTAAAGACATGTAAGCTGAAGGATAATTCGTCTTCTAATTACGACATAATGTTGTTGAAAGGTATAAACATGACATGACTGAAGTGATCATGTAACGTGACATGGCTGAAGAGGACATGGAACGTAACCTGACTAAAAAGCACTTAACTGGATTTATTGAAGGAAAAGTGATGAGAGGTCCGTATAAACTCCTCCGTTTCGAGTGGCTTCCCGCGCGAAATGATTCCTTCAGAGGTCCAAACATAATGAAAATCACGGTCTTAATGATCCTGTCCTGACGATGCTGAATATTTTCTGGTTTCATGCTTGGGATGGATTTTCTGAATCTGATCGACTAAACAAAATATAACACGTAGGATACATGAAATGATACGTATAAATAACCTGAAAAGATACATCTATAACTCTGAGCAAAACTGCTGAAAACACATGGAAGGACTACGTGAACAAATGTGAACGTGCTACGTGAGCAATTGTGAACGTGGTTCACGATTATATGAGAAACGTTGTGCATTAAGTATATCGTGGATGTGATACGTGAAACATACCGTGAACGTAGTACTAGGACACATCATGAACGTATACTGACTGAGGAAGGAATGCCAAAAGATACGGCTTGAGACGTGAAACGTCTACCTGGTATGGAAAAGTTGTACTAAACTTGAGTCTGGTTTCTTAAGCTTTCAGCAATCGTATTCAATAACAAGCTGAACGTGAACAATGTCACAAACGCAAACGTGAACTTAAATCATGAGATAGCACAAATATGGACTGAAACAGCATCACAATGTGAACGTGAGACGTAAACGTCAAGGTGAACGTAAACGTGATCGTGAACATGAACGTGAGCGAAATTCGCGAACGTGAATTTTCTATCTGATATGATGGTTGATGGAATACCTTGAAGTTGTACGATCTATTACTGGACTTCCTGCATATCTGCTAGTGCGTAATCCATTCGAATGAAAGAAAACGTGTAGGATGGTTAAATGGTTGACAACGACTTAGATAGGATCAAACTTCTCTGAGTTTTGTGGTAGTTGTTAACAACCTTCATGGAAACCTTGTCACATATCTGTTTAAAATTTCTAATGGTTTAACCAGTAACTAGCATGACGGCGTTCTATCTTGAACCTACGGTGTGTCAGGCATATAGATATGAACATAGCTGCATCCATGTGTTATACTGCTTCTATCAAAATTCTTTCTGAGATTTTGGTACATTCTGGTGGAATCTGGCTGAATAGTCATGGAAGAATTTTAGTGAGAACTGTTAGTAATTTATGCAGTAGCAGTCAACTGAGTTCTAGAAAATTTTGTACTCTATTTACAGACGTCGGTCATGACCATCTGGTGATAGTCTCCACCTTCGCATGATTTCTGAAATTTCTTTCTGCTGAAATAGGGTGGTTCAGAAATGCCACCTTGTTCAACTGTAATTCACATCTAGGAAGCTGCTTATATACTTTTCTCCTATCGGAGGTTCTGTACAATTGTGAGAAGATTATTCTCTTGTACTCCTCTTAGAATTTAGCAGCTCAGAACGTTATCAATGAATATACTGACGATTTTGTCTGAGAAGTCATGGGAAAATTTTATTCATAATTTCATACTATAGCTAGAGTATTAGGGAGCTCAGAAGTATAATTCAAAATTTTAGAGAGACTATAATGTGCGTAACAACAGTCTAGAAAATCTCATGTTCTTTCTTTCACCGCTATTGGTGGCATGATCGAGAATTGTTTTGGAAAATATTTTAGACGTCGTAGCAGGTCAGGTAAACCTTCTATTCGTGGAATGAATATCATTTAAGAATGGTGATCTTGTCAAATTTTTGGTGGTCGATACATGATCTCAGGTTACCGGCTTTCTTCCTAATAAACAGAAAGTAGCACACCTCCTGGTGGTGCGCTAGGGCGAATAAAGCCTCGTTCCGGTAATTCTTGCAACAAATGCTGCAACTCTTTTAACTCAGCGGAAGCCTTGCAATAAAGAATTTTGAAAACAGGATTTGTCCTTGAGACAAACTCGATGTTAAATTATGTCTCGTGGTTAGGAAGAAATTTCTGAAAAACCTTCTGGAATGTCATCTGAAAATTTGGGATAATCTGCTGATCATGACTTTAAAGAACTTCAGAAGTGGATTTATATTAGATAGCTATAAAGGTCCTCGTAGCTTTGGAATAATAAGTCACTTGTTACAAAGTAGAAACATTTTGTACTGATTTTTCTGGCAGGAAAATATAATGACTATATTTGGGAGTTAGTAAGACGGATCTTGTCTTCAACTGGAAGGAAGACCTTTTTTAAAAAAATATGGGTGATACTGTGGAGTCTTTTCTGGCTGGGAGGTCAGTAATTACCTGATTTAAATAAAGATGTCATAGGAACACATGAATTAGACGTGGCGACTTTCACTGAATGTGTTCGTTTGTAACCTCACCGAATGAATACTTCGTGTCTAACCTGAATAATACACCAGTGGTGGTGACTAAATAAATAACGGTCTGATTTATGCGTGGCATGACGCAACGGGTATACCCCCTTGGAGGGTACCCTGAATTTATGATGGCCTGGTTTAGAAAAGATACGGAGTTATGAGTTCTGACTCGTACTTTGAGAAGATATTCATATGACATGTATCGTAACTGGTGTCATGAAAGGTGTCTTCCGAAGGAGACTAGAGACCCGTGTCCTGACTGATATCTTGGCATATGTTTTAGTAGACGAATAAGGTTGAAAACTTTTGTAGCTGCTATGATTAACGGACCAGTTAGATTGTTGACCTCTGTATTTCTGGTCACGTCCGTACCGGAGTTCCGATGGTTACTGACTGATTAATTATAAGCACGGTGGTTGTCATTACCGCCTTGTTTGTTAGTTTCCTGACGGTCGTTATCATGACTGTGATTCATGTAACTATTTATGCTGAGTGGCCGGCTGCTTACCGGTTCCCATTTTTCTGATTGAAAGATTAGCTGAGTGAAGTGTGACATCTAGCTGAGAAAGTAAGAGCATGGAATAGAATGGTAGTGTCTAATGGTTGATGTTTATTCTTCTCAGGAATTTCAAATTTTATAGTTTTCGTCCCTGCTCTTTAAGAGTCGTCATAGTATAAAAAGCATCAGCATCTTGAGAAATCTTCAATGTATCAGCAGCATCAGCATTCGTGAGGGCTATGGAATATTAGCAGCAACGGTATCTGGTAAAACCTTTAACTCTCGAGTAGCATCAATATCTGGTAGAAGTGAGATGATTGCGGATTAATTACAATACACATGGAGTACACCTAGAATACTGTACATGTGGTACACCTGAGATATTGGACATGAAGTACACCTGGAATACTGTATATGGTACTGATGGCAAATTTTATAGAATAATCGATACTGGTGCCAATTGTTTGACATGATCAAAGAAATAAATTGATTTAAACAGTAGTAAACTGAACTGAAATGAGTAACATGATAGCCTGGTAATTCTTGCATAGACTTAATGCTGGATGTATAGAGGTTCAAGAATATGATTAAACGGAATTTCAACAATGGTCAGCATGAAGACATGACTGATGAAGAACAAACATGATTTATTGCGAAAACATGATTTTACTTTAACCCTTCTGTATTTTAGCATGAAAACATCATCACCTTGCCGAAAACGAAATCCTCATAAGGAGACATGAACTTAATCAGCATTGAAACGACATCCACGTGAGGGTATGAAAACTTGATTGTTAAAAGAACATTAAAGTATAGTCAACTGAAGTTTAACATCAACTGATGTGGATGGCTATGGTTTAATCCACAAAATTCAAAGAAGGATACATGTGACTAAGTACGGGCGATTCTGGTTCGATCCATACTTGTCAAAATTTTATAACATGTCATGATATGACAAAGGTGAACAACTATGGATCGGTTCACAAAACAACATTCGTCTGAAAAGCATGAAATTTGACATGAACAATGGTGAACATCTATGGGCTGGTTCACCAAGTAATATACAAAATCTGAACGGGCAAGGGTGAACGCCTATGGGTCAGTTCACCAAAACAAAAATTCACAGAAAAGCACATGCGACTAAATATGTCCAGTCCTGTACCAACCTTTTACTTAGTCAAACTATTAAGAAAACTGACTGATAATTGAAGAAAACTGACTGATAAATGCATGAGAAACATGAGAGATAACGACGCCAAAATCTGGAAGTTCCTAGTGATTATCCACTAGTCACAAGTTAAGTTTTAGAGCTTACAGGTCGAACCAGGCTCTGATACCATAATTGTAACACCCCACTTTGATAAGTGGTGGTTACGTGTATTTATGGCGTGTCATCAAAGCATAAGGTAAATGTCCTAAAACATTAATTGACCATAAAGGAAATACCGGAATCAAACATCGGTAATCCACACATAAGCTCAAAACATGAAGAGTAAATACTGAAGGAAATGACTAAACAATGTCCAAATAAGTAGAATAATGTAAGAAGTGCATAAAGTAAGAAGTCTGGATAGCTTCCATCTAATTGCACATGCTCTCAGAATCCTAAGATCGTCCTGGTGTACCTGCCGTTAGAACATGAAAGGAACTACGGCTGAGCTTAACGCTCAGTGAACGGATATAAAGCATGATAAGAAATACTAAAACGAAGCAGATGATATAATACTGAAGCTATAAGACTGATAAGTAAAGTTGCAGCGGAAACCTATGTAAAATCTGAAAAGTATGATTTATAAATAATAAAGTTGAATTGTTATCTGTTAAATCTGAAAACATGTATTTACTGTATTTTAATTGCCAAGAGCTTATATAAGTCATGTGCTGAAACAATTGTCGCATGAATAACTGGAGGGGTGACCTCGTCATACTGTAGAGGGGTGACCTCTAAATAATATGTTGGGTGGAGGGATCAGCTCCAATGTGAAGGATGTAGAGCACACACCACATTCACCTGATAAACTGTAAACTGACAAGCCTAGGATGCATCCATATGCCCCACTAATAATAATGATAAAAATGGCCAAGCTGAGCTGAATGGGACGCTGCAGGATATCACTCTCCTACAGGTGAGTCGTGACACCGGTGCCTCAAGTGTCATGGTTACGGTACCTCCGTAACTAGTACAACTAACTGGTCATGCTTGTATATAAGGCTCAGGAAATATCTTAGTTCTTAAAATAATTTTCTGATAATATATAACATATACTGGGGAAAACATTTGGTTGCAGACGGGGAATCCTAATCATGCATATAAAGGAAGTCCTTACTGAAAGGACGGAAAATCCGTACCTCATGTCCAGAAAATGAAATAAGAATGAAAGCTGAAGGAGCTATTCCGACTTCACGGATACTACATAAATAAGGGACGTGAATGTGTTGTCTGATTATTGTATATTTTTACTGGTTCTTATTGTTCTTAACTTGTTTTACATGATTTTGTATTGTTTTACTGTTTCGTGTATAATCTTGTAGCTCTGACTGTTCTCATGTATTTCTGGTTAATGTATTTCATGTACTCATGTGTTAATATACTTTTTGTAACATAATAAGTAACTTCCTAAAAATAGCAGGTTTCCATATCTAGTCACTTTCCAAGATAGCAGGTTTCTATTAATAGTAAGTTTCCATATTTAGTAACAAGCTTGTTTAATAAGCATATAATATAAGTTGAGGTTTAATGAATATATATATAAGTCATGATCAATTAAAGCATGATTTATAATTAATAAAACTTTACCATAACTTGATACTTGTATAATTAAATTACACATTAATTAATTTAATTAGACCATGGTTAATAATATAATTATCATGTTAATAAGTCATGTTTAATAATTAACTTTAATAATAAAGATTACGAATAATTATAATTAACAATGTATATCGTGATTTATTCCTTCAACTACATAAATTTCTAAGTTTAAATTAATAACCGCTTCTTCTTTTTTTTACTACGCTGATTTAGATACATACATGTCATATTAAGCCTATAAGCGTTCTAGACATAAGCCTTGATAAGATTATCTTTGTTAATATCCTACTAATGGCACACATGCCATATAAATAGTTATTAGTTTAACAATTGCTTAACCATGAGATGGCTCTTGATTCTTTACTAAAATAAATTGACCCTTAAGAATTTGAAATATTACCAATGTCAAAACTTTGTGTACTCGGGTCAAAAGTTTCGTAAAATATCACACAACACAATTTTAATTCAAAATCGTTTTTAAAGAAAACAAACATAATGATAATATAACTTAAGGTCATTAGGAATAGATAGCTAGCTATGAGAAAAATTATTTTGACAAATCACATTAACCTCATAAGCTGATGTTTAGAGGCAAAATAATAACTAGCATAATCTATCTAGAAAAATTAAAATTAACATGTAATAATAAAACAAAGTTTTTGCAAACTGAAGATGACAAATCTTTGATTTCTTTATATATATAAAAAGACCAGTTAACAATCAATGCATATTATATCTTTCATTCTTTCTTTTCGAAGCACAAGTGATAAAAAGAATCATCCTCTTTAAGACTTAATAACGGTTCCGATATTAGCCGATAATAAATACTATACGTTTTGCACATATAACTAGTCGTGAATATTATGTTTTTGTATCACTATGATATAATATTTCATAGAAGAGGCAAGGAATCAGTACCTCTGTAGCTAAACAAAAATAGATTAACGGAACCGAACATGATTAGTAGCATCGACTCTAACACGGACACACCTTAAATGATCAAAATCAAACAAGCCTTTCTCCCTTCTTTTTGTCTTGGTGGCCGGCGGCAAGATGCAAACCCTTAGGGTTTCCTGATTTTTTTTATTTACTTGGTGAAATGAGAAAGAGTAAAAAGGTTTTGTTAGTTGTTCATAGTGGGTCGGTCCTAAGCCCAATTCCTTTCTTTTGTTTTCTTTTAGCCGCCAACCCATATGACCAAAATACTAGCTTACTTGAAATTTTTCTTTTCGTTTCGTTTTATAACTTTTGATGTTCGTGTTCGTGCTTTAAAGTCCCGTGCTGGAACTTTGAAACGTATTATTTATCTTTCCTAATTATAATACTTACGTAATACCTGAATAGTTAATATTAATTATTTCTCTAAATAATTAATTTCGCAACGTTTTAAATAAAGTTGAGACTGCGTATAAATAATGTTCATGGATTTTTAAGGCGGGTTTTACATGTAGCTTGAGCAATCTTCTATCTTTGACATTTAAAGTGAACAGCGGAATTTTGTAAAAGAAGAAGAAAACCACAACAAGTAGTTGCTAGCTTGACATTTTTGGTATTCATGATTATGTGTTTGGGGGAACATGTAAGAAATCAGCAACAAATCTTCTCACGCTTGTAGAATACTTCCCCCTGGAGGTTGTACTAAGTACTCAAAAGTACACGTTTTCCCACCATGATGGTTACGAACACTCGGAAGCATCATCTGACGTGTACGCTCAGAATCAAGAGATGTTCTTGTCAAAAGTATGATGGTTACGAACACTCAGAAGCATTATTTGACGTGTTCGCTCAAAATCATGAGATGTTCTTGTCAAAAGTATGATGGTTAAGAAATCTCGGAAGCATCATCTGACGTGTACACTCAGAATCATGAGATGTTCTTGTAAAAAGTATGATGGTTGAGAACACTCCTAAGCATCATCTAACGTATACGATCAGAATCGCGAGATGTTTTTGTCTAAAGGAGAAATCTTCATAGTTGAGAAAGATCGAGAAACTAATAAAGATTTACTTAGACAATGAAGTATCTTTGTTGACATTCTGTAGCTCAAGTTGCTCGTGAAAACTGTTTGTTGATCACATCTCTACTCATTTACTCTCTAGTTAAACTTACCAACCTCGTATTCTTTCGGCTATCTGTAGTGACCACTGGTGAAGTAAACCTGATATTCAAAACTTGAAACTGAAGTACAATTCCCCAAATTTGTTACTTAAGCTTGCACATTTTTTGATTGACGAACGGTGCAGAGAAAAGTCTCTTAGTACCTTATACACAAAAGAAGAGAAGTATAAGAAGTAAAACACCTCTTGAAATACCCACAACTACAGGTGAGTGTGACACTGAGCACTACAACGTAAATCCTTTAAGTGATAGTTGTCCATGTCTTCGACCATCTACCCCTTGACATTGGAAACTAGATAATTCAAGTCTTAATCATAAACGCCCAAGCGAATCATCAATCGATAGATTGGGTTTAGAGAAAAGGGGTAGAAGGGGGTGAGAAGGCTCGATGATGAATTAAGTAGACGCCTTCGTGAGATCTCACTTCAACTTCAAATAAAAAAATACCAAATCCACTTGTAATCACTTGACATTCTTTGCTCCGAATACTGGCGGTTTGACATTTGAAGTGAATCTTATGAGGATCGTTTTGGTGTTTATTTTTTTTGTCGTGTTTGTTGTGTTTGTTTGAGTGTTGTTAACTAGAGATTCAACCATGACTAAAGAATGAGAAGCCGTCAACGTCGTTTAGTTAACTTGACTTTTAAGCCCAAAATCAGTCATATGCCCAACTGATGCGCCGAATTTTTTTGGAGAATTGAGGTTTTAAAACTAGGGTTTTCTATGATCGAAATGAGTCCACATACCCATTATCCGGCACATCATACTCGACCCTTTAACAATAATATCTCAACCCAATTCAAAGACATACTTGATTTCGGATCAAAACAAGACTAATCTAAGTATACACAAATACATTTGATCTACACAAGACTCAATTAAATAAAATGATGAACATGACTATATCTGATGAAGGATGATCTTCATCAAGGCTTCATCTTTAATCACATCACAAATGTGTGAGTGATATTCTCTTTGGACAAGTAAAGAAGATGATCAAGAGGATAATCATAAGTAAGCATACTTAACAAATCAAGTGATCATTTATTAATGATTGAAAAACATAGAAAGAAGATAAGAAGCAGAAAGATTTGTCCAAAAAGGGTTGCTGGAAAAAAAAAATATGATCCAATATTTATAGGAGACAAAAAATAACGGCTCTCTGAGCGCAGTTCTATAAAAAGCTTGTGGTTCTTTATCACTAAAGAACCGCACCCCTATTTAAGGAACCACTAGTAGTAGACTCTGCTCTTTTTTGTCTTTTAGTGGGGAAATGTTATATGGGGTAGTTTAAAGCCTCAAAAGATATTCCTATGGTATTTGGAATATGCCGTATTCATATTTTCATTTTCTATTTTAATAGAACATTTTCTTAAAAATAAAGTTTATTAAAATATTTTGTCACATTTGTATAAATGTGAGTTTTGAGGTTAATCACTTTCTATGATCACTATACATGATTAAGATATGTTTGTGTAAGATTTAAATGATTATTACATTGATGATAGTGTTTGTTGAATAATTCGCCTTTCGGTCTCTTTGATGATAAATGTCTTTACACTTTATCGTGATCAAAACTAAGAAATATTAGTTAGCACTAATAATGTTTTTAGGCATTGGTTGCATTATAGTCTCCCCTTTTTTATTACGACAAACTATAAAACCATTTATGCAAAAACATACGTTTTCGAATTATTAACGAGTTTATCACTATCATTTCTCCCCCATTGTCGAAGCAAAAAGGTTAGCACAAGTCTTCGAATGAGAGAAGAATCGACTTTGCTAGTAGCTCCCCCTTGGGGCTTACTCCCCCTGGCTTGGGGCACCAAGTGATCGAGCTATGGTGACAAGCTACATACAAAGGTTAGTAGAAAGAAAAGAAACACCAATGTATATACTATAGCCACTACCTACTAAGTAATTTGAGAGGGAGGAAGACAATAAATCTCAAATTAGAAGTAAGTATTTGCTAAGTATGTCCAAATAGAGTGTTTTGACAAGATTAATTCACAATTGGTGGAATAAATGTTGAAAAGAGACATCCATACTAATTGTAGTTAAAAAAATGTCAAAGGGTTAAAAACTTAGAGTTGTTAGAATCACCCAAAAATCTTAACCATAATCAACTCTCAACAATATATGTGATAAAGAATTAGCAAACAAGAAATAACACACATATCAATCATATTGCAAAAATATGAAAGAGCATACAAAGATAATATTCATACATAAAATATGAATATTAAAACAACAAATATTGAAAATAAACAACATAAGCATAAACTATTCTAGTATAGTTAGTCCTCCAAGATTGCTTATGTTTTTATTTGACTCAATTTTAATTGTTAAAATAAGACGAAGGTGCATCATTCAAGGATTTGCTCACGAGAACAAATACTTTGAGAGGAGCTCGAGTGAGAAGAAATTCAAGAAAATTCAACTAGTCATAAACATAAGCAAGTTCAATTTGTTAAAATCGACAACACGCACACGAGCTTCGATGATGCAAAACAAAGTCGTTTAATGGGGGAGGACCATCAAAATAAGAAGGTGGTGGCGGAGAAGGAGGTTGAGGATAAGAAAGGTTTTCATAATGCCTAGTGAGGTTAGGGAAATAATAAAGGTCATTGAGATGAGGTGAGTTGAAAGATTTAGGTGGTGGCGGAAGAGCTTCTCTTTCTCCGATAATTGGATTGATTTAGAAAGTCTCATTCCAATACTCAATATGAGAGAAAGAAGAAGTCTTGCAAGGTTTGGGAGAAGAGGAATCATGATGATCCTTGTTCTTCTTGATCCAAACGGGTCGAACCGAGATTTTTGGTTTCTTAGAAAGCTTAGAAGAAGAAGCTTTAGGTTTAGAAGATTGTGACAAAGATATGTCAAGGTTAAGATTAGAAGAAGAATACATTGTGAGGGATGAGAAAGAGAACTCCCAAAATGAGAAAATTTAAAGAAAATAGACAAGGCAAATAATAGAAAGAAAAGCAAAAGGTTTCAAGAAATGTTTAGCCCAAATAGGCAAAAAAAGAATCTTGAAAAAGACTAAGGTCAAAGAAGAAAGACCAAAAATGAGCCAAAAGTTGGCTTACTCCCCGCGGTTCATTAACCGAAACTGCGGTTCGTTAAATATAATGAGCCCTACGACTTCTGTTGAGCCACCCACAGTGGAGATAACAAAAAAATCCGATTTTTGAAAGTTTTGAGAAAAGACAACACTTTTTCAAAATTAAGCAAATTTTAGATTTTTACCTCTAATAGCACTATGTTAGGCTATGGTTGCAAAAAGGGCAACGTACTCACAAAGAGTATCTTGACAAAGGGTGACAAAATATTTAGATAACATTTTGATCCAATTTTAGTCAAGTTTTAGAGGTTACAGTAGATTGAGGTTCAATTTAATTTAAATTGAAGTTGATTAATGTGAGAACACAAAGGTTATAACACATAACAAAGTTAATCTATTGAGACATCTTCATGAAAAACTCATGAAGGAAACCAAGTACAAGAAAAGAGAAAAAAACTAACTACTACAATAGCTAGCTAATCTAATTATTGATTAAGCAATCTTCTTAAGCTTGTTTTCTTTAAAAGATATTTTGAAAAATATCATTGATGAGACTGCTTTTATACATGGTCTCATCGTCCAAATCGACCTTAAATTGCATAAAATATCATAAAATATGCCAAATATATGCTCGTGTTTGTTACTTGTGTATTTTTAGGTACGGATATTGTGGAATTGGCAAAAGATCACAAGAATCAATCAAAAACGAACACGGAAAACGAAGACGCACAATGAACCAAGCTCAAATTTGGAATTTTGCAAAAAGACCCCTCAAGTTTGAAGAATTGGCAAAAATGGCCCCTCATCTTTGAAGAACTTGTCACATTTAACCCTCAAAAATGTTAAATATGCAAGTTTAATCCTTGAAGAATGAAGAATGCACAAGAAAGGCCCTTGGAATTTGGTTAAATGATCAAAAAGTTAGCCTAATCAACAAATGGACTAACTTTGCAATTACTTTGGACCTTGGATGAAAATTATTTGACGGAATGGACTGGCCTTGCAAAAGGATAACTGGAGACTACGTTATCTTTGGGACTGGACTTGCAAAACATAACCAACAGCCCAATAGCCCCTAAGCCCAACATCCCACAACCGGTTTTTATATTAAACCCAAGTCAACTTCGGTCAACCCCACTTAATCCCCATTTTTCCCTCCCTTAACACTTTTTCAAAAATTAATTAACCCAAAACAGAATCAAACGCCCTAATCCCAGGTTAAACCCTAATCCCCACCCAGCCTTAATTACCCTCAAATCAAGGGGGTTTACCTCAATTGATTCCAGTTTGTTAATTCACACTCCCCTCACCAAAACCCACCCACCAAAATAGTGCCACGTGGCCTGTGGTCCTCACAAAGGCACTCCCCTGCTCCATCACTTTCCCACAGCCCAACATCCCGACAAGATCAACGATTCCAATGCACTCCTTAGTCCCCAAGAATCATCTAACGTCCAAGATACATTCAACAAGCTGTCAATCACATGTGCCAAGCCTTTTGACCAAATTCGTCAACAAAGAAGAGGGCATTTTAGAGAATTCTGTAAATTAGGGTTTCAAGCTTTGTATTTTTTAATTATTAGCCTAGAATGTTCTATTAGGCCTATAAAATGATGAGACTGTTCATCATTTTCTTGGTTCCAGTTTTTGCAAATTCTCTTGTAATTCCTTTTTTAAAATATATAAAGTTTGGTGTTTGTTTTTACAATTATAATTCCTTTTATGTTGTTTTAAAAAGTTTGTGTGTTGAGGTATATGCAAAAGCTGAGTTCCAATTTAATTTGTGAAAGATTTTGTTAATTTTCAAAAGTTTTTGAAGGTTTTAAAAGTTTTTTTTTTAAATTTCATAAATCAATAATCTTTGAAGTGAAAGTGGAAAAGAAAAGTTGATTTGTGTTTTCTGAGAAGGATTTAAAACGTGTAAGAAAGTTTGGAAAAGATTGGTGAAAGTTTTTAAAAAAGAAAAATATAAAACAGATTACATATTTGTGTTTGTGTATGTTCTGTTTTTGAATTTGCAGGTTGGATTATTGTTGATTCAGTTCAGCACCAACCCGTGTTGGTTTGGAAGTGGATTTTCATCCACCAAGGTTTTGGAAGTAAAACCTTGAGGTAACTTCTTTTATTTTTTGAAAAATTTCAGAAATAGCAAAGTGTATGTGCTATATTTGATTTCATGCTATTGGGTGTTTAATCTGCTTTGATTGATGTTCTTAAGTTGCTATATGCATGTTAGATTAGCTTGGGTTCAGTTTGTTTAAGTTTTGTTAGGTTTTGATTTGAAAAAGTTGGATTTCAAAACTTAACAGGGTGTTTGGTTTCATGTTTTAGCAGGGTAGGATATCTTAATTAGTGTTTTAAAAAGGTGTTAGCAAGGCTATAATAGGTTAAGCTAGGTTAGTAATTGGTTAGTAGTTAGTATAGAACAGATTGGGAACAATTTTGTGTGGTTTAAAGATAAAAATAGCATAGAAATCTGTAGGGTTCTATTTTTAGCTTATTTTATGAGAATTTTGGTACTTGATTCTTGATTTCCTGCTAGATTTAGGGTGTTATAAGTTTGCTGATTACTTGTGAGCTATGTGGTGATTGAATGTGAAAAATTTGAGCCATCAAATCTCATTAGTGTGCTAGTTATTTGCCAAAAGTCCACCAGACCTAGTCCTTAGTATCACAGAGAACTGTATGAGCCTTTGGTGCCTTGGTTTTTGAAATTTTGTGTGCTAAGTGTTATTTTTTTTGCTAGTCAGTGACTCCTTGTGCTCAGAAAGAGCACAAGGGTGCCTTGTGTTCCATAAACAACACCATACAGCCAAAGCCAAGACCTCTTGGCATAAATATTGCTCAAAGTGAGAGAACTAAGAACTTGTGTTCTTAACTTTAACACAGGCCACGTTTTTGATTTTCATCTAGCTTAAAACGTGTTAAAAAGAAGTCTGGATTGAGTAATTAAGCTTGTTTAAGGTCACTGCTTGGTTGGTAAAGAGTTAAAAAAAAAAATATAAAAGTGCAAAAAGGGGTTTCGCAAGCCTCGAACCCACAATCACTACGCTCACAACACACACACTCTACCACTGCGCCCTTGGGTCTTTTACTGACCAAGGGTGAAGTGGTTAGATACTTAACCACTTTCTTGTTTTGCCTTTTTAAAATAAGCCGTGAGTAAAAAAGCTCATTTGAGCTTATTGGCTTATTATTTTTGCTCGTTTTTATTTTTCCTGGATTAGATATAGACTTAGGGATTTTTCAAACTTAGTTTCATATTTTTCCCTTGATTAGTTTATTTTTTATTATTTATTTAATACCCGAATTTTAATAATTCAATAAAAAATAGTTAAAAAGAGTTTTTAATTAGGGAAAAATAGTTTTTAGGTTTTAATTGGTATTTTTGAGGTTTACATGTGGAAAAGTTTTCAAAAACTTTAATTTTTGATTTTATTTGATTTTAGGTTTTTTATTAAACTTTAAAAATTAATATAAAACTCATTAAAAGGTTTTAGGAACTTTTGTTTACATTTTCTTTCTAGTTAGAATATTTAGGATTTTTGAGAATTTTTTAGAATTTATTTAAGGACTTTTAATTTTTTAGAATATTTTAATATTATTTTATTCATTAAAATAAAAAGTTTTATTTTAATTTCTTTTTCATTTTTCCTAGATTCTATAGCATTAATTAGGACTTTTCCCATTTGTAGAATAATTTTTAGGCTTTTCAATTAATTTTTAGAATTAATTTAAGATTTAATAGATTTTAATAGTTTTTAGGAGTTTAAAAATAGTTTAATTTGGTTTTAAAATTTTAAAAAATAGTTTTTAGTTTAATTAGGTCATTTTTGAGGTTTACAAACTATAAAATCTTGTTTAGGGCTTTTTAATATTTAAAAGTGATTTTTAGGGCTTTAATTAGCATTAAGAAGTCATTATTAAATTAATTAAAAGGTTTTGGCAAGTTTGAATTTTTTGTAAACTCTTAGAATATTATTTGGGAGTTTTTAGTAATTTTTAGGAATTTTTTTAGATTAAAATTTTAAATTTTGTGTTTTTCACGTTCTACGTCGTAACTTTCTAATAGTGTTTTTGCCTTATTTTTCTAATTTTTTTTCGTCTTCGTCATTTTCTCTTCTTTTCTTCTCATTAATAATCAAAAACATAATCAATCATTCATTACACAACGCACTAGCCTCCTCGAGAGAACGATTCCCATCAAGGGTCATAAGTGTTTACGTTTTCCTAAACGTACGCTTAACGCTTACCACTATTTTACCTCCTTTTCCTAAAGGTGTGTGAAAACCACTACATCATTTTTTGGCGCCGCTGCCGGGGAGGCGTGTTGTGTTTTGATTGACCATTGTTGTTTTTATATATTAGCCATAAATATATTTGTATTAATAGCACTCTATTAATACGTATTATCGTTTTTCGGTTTTTGTGTGAATACTATTACTATATTGTATACGTAGAACAATAAATACACAAGTACTCCAAATACGTGAGCAATCACAACCTTGATTCGGGATTTCATCACTCGATCATTGTATTCGAATCTCAAACCAAAGAAAAAGGCAAAGATAGATAAATACTTTCGTGAAGCTTTATCTTGATAATACAAACTATAAGGTGGGTATAAGGCGGTTGTATTTCACAACCTAAAGGAAAAAGGCTCTTAAGTGCTTCGCGCCGCCTCGTTTCCTCCGCTTGCTTGTGCGTATTTGATTTTGAGAGTGAATCGAGGGTTTTGCCGCCCAAAGTATTACTACATATCATATATATTTTCTTGGTTTCCATTTGATTAAACCCTCTTGAACGATTTGGTGTTCCACCATCGTTCTAAAGTCATCGAAGGCGTTCACTCCACGTGATCGTTTTCATTCCTTGAGGCCTTTTTAATCAAGAGATTTGATTAAGTGAGGAGATTTGTGGACTTATTGTCTACTTAATACATTCACCAATTCCAAAAAGGTTAATACAATCAAAAACCACAAAAAAAAAAAATTGAAAAAACACAAAATACCAAAAAGAATCTTCTTTGCTCGTCTCCACGTTGTACGTGACGTTTATGCTCACTCGTAACAAAGCAAAACGTGCACGTAAACGCAAGAACAAAACTCCCACTCCAACTCATTCTAGTGAGGAGTCTCCTATTGACGAACCCATTGTACGAGAAGAACCAACCATGGCGAATCGAACTATGATGGAGTTACTTCAAGCACCCACCGAGGGTTATGGAGAAGCTATTGTGATTCCCGCAATCCTTGCGGAGAATTTTGAGGTGAAAACGGGTTTGTTGTCGATGATCCAAAACAACAAATTCCGTGGTGATGAGAAGGACAATCCGCACAACCATATCCGCCAATTTAATCGTCTTACCGCCACGTGCAAATTCAAGGATGTCTCGAATGACTCGATTAAGATGATGCTTTTTCCGTATTCCTTAGCGGGGCCCGCTAAAATTTGGTTAGAGAAAGAGCCACCCAATTCTATATTGACGTGGAAGGATCTCGTTTCGAAGTTCGTGAACCAATTTTTTCCGCCCTCTAAGACTACGCATTTGAAGAATGAGATTTCTAAATTTTCACAAGAATCAAATGAAAGTTTTTCTACGGCTTGGAATAGGTTTAAGGAGATGTTACATGAATGTCCTCATCATGGTTTTTCCGATTTGCACCAAATCGACACGTTTTATAATGGACTTAACGATCATGAAAGAGATTATTTAAATGCCGCCGCGGGTGGTAATTTTTTGTGTAAAACGGTTGAAGAAGCTTTGGTCATAATCGAGAATAGGTCTAAGGTTTATAGCCCTCGTCACACACCGAGTGTTGCCAAAAGGGGCTCATCATCGTCTCAAAGTATCAATGCATTACATGATGAAGCAAATGAAGAAAACCGATTTTTCGATAGATTTGCAAACCTTATGTCCCATTGGAAGGCTCAAGAAGCTTCCAACACCGCTTCGGTTAAAGCGGTTTCTAAAAGTTGTTTGTCGTATGGGGAGCTCATGATTTATCCGAGTGCATTACCGCGGATGGTAACACTTCGAATGCTTTTGTAGCCACGGGAACTTATAACCAAATCGGTCAAGGTTCACGTTCAAATCAAGCTCAACCCAATCAAAATGCTAATAATTATCGCAACAACAACAATCAAGGTGGAAATTACCAAGGAAATCAAAGGAACTATAACAAAGGTAATTACCAAAGTGGAAATGGGCAAATTTCAAACCAAAACCAAAACCGTGATTTTCAAACTAATGCCCAAGGTTTTCAAAACGATCACACCAAAAATCTTCAAGGAGAATTTTTGAATTATGCTAAGGCTAATGATGCTAAGTTTGACAATATGCAACGTGAAATGGTTAGCTTAAGATCCGAGTTGAAAAACGAGCTTAAAACCGAACTTGCTAATGAACTTAAAACTCATGCTAATAAAATGGAAGGAAATGTCACACGACTCCAACAAAATCAACAAAAAATGGAGCAAGGACAACATGAGATTAAGCAAGAGTTGTTGAAAGCGGATGCTA
This sequence comes from Glebionis coronaria, assembly GCA_025667525.1. Lineage (NCBI taxonomy): Eukaryota > Viridiplantae > Streptophyta > Magnoliopsida > Asterales > Asteraceae > Glebionis > Glebionis coronaria. The sequence continues at coordinate 96,160,269 of CM046882.1, read as the reverse complement.
GGCAATCTAAGTTTGAAGATCGAATGGCTAAAATGTTTGAAGCTATCATGTGTAAGCCCTCTTCTTCGGGTGGTCTTCCTAGTGATACCATCGTGAACCCGAAAGGAGAATTGAAGGTTATTACCACTCGTAGTGGTAAAACTTTCAAAGAACCCATTTCTCGTCCAAGTACTTCTATGGAGAAGGAAAAAGAGAAAGAACCCGAGGTTGTGGTTGAAAAGGAGCACATTACAAGCCCACGAAGTACCGCTCAAACCACGCCTACGGTTGAACCAATACCCATAATGGAACCCGAGATTCCAAGGCCGTTGCCTATGCCTAATTTGCCCCAACCCACACCACCTTTACCCTACCCATCAAGACGAGACAAGGAAAAGGCACAAGAACGAAATAATTATCAATTTGAACTCTTTATGAAAATGTTTCGTGACTTGCATTTTAATATAAGTTTTGCCGACGCCTTAGTCATGATGCCTCGATTTGCCGCGAACTTCAAAAGTATGTTGAATAACAAAGAAAAATTGCAAAAATCATCTAGTTGTTCTTCGGTTTTTCTAAGCCGCATACCTCAAAAGGTCGGTGATCCTGGAAAGTTTTTAATCCCATGTGCTATCCAAGACATGGAAGAATGCTACGCCTTGGCCGATCTTGGTGCTAGTATTAATTTGATGCCTCTCGAGATTTTTAAGTCGCTCAATCTTCCAAATCTCACTCCTTCAAGAATGTCAATCGAAATGGCCGATCATTCTACGATTCTAGCTTGTGGAGTTGCCGAGGACGTCTTTGTGAAAGTTGGGAAATTCTATTATCCCGTGGACTTCATAGTTGTTGATATTCCCATCGATCCTAAAGTTCCGTTAATTTTAGGTCGATCTTTTTTGGATACCTCGAGAGCACTTATCGATGTGCATGCAAGAAAAATCACTCTTCGTTTCAATGAGGAAGAACTCGTCATTAATGCAACCCAAAACTCCACTCTTTCTCATGTTTATTCGATCACATCTTTGTACAATGTCAATCCCATCAAAAACATGTGTCAAAAGATTTCAAATAGAGTTTTAGGAGTTGTTGAGAAAAATGAAGTTCCGTCCCCTCCGCCGATGGAGGTTAAGAGTGTTAAGCCGATAATTCCAATCTCGAGTGAATCTTCGGATGATGAATACGTTGATCCCGATGGGGAGGTTTTCTTTGTTGACAAAAGATTTGAAAACTTGCCACCACCTAAACCAAAACGTTTTCAAAATGTGAGAATTTTTAGTGTGACTAACATTGTTTTAGATACACCAAATATTTTTGACATAATTAAATCGGGTTTTCACAAGGAGAGTGTTAAAGATGAAAAAGGAAAAGATTTTGAATTTAATTTAAAAGATTTTTCTACAATTCTAACTCCGTCATCACCGCGGTTATTGAGTACTACAAGCTCGTCTTTTGACGATGCTTTGTGTGGACCTAGTGTGGGGGAAGCCCCTTATGTTCCCTCCCCTTTCTCCACCGAGGACGAGATATTTGATCCTGGAATTGCTTATATAGGGAAATCTCGGTCTTCCACCGATGCAATAAATGGAAAATCTTTTCATTTGATTGGTGCGAGTCTACCTCGAGTAGCTCAATGTTATGACTTACCCATTGTCCCACCCTTCTATTTCTTCTCATCTATTTTCTTGAAACTCTTTGAGTTTGTGTTGACACACGACAAAGTGGCGTTGATTTGTTTTTCCAAAGAAAACGAGAACGCCATCTTTGATCCCGGTATTTTGCATCATCAAAGGACTTAGTCCTTAATACCGGTTGTTTTTTTGGGCCTTGTTTATCATGTAAGCCCCACCAAAAATTGACCATACCATGATTATCCCTAAATGATCACATTTATGGGGATTCGAGTCGAGCTTTTGACTCGGTTATCAAAAACAAAGTGCCTCGTGGGGGAGACCCATGCTTATCCATGTACATATTATTGCTTTCTAATATAGTTTAATGTGAGGGGATTTGTGCCCTTCCAACCTTTGTTCCGTGGTTGTTTGTGAATTGTGTGTTTTAGATCATCATCTTCACGATTGGAGACTCTCGTGTTCGTTTCATGGGAGCACTCGATCGTTTGCTTTGGAGGCCTTTCCCAATATCCATATCATGATATCCTTTTATGTTCTAACCTTAGGTTTTTTAGCACACCTCATAAACGGCTATTAACTTATTGGTTACACCCTTTCCATGCTAGATTAGGCATTCGACTACGTCTCTAGTATGGGGGTGTTTGCACCCCTAGACTCGAAACATTGAGGACAATGTTTAACTTTAGTATGGGGGGGTGAATAGATACTTGCCTTGCCAAAGCTTCACGCTTTCCAAAGTTTATCGTTTTGTTATCGTTTTCTTGCAAAATAAGGCTAAAAATGGCCAAATTTTAAAATTTTTCTCATGTTTCATAAGTGTTTGAAGACAAGAATGTAGGTTTTCCGATGGCGAGAATAAGAGTAATTTTTGACTCGACCGTGCGTGTTGAGCACTTAGCTTTAATTCCTTAACTACACATTAGGCTAAGTCTCTTAAATGAGGACGAGAAATGATAGAGTTAATTATAAGTTACTATGCTAAACGTAGAGTACTCGTATTCTTTCAAAAACTCATGTGTTCTCGTTGTTTGCTTATTCTCCCTTCGCATGTAAATATTTTTTGCTTAATAAATATTGATTTAGCGGTTTAGTTTTGATTGTTGGGTTTCTAGTCTTTTCTAGTAGCTTCCGTGTAATTAAATTGGGAAGACATTAAGGTATCGCCAGCGTCACGGTTTTGAAGTATTGGCACCCTAATAATCGAAAGCTTCACCCAATAATAAGATTTCAAGTGCTCACCTAAATCTAGCAAACAATTTGAAGCCCCACAAGGCCTAAAATCTATGCAAAAATTGAAAGTGAATCAAGCCTTAATCTTCGAAGCTTTAAAGATCCAAAATTCGCTTTAGCGTGAGGATATACGTCTTTGGCTAATAAAACCACCGATGAGGCGGATAATAAAAGGCAAGGCAAGACCGAAGTCATAATAAAAGCTTCATGGCGAAGTTGAATAAAAGATGGAGGTAAACCAAAGATAATAAGGTCCTTCCGTTAGGGGGCGTATAAAAGTCTTGGTAATAAGTCTCATGTTCAAAACCGTTATAAAACCGTGTTTATCGATTCTTCTTGTCAACTTAATTTTTTAACATCGTTGTCTATTAGGAAGGGTTATTGATTTGATGGTCTTAGTTACACCGTTAGGACTCTATTTTTAGACCTAAATCTCTATTATCGCATAAGTCAACGATGTATCCTCGTGATCATTAAGACATAATAAAATATAAGAGATACAACTTAGGAATAATGGGAGAATAAGTGCGTGATTAGGGCATATGAGTAGTGTTAGCATTACTAACTTATAATGACAATGATCTCGTTGCACGCTTAGCATGGAATTGAAGTGAAAATCGAGGACGACGAAATTATTTCTAACGAAGCACTCACGTGTTCTTATTCTATGAACCTAAAAGTCCCATTATGCGATGAAAATCATACATTATGTCTAAAACACAAGTAGTAGCAATAGTGTAGTGTAGCTAGTTTATCATTTCAATAAAAGTGAATAAAATTAAATTTTGGAGATGCTTTGATACTTTGTTCTAGCATTGCGTGAGGGCACGGCAATGGTTTAGTATGGGGGAGTGATGAGACTGCTTTTATACATGGTCTCATCGTCCAAATCGACCTTAAATTGCATAAAATATCATAAAATATGCCAAATATATGCTCGTGTTTGTTACTTGTGTATTTTTAGGTACGGATATTGTGGAATTGGCAAAAGATCACAAGAATCAATCAAAAACGAACACGGAAAACGAAGACGCACAATGAACCAAGCTCAAATTTGGAATTTTGCAAAAAGACCCCTCAAGTTTGAAGAATTGGCAAAAATGGCCCCTCATCTTTGAAGAACTTGTCACATTTAACCCTCAAAAATGTTAAATATGCAAGTTTAATCCTTGAAGAATGAAGAATGCACAAGAAAGGCCCTTGGAATTTGGTTAAATGATCAAAAAGTTAGCCTAATCAACAAATGGACTAACTTTGCAATTACTTTGGACCTTGGATGAAAATTATTTGACGGAATGGACTGGCCTTGCAAAAGGATAACTGGAGACTACGTTATCTTTGGGACTGGACTTGCAAAACATAACCAACAGCCCAATAGCCCCTAAGCCCAACATCCCACAACCGGTTTTTATATTAAACCCAAGTCAACTTCGGTCAACCCCACTTAATCCCCATTTTTCCCTCCCTTAACACTTTTTCAAAATATAATTAACCCAAAACAGAATCAAACGCCCTAATCCCAGGTTAAACCCTAATCCCCACCCAGCCTTAATTACCCTCAAATCAAGGGGGTTTACCTCAATTGATTCCAGTTTGTTAATTCACACTCCCCTCACCAAAACCCACCCACCAAAATAGTGCCACGTGGCCTGTGGTCCTCACAAAGGCACTCCCCTGCTCCATCACTTTCCCACAGCCCAACATCCCGACAAGATCAACGATTCCAATGCACTCCTTAGTCCCCAAGAATCATCTAACGTCCAAGATACATTCAACAAGCTGTCAATCACATGTGCCAAGCCTTTTGACCAAATTCGTCAACAAAGAAGAGGGCATTTTAGAGAATTCTGTAAATTAGGGTTTCAAGCTTTGTATTTTTTAATTATTAGCCTAGAATGTTCTATTAGGCCTATAAAATGATGAGACTGTTCATCATTTTCTTGGTTCCAGTTTTTGCAAATTCTCTTGTAATTCCTTTTTTAAAATATATAAAGTTTGGTGTTTGTTTTTACAATTATAATTCCTTTTATGTTGTTTTAAAAAGTTTGTGTGTTGAGGTATATGCAAAAGCTGAGTTCCAATTTAATTTGTGAAAGATTTTGTTAATTTTCAAAAGTTTTTGAAGGTTTTAAAAGTTTTTTTTTAAATTTCATAAATCAATAATCTTTGAAGTGAAAGTGGAAAAGAAAAGTTGATTTGTGTTTTCTGAGAAGGATTTAAAACGTGTAAGAAAGTTTGGAAAAGATTGGTGAAAGTTTTTAAAAAAGAAAAATATAAAACAGATTACATATTTGTGTTTGTGTATGTTCTGTTTTTGAATTTGCAGGTTGGATTATTGTTGATTCAGTTCAGCACCAACCCGTGTTGGTTTGGAAGTGGATTTTCATCCACCAAGGTTTTGGAAGTAAAACCTTGAGGTAACTTCTTTTATTTTTTGAAAAATTTCAGAAATAGCAAAGTGTATGTGCTATATTTGATTTCATGCTATTGGGTGTTTAATCTGCTTTGATTGATGTTCTTAAGTTGCTATATGCATGTTAGATTAGCTTGGGTTCAGTTTGTTTAAGTTTTGTTAGGTTTTGATTTGAAAAAGTTGGATTTCAAAACTTAACAGGGTGTTTGGTTTCATGTTTTAGCAGGGTAGGATATCTTAATTAGTGTTTTAAAAAGGTGTTAGCAAGGCTATAATAGGTTAAGCTAGGTTAGTAATTGGTTAGTAGTTAGTATAGAACAGATTGGGAACAATTTTGTGTGGTTTAAAGATAAAAATAGCATAGAAATCTGTAGGGTTCTATTTTTAGCTTATTTTATGAGAATTTTGGTACTTGATTCTTGATTTCCTGCTAGATTTAGGGTGTTATAAGTTTGCTGATTACTTGTGAGCTATGTGGTGATTGAATGTGAAAAATTTGAGCCATCAAATCTCATTAGTGTGCTAGTTATTTGCCAAAAGTCCACCAGACCTAGTCCTTAGTATCACAGAGAACTGTATGAGCCTTTGGTGCCTTGGTTTTTGAAATTTTGTGTGCTAAGTGTTATTTTTTTTGCTAGTCAGTGACTCCTTGTGCTCAGAAAGAGCACAAGGGTGCCTTGTGTTCCATAAACAACACCATACAGCCAAAGCCAAGACCTCTTGGCATAAATATTGCTCAAAGTGAGAGAACTAAGAACTTGTGTTCTTAACTTTAACACAGGCCACGTTTTTGATTTTCATCTAGCTTAAAACGTGTTAAAAAGATGTCTGGATTGAGTAATTAAGCTTGTTTAAGGTCACTGCTTGGTTGGTAAAGAGTTAAAATAAAATAAAATATAAAAGTGCAAAAAGGGGGTCTCGCCAGCCTCGCCCACAATCACTACGCTCACAGCACACACACTCTACCACTGCGCCCTTGGGTCTTTTACTGACCAAGGGTGAAGTGGTTAGATACTTAACCACTTTCTTGTTTTGCCTTTTTAAAATAAGCCGTGAGTAAAAAAGCTCATTTGAGCTTATTGGCTAATTATTTTTGCTCGTTTTTATTTTTCCTGGATTAGATATAGACTTAGGGATTTTTCAAACTTAGTTTCATATTTTTCCCTTGATTAGTTTATTTTTTATTATTTATTTAATACCCGAATTTTAATAATTCAATAAAAAATAGTTAAAAAGAGTTTTTAATTAGGGAAAAATAGTTTTTAGGTTTTAATTGGTATTTTTGAGGTTTACATGTGGAAAAGTTTTCAAAAACTTTAATTTTTGATTTTATTTGATTTTAGGTTTTTTATTAAACTTTAAAAATTAATATAAAACTCATTAAAAGGTTTTAGGAACTTTTGTTTACATTTTCTTTCTAGTTAGAATATTTAGGATTTTTGAGAATTTTTTAGAATTTATTTAAGGACTTTTAATTTTTTAGAATATTTTAATATTATTTTATTCATTAAAATAAAAAGTTTTATTTTAATTTCTTTTTCATTTTTCCTAGATTCTATAGCATTAATTAGGACTTTTCCCATTTGTAGAATAATTTTTAGGCTTTTCAATTAATTTTTAGAATTAATTTAAGATTTAATAGATTTTAATAGTTTTTAGGAGTTTAAAAATAGTTTAATTTGGTTTTAAAATTTTAAAAAATAGTTTTTAGTTTAATTAGGTCATTTTTGAGGTTTACAAACTATAAAATCTTGTTTAGGGCTTTTTAATATTTAAAAGTGATTTTTAGGGCTTTAATTAGCATTAAGAAGTCATTATTAAATTAATTAAAAGGTTTTGGCAAGTTTGAATTTTTTGTAAACTCTTAGAATATTATTTGGGAGTTTTTAGTAATTTTTAGGAATTTTTTTAGATTAAAATTTTAAATTTTGTGTTTTTCACGTTCTACGTCGTAACTTTCTAATAGTGTTTTTGCCTTATTTTTCTAATTTTTTTTCGTCTTCGTCATTTTCTCTTCTTTTCTTCTCATTAATAATCAAAAACATAATCAATCATTCATTACACAACGCACTAGCCTCCTCGAGAGAACGATTCCCATCAAGGGTCATAAGTGTTTACGTTTTCCTAAACGTACGCTTAACGCTTACCACTATTTTACCTCCTTTTCCTAAAGGTGTGTGAAAACCACTACATCAGTTATGTGTAGTATTAATTTCTTTTAGTATGTAGCTAGTTATCATTTCAATAAAGTCATAAAATTAAATTTTATAGCTTGTATTGTGCCTTGTTTTGAGTTATTAAATTTTATTTAATAAAGTCATAAAATTAAATTTCAGTTATGTGTAGTATTAAATTTTATAGCTTGTATTGGCACATGTGATTGACAGCTTGTTGAATGTATCTTGGACGTTAGATGATTCTTGGGGACTAAGGAGTGCATTGGAATCGTTGATCTTGTCGGGATGTTGGGCTGTGGGAAAGTGATGGAGCAGGGGAGTGCCTTTGTGAGGACCACAGGCCACGTGGCACTATTTTGGTGGGTGGGTTTTGGTGAGGGGAGTGTGAATTAACAAACTGGAATCAATTGAGGTAAACCCCCTTGATTTGAGGGTAATTAAGGCTGGGTGGGGATTAGGGTTTAACCTGGGATTAGGGCGTTTGATTCTGTTTTGGGTTAATTAATTTTTGAAAAAGTGTTAAGGGAGGGAAAAATGGGGATTAAGTGGGGTTGACCGAAGTTGACTTGGGTTTAATATAAAAACCGGTTGTGGGATGTTGGGCTTAGGGGCTATTGGGCTGTTGGTTATGTTTTGCAAGTCCAGTCCCAAAGATAACGTAGTCTCCAGTTATCCTTTTGCAAGGCCAGTCCATTCCGTCAAATAATTTTCATCCAAGGTCCAAAGTAATTGCAAAGTTAGTCCATTTGTTGATTAGGCTAACTTTTTGATCATTTAACCAAATTCCAAGGGCCTTTCTTGTGCATTCTTCATTCTTCAAGGATTAAACTTGCATATTTAACATTTTTGAGGGTTAAATGTGACAAGTTCTTCAAAGATGAGGGGCCATTTTTGCCAATTCTTCAAACTTGAGGGGTCTTTTTGCAAAATTCCAAATTTGAGCTTGGTTCATTGTGCGTCTTCGTTTTCCGTGTTCGTTTTTGATTGATTCTTGTGATCTTTTGCCAATTCCACAATATCCGTACCTAAAAATACACAAGTAACAAACACGAGCATATATTTGGCATATTTTATGATATTTTATGCAATTTAAGGTCGATTTGGACGATGAGACCATGTATAAAAGCAGTCTCATCACTACCCCATACTAAACCATTGCCGTGCCCTCACGCAATGCTAAGAATAAAGTATCAAAGCATCTCCAAAATTTAATTTTATGACTTTATTGAAATGATAACTAGCTACATACTAAAATTACTACTACTACATGATGAGTAGTATTATAACTTTATTGAAATGATGAGACTGCTTTTATACATGGTCTCATCGTCCAAAACGGCCTTAAATTGCATAAAATATCATAAAATATGCCAAATATATGCTCGTGTTTGTTACTTGTGTATTTTTAGGTACGGATATTGTGGAATTGGCAAAAGAATACAAGAATCAATCAAAAACGAACACGGGAAACGAAGACGCACAATGAACCAAGCTCACATTTGGAATTTTGCAAAAAGACCCCTCAAGTTTGAAGAATTGGCAAAAATGGCCCCTCATCTTTGAAGAACTTGTCATAATTAACCCTTCAAAATGTTAATTATACAAGTATTACCCTTGAAGAATGAAGAAATGGCAAGATATGCCCTTGGAATTTGGTCAAATATGCTAAAGTTAAGCAAAAAGGACAAAAGGACTTGATTTGAATTTGTTTTGGACCTTGGATGAAAATTCACTTGACGGATTGGACTGAGGATGCAAATACTTAACTGTGACTACGTTACTTTGGGGACTGGGTATGCAAAAATTAACCATAAGCCCAATACACCCCCAAAGGCCCAACCCTTTTACCCGGTTTATTGAATTAAGTTGAGGTCAAACTATGGTCAACCCCACTAACCCCCACTTTTCCCTCCTTAACACGTTTTTAAACGTGTTTAAATCCCAAAACAAATCAAACTAGCCTAATTCACCATAAACCCTAACCATCCCCCAGATCAATTAACACTTAATTCAAAGGGATATTCCCTCAAACGGTGCAGATCATTAATTGCTCCTACTCTCACCATATCCCACCTCTCACAAACTAGCCACGTGGCCTGTGGTCCTCACAAAGGCACTCCCCTGCACCCGTCCTTTTCACACAACCCAATGCCCGACCAAATTAGCGATTGTGATGATACTACTTGGCCTCCAAGCCATTTTCTACGTTCAAGATCAAGTTCCAGCTGTCCTATCATATGCCAATGTCTTTTTGACCAAGAATCGTCAAGAACAAGAGGGGCAAATTGGAGATTTCAGAAATTAGGGTTACTAGTTTGTATTTTTTAATTCCCTTGTTCTAGTATGTTCTATTTCATGTATAAATATGAGACGGATGTGTCTCATATACTTGTTCCAGTTTTTGCAAATTCTCTTGTAATTCCTTTTTTAAAATATATAAAGTTTGGTGTTTGTTTTTACAATTATAATTCCTTTTATGTTGTTTTAAAAAGTTTGTGTGTTGAGGTATATGCAAAAGCTGAGTTCCAATTTAATTTGTGAAAGATTTTGTTAATTTTCAAAAGTTTTTGAAGGTTTTAAAAGTTTTTTTTTTAAATTTCATAAATCAATAATCTTTGAAGTGAAAGTGGAAAAGAAAAGTTGATTTGTGTTTTCTGAGAAGGATTTAAAACGTGTAAGAAAGTTTGGAAAAGATTGGTGAAAGTTTTTAAAAAAGAAAAATATAAAACAGATTACATATTTGTGTTTGTGTATGTTCTGTTTTTGAATTTGCAGGTTGGATTATTGTTGATTCAGTTCAGCACCAACCCGTGTTGGTTTGGAAGTGGATTTTCATCCACCAAGGTTTTGGAAGTAAAACCTTGAGGTAACTTCTTTTATTTTTTGAAAAATTTCAGAAATAGCAAAGTGTATGTGCTATATTTGATTTCATGCTATTGGGTGTTTAATCTGCTTTGATTGATGTTCTTAAGTTGCTATATGCATGTTAGATTAGCTTGGGTTCAGTTTGTTTAAGTTTTGTTAGGTTTTGATTTGAAAAAGTTGGATTTCAAAACTTAACAGGGTGTTTGGTTTCATGTTTTAGCAGGGTAGGATATCTTAATTAGTGTTTTAAAAAGGTGTTAGCAAGGCTATAATAGGTTAAGCTAGGTTAGTAATTGGTTAGTAGTTAGTATAGAACAGATTGGGAACAATTTTGTGTGGTTTAAAGATAAAAATAGCATAGAAATCTGTAGGGTTCTATTTTTAGCTTATTTTATGAGAATTTTGGTACTTGATTCTTGATTTCCTGCTAGATTTAGGGTGTTATAAGTTTGCTGATTACTTGTGAGCTATGTGGTGATTGAATGTGAAAAATTTGAGCCATCAAATCTCATTAGTGTGCTAGTTATTTGCCAAAAGTCCACCAGACCTAGTCCTTAGTATCACAGAGAACTGTATGAGCCTTTGGTGCCTTGGTTTTTGAAATTTTGTGTGCTAAGTGTTATTTTTTTTGCTAGTCAGTGACTCCTTGTGCTCAGAAAGAGCACAAGGGTGCCTTGTGTTCCATAAACAACACCATACAGCCAAAGCCAAGACCTCTTGGCATAAATATTGCTCAAAGTGAGAGAACTAAGAACTTGTGTTCTTAACTTTAACACAGGCCACGTTTTTGATTTTCATCTAGCTTAAAACGTGTTAAAAAGAAGTCTGGATTGAGTAATTAAGCTTGTTTAAGGTCACTGCTTGGTTGGTAAAGAGTTTAAAAAAAAAAAAATATAAAAGTGCAAAAAGGGGTTTCGCAAGCCTCGAACCCACAATCACTACGCTCACAACACACACACTCTACCACTGCGCCCTTGGGTCTTTTACTGACCAAGGGTGAAGTGGTTAGATACTTAACCACTTTCTTGTTTTGCCTTTTTAAAATAAGCCGTGAGTAAAAAAGCTCATTTGAGCTTATTGGCTTATTATTTTTGCTCGTTTTTATTTTTCCTGGATTAGATATAGACTTAGGGATTTTTCAAACTTAGTTTCATATTTTTCCCTTGATTAGTTTATTTTTTATTATTTATTTAATACCCGAATTTTAATAATTCAATAAAAAATAGTTAAAAAGAGTTTTTAATTAGGGAAAAATAGTTTTTAGGTTTTAATTGGTATTTTTGAGGTTTACATGTGGAAAAGTTTTCAAAAACTTTAATTTTTGATTTTATTTGATTTTAGGTTTTTTATTAAACTTTAAAAATTAATATAAAACTCATTAAAAGGTTTTAGGAACTTTTGTTTACATTTTCTTTCTAGTTAGAATATTTAGGATTTTTGAGAATTTTTTAGAATTTATTTAAGGACTTTTAATTTTTTAGAATATTTTAATATTATTTTATTCATTAAAATAAAAAGTTTTATTTTAATTTCTTTTTCATTTTTCCTAGATTCTATAGCATTAATTAGGACTTTTCCCATTTGTAGAATAATTTTTAGGCTTTTCAATTAATTTTTAGAATTAATTTAAGATTTAATAGATTTTAATAGTTTTTAGGAGTTTAAAAATAGTTTAATTTGGTTTTAAAATTTTAAAAAATAGTTTTTAGTTTAATTAGGTCATTTTTGAGGTTTACAAACTATAAAATCTTGTTTAGGGCTTTTTAATATTTAAAAGTGATTTTTAGGGCTTTAATTAGCATTAAGAAGTCATTATTAAATTAATTAAAAGGTTTTGGCAAGTTTGAATTTTTTGTAAACTCTTAGAATATTATTTGGGAGTTTTTAGTAATTTTTAGGAATTTTTTTAGATTAAAATTTTAAATTTTGTGTTTTTTCACGTTCTACGTCGTAACTTTCTAATAGTGTTTTTGCCTTATTTTTCTAATTTTTTTTCGTCTTCGTCATTTTCTCTTCTTTTCTTCTCATTAATAATCAAAAACATAATCAATCATTCATTACACAACGCACTAGCCTCCTCGAGAGAACGATTCCCATCAAGGGTCATAAGTGTTTACGTTTTCCTAAACGTACGCTTAACGCTTACCACTATTTTACCTCCTTTTCCTAAAGGTGTGTGAAAACCACTACATCATTTTTTGGCGCCGCTGCCGGGGATCGAACCCGGGTCACCCGCGTGACAGGCGGGAATACTTACCACTATACTACAAACTAATACTACACATAACTGATTAAATATATAGCTTTATTTAATATATAAAATTAAAACCTAAAAACTATTTTTCCCTAATTAAAAACTCTTTTTAACTATTTTTTATTGAATTATTAAAATTCGGGTATTAAATAAATAATAAAAAATAAACTAATCAAGGGAAAAATATGAAACTAAGTTTGAAAAATCCCTAAGTCTATATCTAATCCAGGAAAAATAAAAACGAGCAAAAATAATAAGCCAATAAGCTCAAATGAGCTTTTTTACTCACGGCTTATTTTAAAAAGGCAAAACAAGAAAGTGGTTAAGTATCTAACCACTTCACCCTTGGTCAGTAAAAGACCCAAGGGCGCAGTGGTAGAGTGTGTGTGTTGTGAGCGTAGTGATTGTGGGTTCGAGGCTTGCGAAACCCCTTTTTGCACTTTTATATTTTTTTTTAACTCTTTACCAACCAAGCAGTGACCTTAAACAAGCTTAATTACTCAATCCAGACATCTTTTTAACACGTTTTAAGCTAGATGAAAATCAAAAACGTGGCCTGTGTTAAAGTTAAGAACACAAGTTCTTAGTTCTCTCACTTTGAGCAATATTTATGCCAAGAGGTCTTGGCTTTGGCTGTATGGTGTTGTTTATGGAACACAAGGCACCCTTGTGCTCTTTCTGAGCACAAGGAGTCACTGACTAGCAAAAAAAATAACACTTAGCACACAAAATTTCAAAAACCAAGGCACCAAAGGCTCATACAGTTCTCTGTGATACTAAGGACTAGGTCTGGTGGACTTTTGGCAAATAACTAGCACACTAATGAGATTTGATGGCTCAAATTTTTCACATTCAATCACCACATAGCTCACAAGTAATCAGCAAACTTATAACACCCTAAATCTAGCAGGAAATCAAGAATCAAGTACCAAAATTCTCATAAAATAAGCTAAAAATAGAACCCTACAGATTTCTATGCTATTTTTATCTTTAAACCACACAAAATTGTTCCCAATCTGTTCTATACTAACTACTAACCTAGCTTAACCTATTATAGCCTTGCTAACACCTTTTTAAAACACTAATTAAGATATCCTACCCTGCTAAAACATGAAACCAAACACCCTGTTAAGTTTTAAAATCCAACTTTTTCAAATCAAAACCTAACAAAACTTAAACAAACTGAACCCAAGCTAATCTAACATGCATATAGCAACTTAAGAACATCAATCAAAGCAGATTAAACACCCAATAGCATGAAATCAAATATAGCACATACACTTTGCTATTTCTGAAATTTTTCAAAAAATAAAAGAAGTTACCTCAAGGTTTTACTTCCAAAACCTTGGTGGATGAAAATCCACTTCCAAACCAACACGGGTTGGTGCTGAACTGAATCAACAATAATCCAACCTGCAAATTCAAAAACAGAACATACACAAACACAAATATGTAATCTGTTTTATATTTTTCTTTTTTAAAAACTTTCACCAATCTTTTCCAAACTTTCTTACACGTTTTAAATCCTTCTCAGAAAACACAAATCAACTTTTCTTTTCCACTTTCACTTCAAAGATTATTGATTTATGAAATTAAAAAAAAAAACTTTTAAAACCTTCAAAAACTTTTGAAAATTAACAAAATCTTTCACAAATTAAATTGGAACTCAGCTTTTGCATATACCTCAACACACAAACTTTTTAAAACAACATAAAAGGAATTATAATTGTAAAAACAAACACCAAACTTTATATATTTTAAAAAAGGAATTACAAGAGAATTTGCAAAAACTGGAACAAGTATATGAGACACATCCGTCTCATATTTATACATGAAATAGAACATACTAGAACAAGGGAATTAAAAAATACAAACTAGTAACCTTAATTTCTGAAATCTCCAATTTGCCCCTCTTGTTCTTGACGATTCTTGGTCAAAAAGACATTGGCATGTGATAGGACAGCTGGAACTTGATCTTGAACGTAGAAAATGGCTTGGAGGCCAAGTAGTATCATCACAATCGCTAATTTGGTCGGGCATTGGGTTGTGTGAAAAGGACGGGTGCAGGGGAGTGCCTTTGTGAGGACCACAGGCCACGTGGCTAGTTTGTGAGAGGTGGGATATGGTGAGAGTAGGAGCAATTAATGATCTGCACCGTTTGAGGGAATATCCCTTTGAATTAAGTGTTAATTGATCTGGGGGATGGTTAGGGTTTATGGTGAATTAGGCTAGTTTGATTTGTTTTGGGATTTAAACACGTTTAAAAACGTGTTAAGGAGGGAAAAGTGGGGGTTAGTGGGGTTGACCATAGTTTGACCTCAACTTAATTCAATAAACCGGGTAAAAGGGTTGGGCCTTTGGGGGTGTATTGGGCTTATGGTTAATTTTTGCATACCCAGTCCCCAAAGTAACGTAGTCACAGTTAAGTATTTGCATCCTCAGTCCAATCCGTCAAGTGAATTTTCATCCAAGGTCCAAAACAAATTCAAATCAAGTCCTTTTGTCCTTTTTGCTTAACTTTAGCATATTTGACCAAATTCCAAGGGCATATCTTGCCATTTCTTCATTCTTCAAGGGTAATACTTGTATAATTAACATTTTGAAGGGTTAATTATGACAAGTTCTTCAAAGATGAGGGGCCATTTTTGCCAATTCTTCAAACTTGAGGGGTCTTTTTGCAAAATTCCAAATGTGAGCTTGGTTCATTGTGCGTCTTCGTTTCCCGTGTTCGTTTTTGATTGATTCTTGTATTCTTTTGCCAATTCCACAATATCCGTACCTAAAAATACACAAGTAACAAACACGAGCATATATTTGGCATATTTTATGATATTTTATGCAATTTAAGGCCGTTTTGGACGATGAGACCATGTATAAAAGCAGTCTCATCACTCCCCCATACTAAACCATTGCCGTGCCCTCACGCAATGCTAAGAATAAAGTATCAAAGCATCTCCAAAATTTAATTTTATGACTTTATTGAAATGATAACTAGCTACATACTAAAATTACTACACTATTGCTACTACTTGTGTTTTAGACATAATGTATGATTTTCATCGCAAAATGGGACGTTTAGGTTCATAGAATAAGAACACGTGAATGCTTCGTTAGAAATAATTTCGTCGTCCTCGATTTTCACCTTAATTCCATGCCAAGCGTGCAACGAGATCATTGTCATTATAAGTTAGTAATGCTAACACTACTCATATGCCCTAATCACGTACTTATTCTCCCATTATTCCTAAGTTGTATCTCTTATATTTTATTTTGTCTTAATGATCACGAGGATACATTGTTGACTTATGCGATAATAGAGATTTAGGTCTAAAAATAGAGTCCTAACGGTGTAACTAAGACCATCAAATCAATAACCCCTCCTAATAGACAACGATGTTAAAAAATTAAGTTGACAAGAAGAATCGATAAACACGGTTTTATAACGGTTTTGAACATGAGACTTATTACCAAGACTTTTATACGCCCCCTAACGGAAGGACCTTATTATCTTTAGTTTACCTCCATCTTTTATTCAACTTCGCCATGAAGCTTTTATTATGACTTCGGTCTTGCCTTGCCTTTTATTATCCGCCATCATCGGTGGTTTTATTAGCCAAAGACGTATATCCTCACGCTAAAGCGAATTTTGGATCTTTAAAGCTTCGAAGATTAAGGCTTGATTCACTTTCAATTTTGCATAGATTTTAGGCCTTGTGGGGCTTCAAATTGTTTGCTAGATTTAGGTGAGCACTTGAAATCTTATTATTAGGTGAAGCTTTCGATTATTGGGGTGCCAATACTTCAAAACCGTGACGCTGGCGATATCTTAATGTCTTCCCAATTTAATTACACGGAAGCTACTAGAAAAGACTAGAAACCCAACAATCAAAACTAAACCGCTAAATCAATATTTATTAAGCAAAAAATATTTACAAGCGAAGGGAAAATAAGCAAACAACGAGAACACATGAGTTTTTGAAAGAATACGAGTACTCTACGTTTAGCATAGTAACTTATAATTAACTCTATCATTTCTCGTCCTCATTTAAGAGACTTAGCCTAATGTGTAGTTAAGGAATCAAAGCTAAGTGCTCAACACGCACGGTCGAGTCAAAAATTATTCTTATTCTCGCCATCGGAAAATCTACATTCGTGTCTTCAAACACTTATAAAACATGAGAAAAATTTTAAAATTTGGCCATTTTTAGCCTTATTTTGCAAGAAAACGATAACAAAACGATAAACTTTGGAAAGCGTGAAGGTTTGGCAAGGCAAGTATCTATTCACCCCCCCATACTAAAGTTAAACATTGTCCTCAATGTTTCGAGTCTAGGGGTGCAAACACCCCCATACTAGAGACATAGTCGAATGCCTAATCTAGCATGGAAAGGGTGTAACCAATAAGTAATAGCCGTTTATGAAGTGTGCTAAAAACCTAAGGTTAGAACATAAAAGGATATCATATGTGGATATTGGGAAAGGCCTCCAAAGCAAACGATCGAGTGCTCCCATGAAACGAACACGAGAGGCTCCAATCGTGAAGATGATGATCTAAAAGACACAATGCACAAACAACCACGGAACAAAGGTTGGAAGGGCACAAATCCCCTCACATTACTCTAATTAGAAAGCAATAATATGTACATGGATAAGCATGGGTCTCCCCCACGAGGCACCTTGTTTTTGATAACCGAGTCAAAAGCTCGACTCGAATCCCCATAAATGTGATCATTTAGGGATAATCATGGTTTGGTCAATTTTTGGTGGGGCTTACATGATAAACAAGGCCCAAAAGCACGTGGAGTACTTTAAAAATCCGATAAACGTATACCGGGGTCAAAGATAGCGTCCTCGTTTTCGGATGAAAGACGAGACAACACAACTCCAACACAAATCCCAATGGGATAGAAGAAAATAGGAGAGAAGAAATAGAAGGGTGGGACAATGGGTAAGTCATAACATTGAGCTACTCGAGGTAGACTCGCACCAATCAAATGAAAAGATTTTCCATTTATTGCATCGGTGGAAGACCGAGTTTTCCCTATATAAGCAATTCCAAGATCAAATATCTCGTCCTCGGTGGAGAAAGGGGAGGGAACATAAGGGGCTTCCCCCACACTAGGTCCACACAAAGCATCGTCAAAAGGAGAAGACGAGCTTGTAGTACTCAAGACACGCGGTGATGACGGAGTTAGAATAGTAGAAAAATCTTTTAAATTAGATTCAAAATCTTTTCCTTTTTCATCTTTAAAACTCTCCTTGTGAAAACCCGATTTAATTATGTCAAAAATATTTGGTGTATCTAAAACAATGTTAGTCACACTAAAAATTCTCACATTTTGAAAGCGTTTTGGTTTAGGTGGTGGCAAGTTTTCAAATCTTTTGTCAACAAAGAAAACCTCCCCATCGGGATCAACGTATTCATCATCCGAAGAATCACTCGAGATTGGTATCATAGGCTTAACACTCTTAACCTCCATCGGCGGAGGGGTCGGAACTTCATTTTTCTCAACTCCTAAAACTCTATTTGAAATCTTTTGACAAATGCTTTTGATGGGATTGACATTGTACAAAGATGTGATCGAATAAACATGAGAAAGAGTGGAGTTTTGTGTTGCATTAATGACGAGTTCTTCCTCATTGAAACGAAGAGTGATTTTTCTTGCATGCACATCGATAAGTGCTCTCGAGGTATCCAAAAAGGATCGACCTAAAATTAACGGAACTTTAGGATCGATGGGAATATCAACAACTATGAAGTCCACGGGATAATAGAATTTCCCAACTTTCACAAAGACGTCCTCGGCAACTCCACAAGCTAGAATCGTAGAATGATCGGCCATTTCGATTGACATTCTTGAAGGAGTGAGATTTGGAAGATTGAGCGATTTAAAAATCTCGAGAGGCATCAAATTAATACTAGCACCAAGATCGGCCAAGGCGTAGCATTCTTCCATGTCTTGGATAGCACATGGGATTAAAACTTTCCAGGATCACCGACTTTTTGAGGTATGCGGCTTAGAAAAACCGAAGAACAACTAGACGATTTTTGCAATTTTTCTTTGTTATTCAACATACTTTTGAAGTTTGCGGCAAATCGAGGCATCATGACTAAGGCGTCGGCAAAACTTATATTAAAATGCAAGTCACGAAACATTTTCATAAAAAGTTCAAATTGATAATTATTTCGTTCTTGTGCCTTTTCCTTGTCTCGTCTTGATGGGTAGGGTAAAGGTGGTGTGGGTTGGGGCAAATTAGGCATAGGCATCGGCCTTGGAATCTCGGGTTCCATGATGGGTATTGGTTCAACCGTAGGTGTGGTTTGAGCGGTACTTCGTGGGCTTGTAATGTGCTCCTTTTCAACCACAACCTCGGGTTCTTTCTCTTTTTCCTTCTCCATAGAAGTACTTGGACGAGAAATGGGTTCTTTGAAAGTTTTACCACTACGAGTGGTGATAACCTTCAATTCTCCTTTCGGGTTTACGATGGTATCACTAGGAAGACCACCCGAAGAAGAGGGCTTACACATGATAGCTTCAAACATCTTAGCCATTCGATCTTCAAACTTAGATTGCCTAGCATCCGCTTTCAACAATTCTTGCTTAATCTCATGTTGTCCTTGCTCCATTTTTTGTTGATTTTGTTGGAGTCGTGTGACATTTCCTTCCATTTTATTAGCATGAGTTTTAAGTTCATTAGCAAGTTCGGTTTTAAGCTCGTTTTTCAACTCGGATCTTAAGCTAACCATTTCACGTTGCATGTTGTCAAACTTAGCATCATTAGCCTTAGCATAATTCAAAAACTCTCCTTGAAGATTTTTGGTGTGATCGTTTTGAAAACCTTGGGCATTAGTTTGAAAATCACGGTTTTGGTTTTGGTTTGAAATTTGCCCATTTCCACTTTGGTAATTACCTTTGTTATAGTTTCTTTGATTTCCTTGGTAATTTCCACCTTGATTGTTGTTGTTGCGATAATTATTAGCATTTTGATTGGGTTGAGCTTGATTTGAACGTGAACCTTGACCGATTTGGTTATAAGTTCCCGTGGCTACAAAAGCATTCGAAGTGTTACCATCCGCGGTAATGCACTCGGAAAGATCATGAGCTCCCCCACACGACAAACAACTTTTAGAAACCGCTTTAACCGAAGCGGTGTTGGAAGCTTCTTGAGCCTTCCAATGGGACATAAGGTTTGCAAATCTATCGAAAAATCGGTTTTCTTCATTTGCTTCATCATGTAATGCATTGATACTTTGAGACGATGATGAGCCCCTTTTGGCAACACTCGGTGTGTGACGAGGGCTATAAACCTTAGACCTATTCTCGATTATGACCAAAGCTTCTTCAACCGTTTTACACAAAAAATTACCACCCGCGGCGGCATTTAAATAATCTCTTTCATGATCGTTAAGTCCATTGTAAAACGTGTCGATTTGGTGCAAATCGGAAAAACCATGATGAGGACATTCGTGTAACATCTCCTTAAACCTATTCCAAGCCGTAGAAAAACTTTCATTTGATTCTTGTGAAAATTTAGAAATCTCATTTTTCAAATGCGTAGTCTTAGAGGGCGGAAAAAATTGGTTCACGAACTTCGAAACGAGATCCTTCCACGTCAATATAGAATTGGGTGGCTCTTTCTCTAACCAAATTTTAGCGGGCCCCGCTAAGGAATACGGAAATAACATCATCTTAATCGAGTCATTCGAGACATCCTTGAATTTGCACGTGGCGGTAAGACGATTAAATTGGCGGATATGGTTGTGCGGATTGTCCTTCTCATCACCACGGAATTTGTTGTTTTGGATCATCGACAACAAACCCGTTTTCACCTCAAAATTCTCCGCAAGGATTGCGGGAATCACTATAGCTTCTCCATAACCCTCGGTGGGTGCTTGAAGTAACTCCATCATAGTTCGATTTGCCATGGTTGGTTCTTCTCGTACAATGGGTTCGTCAATAGGAGACTCCTCACTAGAAAGAGTGAGTGATTTGTTTCTTCGTTTACGAGCACGTCTAGCTTTAGAGCGAGTTTGCATAAACGTCACGTACAACGAGAAGGCGAGCAAAGAAGATTCTTTTTGGTATTTTGTGTTTTTTCAATTTTTTTGTGGTTTTTGATTGTATTAACCTTTTTTTGGAATTGGTGAATGTATTAAGTAGACAATAAGTCCACAAATCTCCTCACTAATCAAATCTCTTGATTAAAAAGGCCTCAAGGAATGAAAACGATCACGTGGAGTGAACGCCTTCGATGACTTTAGAACGATGGTGGAACACCAAATCGTTCAAGAGGGTTTAATCAAATGAAACCAAGAAAATATATATGATTTGTAATAATACTTTGGGCGGCAAAACCCTTGATTCACTCTCAAAATCAAATACGCACAAGCAAGCGGAGGAAACGAGGCGGCGCGAAGCACTTAAGAGCCTTTTTCCTTTAGGTTGTGAAATACAACCGCCTTATACCCACCTTATAGTTTGTATTATCAAGATTAAGCTTCACGAAAGTATTTATCTATTTTTGCCTTTTTCTTTGGTTTGAGATTCGAATACAATGATCGAGTGATGAAATCCCGAATCAAGGTTGTGATTGCTCACGTATTTGGAGTACTTGTGTATTTATTGTTCTACGTATACAATATAGTAATAATATTCACACAAAAACCGAAAAACGGTAATACGTATTAATAGAGTGCTATTAATACAATTATATTATGGCTAATATAGAAAACAACAATGGTCAATCAAAACACAACACGCCTCCCCGGCAGCGGCGCCAAAAAATGATGTAGTGGTTTTCACACACCTTTAGGAAAAGGAGGTAAAATAGTGGTAAGCGTTAAGCGTACGTTTAGGAAAACGTAAACACTTATGACCCTTGATGGGAATCGTTCTCTCGAGGAGGCTAGTGCGTTGTGTAATGAATGATTGATTATGTTTTTGATTATTAATGAGAAGAAAAGAAGAGAAAATGACGAAGACGAAAAAAAATTAGAAAAATAAGGCAAAAACACTATTAGAAAGTTACGACGTAGAACGTGAAAAACACAAAATTTAAAATTTTAATCTAAAAAAATTCCTAAAAATTACTAAAAACTCCCAAATAATATTCTAAGAGTTTACAAAAAATTCAAACTTGCCAAAACCTTTTAATTAATTTAATAATGACTTCTTAATGCTAATTAAAGCCCTAAAAATCACTTTTAAATATTAAAAAGCCCTAAACAAGATTTTATAGTTTGTAAACCTCAAAAATGACCTAATTAAACTAAAAACTATTTTTTAAAATTTTAAAACCAAATTAAACTATTTTTAAACTCCTAAAAACTATTAAAATCTATTAAATCTTAAATTAATTCTAAAAATTAATTGAAAAGCCTAAAAATTATTCTACAAATGGGAAAAGTCCTAATTAATGCTATAGAATCTAGGAAAAATGAAAAAGAAATTAAAATAAAACTTTTTATTTTAATGAATAAAATAATATTAAAATATTCTAAAAAATTAAAAGTCCTTAAATAAATTCTAAAAAATTCTCAAAAATCCTAAATATTCTAACTAGAAAGAAAATGTAAACAAAAGTTCCTAAAACCTTTTAATGAGTTTTATATTAATTTTTAAAGTTTAATAAAAAACCTAAAATCAAATAAAATCAAAAATTAAAGTTTTTGAAAACTTTTCCACATGTAAACCTCAAAAATACCAATTAAAACCTAAAAACTATTTTTCCCTAATTAAAAACTCTTTTTAACTATTTTTTATTGAATTATTAAAATTCGGGTATTAAATAAATAATAAAAAATAAACTAATCAAGGGAAAAATATGAAACTAAGTTTGAAAAATCCCTAAGTCTATATCTAATCCAGGAAAAATAAAAACGAGCAAAAATAATAAGCCAATAAGCTCAAATGAGCTTTTTTACTCACGGCTTATTTTAAAAAGGCAAAACAAGAAAGTGGTTAAGTATCTAACCACTTCACCCTTGGTCAGTAAAAGACCCAAGGGCGCAGTGGTAGAGTGTGTGTGTTGTGAGCGTAGTGATTGTGGGTTCGAGGCTTGCGAAACCCCTTTTTGCACTTTTATATTTTTTTTTTTTTAAACTCTTTACCAACCAAGCAGTGACCTTAAACAAGCTTAATTACTCAATCCAGACTTCTTTTTAACACGTTTTAAGCTAGATGAAAATCAAAAACGTGGCCTGTGTTAAAGTTAAGAACACAAGTTCTTAGTTCTCTCACTTTGAGCAATATTTATGCCAAGAGGTCTTGGCTTTGGCTGTATGGTGTTGTTTATGGAACACAAGGCACCCTTGTGCTCTTTCTGAGCACAAGGAGTCACTGACTAGCAAAAAAAATAACACTTAGCACACAAAATTTCAAAAACCAAGGCACCAAAGGCTCATACAGTTCTCTGTGATACTAAGGACTAGGTCTGGTGGACTTTTGGCAAATAACTAGCACACTAATGAGATTTGATGGCTCAAATTTTTCACATTCAATCACCACATAGCTCACAAGTAATCAGCAAACTTATAACACCCTAAATCTAGCAGGAAATCAAGAATCAAGTACCAAAATTCTCATAAAATAAGCTAAAAATAGAACCCTACAGATTTCTATGCTATTTTTATCTTTAAACCACACAAAATTGTTCCCAATCTGTTCTATACTAACTACTAACCAATTACTAACCTAGCTTAACCTATTATAGCCTTGCTAACACCTTTTTAAAACACTAATTAAGATATCCTACCCTGCTAAAACATGAAACCAAACACCCTGTTAAGTTTTGAAATCCAACTTTTTCAAATCAAAACCTAACAAAACTTAAACAAACTGAACCCAAGCTAATCTAACATGCATATAGCAACTTAAGAACATCAATCAAAGCAGATTAAACACCCAATAGCATGAAATCAAATATAGCACATACACTTTGCTATTTCTGAAATTTTTCAAAAAATAAAAGAAGTTACCTCAAGGTTTTACTTCCAAAACCTTGGTGGATGAAAATCCACTTCCAAACCAACACGGGTTGGTGCTGAACTGAATCAACAATAATCCAACCTGCAAATTCAAAAACAGAACATACACAAACACAAATATGTAATCTGTTTTATATTTTTCTTTTTTAAAAACTTTCACCAATCTTTTCCAAACTTTCTTACACGTTTTAAATCCTTCTCAGAAAACACAAATCAACTTTTCTTTTCCACTTTCACTTCAAAGATTATTGATTTATGAAATTTAAAAAAAAAACTTTTAAAACCTTCAAAAACTTTTGAAAATTAACAAAATCTTTCACAAATTAAATTGGAACTCAGCTTTTGCATATACCTCAACACACAAACTTTTTAAAACAACATAAAAGGAATTATAATTGTAAAAACAAACACCAAACTTTATATATTTTAAAAAAGGAATTACAAGAGAATTTGCAAAAACTGGAACAAGTATATGAGACACATCCGTCTCATATTTATACATGAAATAGAACATACTAGAACAAGGGAATTAAAAAATACAAACTAGTAACCCTAATTTCTGAAATCTCCAATTTGCCCCTCTTGTTCTTGACGATTCTTGGTCAAAAAGACATTGGCATATGATAGGACAGCTGGAACTTGATCTTGAACGTAGAAAATGGCTTGGAGGCCAAGTAGTATCATCACAATCGCTAATTTGGTCGGGCATTGGGTTGTGTGAAAAGGACGGGTGCAGGGGAGTGCCTTTGTGAGGACCACAGGCCACGTGGCTAGTTTGTGAGAGGTGGGATATGGTGAGAGTAGGAGCAATTAATGATCTGCACCGTTTGAGGGAATATCCCTTTGAATTAAGTGTTAATTGATCTGGGGGATGGTTAGGGTTTATGGTGAATTAGGCTAGTTTGATTTGTTTTGGGATTTAAACACGTTTAAAAACGTGTTAAGGAGGGAAAAGTGGGGGTTAGTGGGGTTGACCATAGTTTGACCTCAACTTAATTCAATAAACCGGGTAAAAGGGTTGGGCCTTTGGGGGTGTATTGGGCTTATGGTTAATTTTTGCATACCCAGTCCCCAAAGTAACGTAGTCACAGTTAAGTATTTGCATCCTCAGTCCAATCCGTCAAGTGAATTTTCATCCAAGGTCCAAAACAAATTCAAATCAAGTCCTTTTGTCCTTTTTGCTTAACTTTAGCATATTTGACCAAATTCCAAGGGCATATCTTGCCATTTCTTCATTCTTCAAGGGTAATACTTGTATAATTAACATTTTGAAGGGTTAATTATGACAAGTTCTTCAAAGATGAGGGGCCATTTTTGCCAATTCTTCAAACTTGAGGGGTCTTTTTGCAAAATTCCAAATGTGAGCTTGGTTCATTGTGCGTCTTCGTTTCCCGTGTTCGTTTTTGATTGATTCTTGTATTCTTTTGCCAATTCCACAATATCCGTACCTAAAAATACACAAGTAACAAACACGAGCATATATTTGGCATATTTTATGATATTTTATGCAATTTAAGGCCGTTTTGGACGATGAGACCATGTATAAAAGCAGTCTCATCATTTCAATAAAGTTATAATACTACTCATCATGTAGTAGTAGTAATTTTAGTATGTAGCTAGTTATCATTTCAATAAAGTCATAAAATTAAATTTTGGAGATGCTTTGATACTTTATTCTTAGCATTGCGTGAGGGCACGGCAATGGTTTAGTATGGGGTAGTGATGAGACTGCTTTTATACATGGTCTCATCGTCCAAATCGACCTTAAATTGCATAAAATATCATAAAATATGCCAAATATATGCTCGTGTTTGTTACTTGTGTATTTTTAGGTACGGATATTGTGGAATTGGCAAAAGATCACAAGAATCAATCAAAAACGAACACGGAAAACGAAGACGCACAATGAACCAAGCTCAAATTTGGAATTTTGCAAAAAGACCCCTCAAGTTTGAAGAATTGGCAAAAATGGCCCCTCATCTTTGAAGAACTTGTCACATTTAACCCTCAAAAATGTTAAATATGCAAGTTTAATCCTTGAAGAATGAAGAATGCACAAGAAAGGCCCTTGGAATTTGGTTAAATGATCAAAAAGTTAGCCTAATCAACAAATGGACTAACTTTGCAATTACTTTGGACCTTGGATGAAAATTATTTGACGGAATGGACTGGCCTTGCAAAAGGATAACTGGAGACTATGTTATCTTTGGGACTGGACTTGCAAAACATAACCAACAGCCCAATAGCCCCTAAGCCCAACATCCCACAACCGGTTTTTATATTAAACCCAAGTCAACTTCGGTCAACCCCACTTAATCCCCATTTTTCCCTCCCTTAACACTTTTTCAAAAATTAATTAACCCAAAACAGAATCAAACGCCCTAATCCCAGGTTAAACCCTAATCCCCACCCAGCCTTAATTACCCTCAAATCAAGGGGGTTTACCTCAATTGATTCCAGTTTGTTAATTCACACTCCCCTCACCAAAACCCACCCACCAAAATAGTGCCACGTGGCCTGTGGTCCTCACAAAGGCACTCCCCTGCTCCATCACTTTCCCACAGCCCAACATCCCGACAAGATCAACGATTCCAATGCACTCCTTAGTCCCCAAGAATCATCTAACGTCCAAGATACATTCAACAAGCTGTCAATCACATGTGCCAATACAAGCTATAAAATTTAATACTACACATAACTGAAATTTAATTTTATGACTTTATTAAATAAAATTTAATAACTCAAAACAAGGCACAATACAAGCTATAAAATTTAATTTTATGACTTTATTGAAATGATAACTAGCTACATACTAAAAGAAATTAATACTACACATAACTGATGTAGTGGTTTTCACACACCTTTAGGAAAAGGAGGTAAAATAGTGGTAAGCGTTAAGCGTACGTTTAGGAAAACGTAAACACTTATGACCCTTGATGGGAATCGTTCTCTCGAGGAGGCTAGTGCGTTGTGTAATGAATGATTGATTATGTTTTTGATTATTAATGAGAAGAAAAGAAGAGAAAATGACGAAGACGAAAAAAAATTAGAAAAATAAGGCAAAAACACTATTAGAAAGTTACGACGTAGAACGTGAAAAACACAAAATTTAAAATTTTAATCTAAAAAAATTCCTAAAAATTACTAAAAACTCCCAAATAATATTCTAAGAGTTTACAAAAAATTCAAACTTGCCAAAACCTTTTAATTAATTTAATAATGACTTCTTAATGCTAATTAAAGCCCTAAAAATCACTTTTAAATATTAAAAAGCCCTAAACAAGATTTTATAGTTTGTAAACCTCAAAAATGACCTAATTAAACTAAAAACTATTTTTTAAAATTTTAAAACCAAATTAAACTATTTTTAAACTCCTAAAAACTATTAAAATCTATTAAATCTTAAATTAATTCTAAAAATTAATTGAAAAGCCTAAAAATTATTCTACAAATGGGAAAAGTCCTAATTAATGCTATAGAATCTAGGAAAAATGAAAAAGAAATTAAAATAAAACTTTTTATTTTAATGAATAAAATAATATTAAAATATTCTAAAAAATTAAAAGTCCTTAAATAAATTCTAAAAAATTCTCAAAAATCCTAAATATTCTAACTAGAAAGAAAATGTAAACAAAAGTTCCTAAAACCTTTTAATGAGTTTTATATTAATTTTTAAAGTTTAATAAAAAACCTAAAATCAAATAAAATCAAAAATTAAAGTTTTTGAAAACTTTTCCACATGTAAACCTCAAAAATACCAATTAAAACCTAAAAACTATTTTTCCCTAATTAAAAACTCTTTTTAACTATTTTTTATTGAATTATTAAAATTCGGGTATTAAATAAATAATAAAAAATAAACTAATCAAGGGAAAAATATGAAACTAAGTTTGAAAAATCCCTAAGTCTATATCTAATCCAGGAAAAATAAAAACGAGCAAAAACAATAAGCCAATAAGCTCAAATGAGCTTTTTTACTCACGGCTTATTTTAAAAAGGCAAAACAAGAAAGTGGTTAAGTATCTAACCACTTCACCCTTGGTCAGTAAAAGACCCAAGGGCGCAGTGGTAGAGTGTGTGTGTTGTGAGCGTAGTGATTGTGGGTTCGAGGCTGGCGAGACCCCCTTTTTGACGATTTTATTTTTTTTACTTTTAAACTTTACCAAACCAAACTGTTTACCTTAAACCTTGTATCACAATCCAAATTCACCTTTTTAATGCAAGATTAAACCAATGATTAAACAAAACGTGTTCAGTTGCAAATTTGGAAGAACACAGGTTGGTGTTCTTTCTTTCTTACTTCACAGCTTAACAAAAGACCACCAAGAGGACTTGGTGTGGTGTGTTGGTGATGTTTTATGGGAACAAAGGCACCCTTGTGCTCTTTCTGAGCACAAGGAGTCAAGACACACTTGTAGCAATCAACAATTAGCACTCAAAATTCAAGAACCCAAGCACACAAAGCACCTTGTTGTTTCTGTGATGAAGTGTGCAGGTCTGGTGGTTCTAATGGCTAGCAAATGCACCCTACTCAATTTTAAACTTCCAAACTTTGTACACAGCTTCACCAATTAGCATACAAACACAAACAAATCTTAAATCACACTTACACTTACAGGATTTTAAAGATCAAGTATCATTTTTAACAAAATTCAAGCAGATTTGGAATAAGTAGATTTTTACTATACTCTTTTCTTTTTTAATCACACAAATCTTCCACAACTTGCACCAAACTTACTACAAACTAACTAACAACCTATCCTAACCTGTTGAAACTTAGCTAACACGTTTTAATCTAACTAATTAAAGACTTTGACCTGCTAAAACCTATAGCCAAACACCCTTTTAAAAATTTTGAAAACGTTTTAACAAGCTAAATCCTTTAAAACCTTACTAAATCTGATCACCAAGCTTCAAATCATGCATATGATCACAAAACAACTCAATTTAAACACCTTATAACACACTTAGCACAAGATTAAACAAAATCACATGCACTTGCACTTTTCTGAAATTACAAAGGTAAAAGGTGATTTACCTTAGGGTTTCACTTCCAAAACCCTAGTGACAGCCTTGTCACCTCCTTCCCAACTCGGGTTGGGGCTGACTTAGATCAACAACACACTTCCACCTGTTTAAAGAAAATCAAACAAAAACAGGCACAATACAAGCTATACATGATGAGTACTACTACAATACTACTACATTCATCTCCTAGGAGGAGGAGGATTGGTGAACAAAGTAAACAAGAAATCTTGTAACCTTGCATGAAGTCCAAACATCTCCATTCTTAGGTTTTTGATTATGTAGTTATTATAGAGGCAACATGGACAATTAGTTCCATGAGCTTCAAGAAAAGCAAATAAGTAAGGATCACTCATGAAGTGTGAAAGGGGAAAAGTGTAGTGTTAGGAGGAGGAGGAGAGGGCATGGTGTCCAATGGTGATATGGGTGAATTTGGTGGAGTGAAAGGTGAGGTTGGCAAAGTCTCAACAAGTTAATTCACAAAAGGAATGCTTTGGAGAGGTTGGGGGTTCACATCCAAAAGAGGACTTGGAGTGAAAGGTGAGGACAAATCATTTATTCTTGATTGGAATGAAGAATTGGTAGAACCATGAGAGTGGTTAGTACCATGAGTTTAACTAGTCTTGCATGGAGCAACATGCAGTGAAGGTGATGAAGATATGAGAATTGAAGAAATCTTATTCTTGGGTGTAAGAAAAGATATAGCACCTTGTTTAGGTAACTTAATCTTAATCTTAAGGTTTCTTTTGGTGGTTGAGTGTTTGGAAGAGTTTGAGGATCTTGTGGACACCATGGTTGTGTGTCAAGGTTTAGAAGAAGGCTTAGAGGATGAAGAAGAAGAATAACCAAGGGTGGTTTAAGAAGAAGATTGGATGATCCAAACTAGTAATGTGTTAAAAATGATTTTGGTGCACAATAAAATTTGCTAGGCTTATTAAGGAAAAAGCTTGTTTTAGCAAAAGTTTTATCCATGTTTACAAAAATTAGAGAAAATAGTGTAAAATACATATTCTTTCGAAGTAATAACCCGCGGTTTGATATCACTAAAGAACCGCCTGGAATTTAAGGAACCACCGACAAAACCCCTTAAAAATGGAACTTCCAGCAATTTTCTTAATCTCATATTTTAGACAAAAGTTTATCAAGCCAAATTAGATCACCAACCAAAATCTAGATAGCTAACTAACACATAATTTCATGAAGTCATGTAAATCGAAAGTTCGATTACATGAAGCACATTAGGATTAAATTACTAGTCAATCCAAACACAAAGTATTAGATAAAACCAAACCAAAGTCTAATGCTAGAAATAAGAAACAAGTCTAAGTAACAATCGTGGTACAACCAATATCTTCTACTCAAACTCTCTCATGAACATCTCTTCAATGTATCTAGATCCATCACTTGAATTCTCAAGAAGACAAAGATTTTGGAAATACTCGAATATCAAGAGCAATGTCTTGAGAATGAAAGAATTAGAAAAAGTCAAAGAGTCATTGGACTCAAGAGAGGAGCCATTAATGCATTGGTGCATTGATGATTGGAGATTACTCGGAGAACTTATGTCGGTGTCAGTTTCAGTCTTATCTATCCAAGAAGTTGAAAGGGAAATACACCCAACATCATAAAGTTTTCTCTCTATGATCATTTACATCTTCATTAGAATCAATCATAGGCTCATGTGGAAGGTTTCATTCAATGGGAAGCATTACACGATCAACGAAGCAATAAGATTATATATTTAATGAAGGGAAATCTAGATCAACTCTTCTAAGAAGACGAGTAAGAAGCATAGCAAAAGGAAGACTCGATTTAGACTTATAGAGAACATAATCAATTCTTCTAGCTATAAAAAACGTAAGATTGTACAGGGTGGAGGTTACAACACAATACAACATATGCGCAAGGCATGTGGGCACGCGATTGTGATTACCACCGAGACAAATTACATTTTCCCTAATGATTTCGGCCCATGGGATCATAAAATCATTAAGTTCGCTAGTTAGTAATTCCCAAGGAGTGAGGACACGAATGTTTCCTTGAAAGTCACCAAGAAGAGAATGTTCACGAGGTTAAGAAATATCTCTATAGATGAACAAAGGAGAAGGAAGCTCGATCCATAATGCACATCAATAGAGGCTGATTCTAAAGAGTCAATGCTCCAAGCATCAGTGAACATACATTGACCACTATATGGCACCTTGAGAATTTGTCTAAATTCTTAAAGAGTGTATACAATGGTTTTCCCCTTGATGGAAAATCTTATAGATAAACCATTATTGATGCACATTAATGAGACGGAACTAAAGAACTCTATGAGAAAGGAAGGAAAAATTGGCTCATCAATGTCAATCAAAAAATCGAAGCCAATAGATTTAAACATGTAGCGTGTAAGCTCAATCCCAACAAGATTTTGCGGGATAACACATCCTTCATGAAAACAACGAGTTTCTAAAGACCGAAGTGTATATTGAAGAGAACAAGATTGACACGATTTAGAAAGAATATGCATGTTTTCTCATAGCCTTTACGAGTTTCTAACGGCATAGTTAATACCTATATAAAACAAGAATATTTCCATAATCACTCTTATGTTATATATTAGGTAAGAATAAAAATGATAAGAGTGTGTTTAATCAATTTCTTGACTAACCAAAGGATTAATCCTTAACATTCTTATGTCCATAACATAGCAATTTCATCTTTGACAAGTACATATGAATTATGTGAAATTAAACATGAACTTGATCATTGGTTTTTCAAAATTCTTTTTTAGGTAAGTATTAACAATGCAATTACCAACGAGTTCAAAGGTTCATATCAATTCCATCATTCAATAAAAATAAGTTAGTTAAAATTCGTGTTTGTGCTGTAAGTTGGTTTTAGTGAAATCACAAGGAATTCAAACCTAAGGAATCATAGTACTAAAACTATGTCAACCCACATTCCTAATTAGGTTCTAATTCGATTTTAATTTTAAAAATTCTCAATTATGATAGTAAGAACCCTAGAACAAATTTATTGAAATTGAATGAAGATACTTACAATTAATTGATGTTAGATGAAGGATGAGTTAAACCCTTGTCTTGAAACCAATTAATTTGAGTGTTTGGAAGCTTGTCAAAAGTTGTTAATTGAGGTTTTATGAAGAAACCCATCGCCACCAAGAAGAAGGAAAGAGAGGGTGATTTTTGAAATAGTGTTTTTAATAAAACTTGATTAATTTTACCTCAGTGGGCCGCGGTTCGATATCAATAACGAACCGCGCATTAGAACTGCGACAATTAAAGAACCGCGGGCAGAGGTATGTTTTAAACAAGAAAATGAAAGAAATTTTTGAAACCACGTTTTTCTAAAATACTTAAAACATATATTAAGCCTTTTGGTAATCATTGGACCATTTCAAAACTAGGTTATAATGCCTTAATGAAGGATTACGAGTTAAATCGAGCCCGAAAAAGACCGAATTAGACCGACACGGAAAAACGACTACTCGTAAGAAAAGAGAAAGAAGAGAGAAATCAAGAGGAGTGAATTAAGGCTAAGTTCAATGCTCAAGAGATGAATGACAATCTTCAAGTTGTAGAAACGAAGAGCTTATGTCATCTATAGTGGTTTAAGACGTGCCTTTCTAGCGTAAGACAAAACGGTTTTGGTAATCAACCATACTAAGCAATTTCGTTATATAGAGTAAGAACACTTACTAATAAATGTCTTAAACTTTTACAAAACATGAGCAGAAGTATAGATTCACTTTCTCTCCAACGTGATCAGACAAATATCATTATTTATGGTTACAATGACAATATCCTTGAAATATTTCAATTCCAAATATGTAATATCCTAACTACAACTTGTGATGTAGTTTGGTATCTCAAAGGAATAATCAATCATCTTAGAGATGAGCTTATTTTGTTGCGTTGTTTGGTACTTGGGTTTCTACCAATACGAAATTGCTCATTTCCATATATGCTCCCTAGTATGAGATGGAGAAACGGCAGTTATAGAACTATATTAATTCTTTAATCTCATTTTCATGGTGATTGTATTCTTATGGGGGACTTTAATGAAGTTAGAAATACGGATGAACATATGGGGTCGATTTTCAATTCTCATAGGCCGGCCAACTTTAATGATTTTATTTCTAATGCGGGCTTAAGTGAGGTTCAGTTAGAAGGTTATTCGTTTACTTGGTCTTACCCCTCGGCCAGTAAAATGAGTAAGCTAGATCGTTTCCTGGTGTCTAATGGTCTTTTGTCTATGTTTCCTAATATTTCGGCTGCTTGTTTAGATTGACACTTATCGGATCATCGTCCCATTCTTTTTTCTTTTTTTAACCGTGATTTCCGACACACTGGTCGACTAATCTACGAGATTTGAACCCACCGCCACACAGACTCAAACCAGGTAAAGCGCTCCCTTTTCAAGAGGTTGGCGTGGACACTTCAAGGTTGTTTGAGCCCATTGTCCCATTCTGCTTCATGATGTACATGCTTGTTAATGCAAAGCAATGCCTAAAAACATTGTTAGTATTAATTAATCTTTCTTGGTTTTGATCACGACAAATTACAAATACATTTATTGTCAAACACAATCATAAAACGAATTATCTAACAAACACTATCATCAAGGTAATAATCATTACACTAACATATCTTAATCATGCTTAGTGATCATAAAAGTGATTAGCCTTAAAACTCACTTTTGTCAAATGTAACAAAAGATTTTTAATAAAGTTTATTTTTAAGAAAATGTTTTATAAAAATGAAAATGTAAATTTGAATATGGCATATTCCAAATGCCATAAGAATATCCTTTGAAGGTTTAAACAGCCTCAGATATTTCAAATTCACTAAAAGACAAAAGGAAGCGGACTCTATGCCAACGGTACCTTAGCACCTACGGCGGTTCCTTATCGATAAGGAACCGCGGGCTCCAATAAGGAACCGCGGGCAGATATAGCCGTTGGATGTTTGTCTTATAAATAGTGGATCAAATATGCATTCTCATTAACCCTTTTTGGACATCTCTTTCAGCCTTCTTTCTCCTATCTAATCCTAGTCATTTGTAAATGATCACTTAATGTGTTAAGTATATTTACTCATGATTATCCTCTTGATATCCTTCTTTACCTTGTCCAAAGAGAAGATCACTCACACACTTGTGATGTGATTAAAGATGTAGCATGGATGAAGATCACCTTCTCCTAAAGATCTAGTCATGTTCATCATTTGTTTATTTGTGTCTTGTGTAGATCCAATGTATTTATGAATACTTGGACTAGTTGTGTTCATCCAATCTATATGTGAATACTTGGATTAGAGTTGTGTAAATTTATTGCAGATATGTGTGCTTGGATTTGTGTTGTGTAGATCCAAGCTACATGTGTGTACTTGGTGTAATAACCTGAGCTTAACGTCATTATTTTATCCTAATTATATAACGGATTTTAATTTCTAAGTAATGATGAGTATTACTATGTTTGACGGTTTTTAGTTGAAACCGATAATGTGTGGATATACTTAATTGTTGTGACGAATGAAGAGTACTAATAGTGATTGCGATGCCAATGGATGCCCAAATATTATATTTTAGTATCGATTATTTCGATATTTGATATTTCTGAAACTTTTATTTCATTACGTATTAAGTCGAGTCGAAATTTATTATTTTGTTTTGTGTGCGTTTAATTATTAAAATGATCGATTTAACAAAAGAGATTTATATTTTTATGAACCCGGGACGAAACCCGACTCTCGTAAATATTTTTAAAATTGACTGGTAGTCATTTCCCGCTTTTTAACTAATATTTACTACAAAGGCCAAAAGATAGCATTATTTACACATTTTGTCATCTCTCCATCATATATAAGCTTCCACTAACACACACATTTTATTTTCAACTAGCAAAAAAGTGTGTGTTCTCCTTTTTTCCTCTCTATACCCACGACAACACCACCATCATCCAAATCCACCATCAAATTTTGAGATCTTGCAAATCCAATCAAAGACCCATGTTGCAAATCTTCTTGTGATCATTTTGATCTAAGAAAATCCCACATGCAAGAACTTTATTTATTTCAAAAGATTTTGATGAAGAACAAGTGTTTGATCCATTTTTAAGATAGTGGTATTGTGTTATTATTATTTTATTCAAAGTTTTAATGGTTGCATGTTTAATTTTTGATGTAGGTTTTGTAAAGAATGATCATGCAAGTGATTTAGGGGTGTCATGATATGTTAGGAATGATTAATATAGGTTAATTGAAGGTTAGATTATGTTAAAAATGGGTCAAAATGAGTTTTGATGTGATTTTTAAAGTGTCAATTGACATGAGTGACTTTAAGGCAGATTTTCGTGGGTTGAAGTTTGAAAAAGTGTTGGTATTATAGGATATTGTTGTAGTAGTCGTCGATACGCTCGTTTCGATATAAGATAGAGCTTTTAACTCCAAACGAGTCAAAAGTTATGCTAGTTTGATTATTCGTGTACGGGGAGACGAATATTGACACAATACAAAATTGTTGTCAATATTTGGATCGAATATCGGGGACTATAATTTGAGTTTTAAAACTGATCAAAGGCTGTTGTTGGGTTCTAAACTTATCATTTTGAGTCTATTTTCAAAGTCAAGTGGCGATTTTGTAAAATGTTTAACAAGGTCAAAATGGTTTTACGATGCAAGTGTGCAAAACTGTCCGGTTTTAAAGTCTAAAGATGCGTCGAGCAGGTGGGTCTAAAATGTGAATCATTGAATGAAATTTAAACTGAGTCTTATACAGATTATAAATGAGTTTTTCACCAAGTTTCGTGTAAAACGGAGTTGTTTAGGTAGGGGAAATCAGCGTGTACTTTTGGTAAGTACCGTCTGAGTATTTTTGGGAGGTACTTAACCTCGCGTCATAGTTTCAGGCGAGAGGCTAATCTATTAGCTTCTCAAAGTCCTAAAAGGGGGTATAAGTCTTATGTGTAAGTGTATATTCTGAGATTGAAGACCCATTTAGGGTACTTAAACCATGTTGATTTGGCATCTCGAGATGGATCAACATCGGAGGTACTAGTTTTGGAAAGCTAGTATGTGTTGTTGTTTAGAAGGGATTCACTTGCATTGATTGGTCATTTCTATGTACATACTATTTTGAGTCATTGATTTTATTATATTAAGTATGTTTTGAAAAACTTAAGTATATTGCTAAGCGCGCACCTTATTTGTTAGGTGGCGGCTTTTGACGTGTATATTTGGGAGGCATCTTCACTTCGGCGATCACTACTACTACTAGCTTCGTGTATTATCTAAGGTGAGTCTATAGCCTCGCTTTTTATATTATCTTGTAAATGATTTTTAACCCGCGAGGGGGAATACATGTTGTTTTATAAAGTGAACACAAGTTGTTTTTGGTATGTTGGACCCTAATATGATGATAAATGCCTAAGTACCATTGTCTTATAAAGTCCCTGAAATTCATGAACTGTTAATTACCTTGCGAGGTAAACGCTAATACATATGATAGATCTATTTTGTTTGACAAACCTTATCCTAGGGTATGTATCCTCTGTGATCACCTGAAAGGGATATTATGTATAAGAGGTCGTTGGTATATGACAATATTACCTGTTGTAGGGGAGCCGTAAGTGATTCGGTTGACGTGTTGGTTAACGTTCAGTTGCATGAGCTTAAGGCATTTATCGATATATATGACTTGTATGTGTGACAAGCTTGAGATGATTAAAATTCTTGTGTTCAAATGATGATTTGCAAAACCTGTAGACTTGCTCAACCGTTGTGTTGATGATTTTACGCATGTATTTCAGGTAATCAAGATGGATGGCAGCGGAGCATGCGAGGAGGGAGTTGGTGCTTACTTGTCTAAATATTTGTTTACTATATCATTTGAAATGAATAAACTGCTTTTAAGCATTTAATGTATTATGATTGGTAACGGTTTTTGGGACCAACGCTACTCTGATTTTATATATATATTGGGATGGGAAACTTTTTAGACAAGATTGTATATTATTTTAACGTCTCTTTTGTGGTCGTTGTCTATGATTGTGTGCGATGTGCTATGAGTAGCGCCCCAAAGTGGTATTCCGCTGCGTGGTAATTTGGGGGTGTTACAAAATGGTAATCAGAGCCACAAGTTATAGAGAACTAGGTCGATTTTGAAAAACCTAAACTTGTGTTCTAAAAAGTTTTAAGCACGCAACTACTCCGCATGGCTCCGGTAAGGCTATTCTTGTATTACTTTACGATTGATTGTCATTATGTGAACTATGTGTATGTAGGAATGGTAGTATGTATATGTATGATCATACTATGATATTTAAAGGCATTGCACGTGAAGCAATGGTCCTTGAATGATTGTCGTATATTTTATAATACGGTTTCGTATCGGATTTGGCCTCACCGCCAATCATTGATCTTGATGATTATGTATTATCTGAATGCGAGTGTGAAACTCGTTTGATACTTTAAGTATGTATATATTGTTTCGTAATCTATCGCATATCGACTTGTTTAAGCTCGATTGTTGCCATCGGACCCCGATGTGCCATTTTTGGACATCTTCTTTCAAAACGTAGTTGATTAATGTGATATTCGTGTTCCGAATACTTCTTATGATTTTGAAGAATCATTTATCCGAGGCGATATCTTCTATGTAATGCGACGTGTGATTTGATTTTATATGACTATGTTTTATTTGACGAAAAGGAGGATGCCATTGTTGGGCTTAAGATATATATATCCTAATCAAATATATAGTTTGGGTACAACAAAGATATGCTCGTAGTAGTCATTCGGTTGAGTGACTTAAAAATTTGTATCTAAATGGAATGGGACATTTAGATATAGATATTTTAGCTCGCCCAACTATGAGTTGTTTAAGGTTGTCTTATTTAAATGGATTAGGACATTTGAATAAGAAAATTTTAAACTACTAGACCTTAGATTGTTGTGTTTTCCTTATTCAGATGGAATGGGACGTTTGAATACATAAATCATGATGTAAGCTTATTGACACCTTGTATTTACTATGATATTTGGATAGTATATCGTGTTGAGAGGTAGTAATACTTGAGTAGGATGACTTATAATCGTCTCGTTGAAATGGATTGGGACGCCTTTTCATTTGAACAAGAAAGTTATAAGTTCCCGAACCGTGAATTTATAAATTCTTGTATACATGGAGGGGACGCCTTTTGATGTAGACAAGGAGTTATAAATGAGTGGGCCCAAGTATGTCTGGCTCGATTTGTGGATGTTTGGTGTGCGTACGCCTTCCTTCGAATTGTGTTTCGTCGGTATGAATCGTTCAGTTTCGTCGTCATTATGATGATCATTGATTATCATTTATGTACGAGTAACCTGTTGGACTTCTCTCGAGTTGTGATTTGTTTTGATGGACCATTTATAATGTGTCTCGATGATCGCGAGCTTTATAAGCTAATTGGTAAGAACCATTGACCGTTTCGAGAATATGCGACTTGTTTAAGTGTCACCAGGATTTATGTATGTACTTGTGGATTGACTAAGGATCAAGCTATCAACCGCGACTTATCGTGGATGTGAAGATTTTGGGATTTTACTTTCTACTATCGAAGGGTCACCGAAGACTTTTCTTGATGACGAACCCATGGGGCTAGTATGACGAGAAAACAAGGAATGTGAAGCATCACCTTGAGCATTGAAGCAGAAATTATTGGGACGCCTTGTATGATGAATACTGAAGTAGAATTTAGTAGGATGCTTTTGTATGTTGAACACTAGAGCAGAAGTTAATGGTTCGCCCGATGTGTTGTGAATCTTCGCCAATGGAATGAATTTCTTAATGATTGGAATTAATAAATTCTTTATCACTTTGAGAAGTATGTTGTAGTCGACACAGCAGGTGGAAAGTCTTTATAGATCGAGTTTTATTATCAAGGGTTCGTTCAAGGTTTTCACGATGATCAACGGTGGAGATCTATTTTTGATGTTTATGTTCGACCTTTTCTTTTTATATACTTATATGGTATGTGATCTAGTCGAATGATCGTAAGTTGTGAGAATTTGAGACGAAATTGTCCAATGACGTCTGATCATAGAGAACACGTACCATGTCATATCTTTTTTTACCTTTAACCACGATGTTTATTGAGACTTTAATGCGCGTGGGCGGAAGTGTGATGGTGTTCTTGTACTATCTTTTGAGTATGGATCCAAGTGTGACCACACTCCGATAACGAAAATATTTTCTTGTTATTCCTGGATATGCCCCCATGGTTATCTGGCCAGTGGATATCCTTTAACATGCAATCTTTCAATTGACTGGACTTACCTGAAAGTCTTGTCAAGTATTCTTATTCATCATGGCTTGGCTATATAGCAAGTATGAGCAAACCCGATTGGGTTTATTGATTTGTCTGCAGACATACCGTGATTGATTTTTCATCCCTAGTGATGTCTTTTGTGTGATTTAGATTGTAACGCGTCATAAATTAATTTATACGTTGAATGATGTCCGTATCGATGAACTCGCTTTTGACGAAATATAAAGTTGGGGTGTCGGATGAGCTTTGTGCAATTTGCGTAATCTTCGTGTGTCGAGCTTAAAGAAGTGTTGATGAAAATCGAGACGTGGATCAAGATTCACGTAGGAACGTGAGAACTTCTTTATAAGAAGTTCCCTCATTCTTCAGTGGCGCGCAATATGAGTATGAGGTGAGTCGAGCGCCGGGACGTCGCTCCCTAAAGGAGGTGAGAATGTAATAACCCGAGCTTAACGTCATTATTTTATCCTAATTATATAACGGATTTTAATTTCTAAGTAATGATGAGTATTATTATGTTTGACGGTTTTTAGTTGAAACCGA
The DNA here is from genome assembly GCA_025667525.1 of Glebionis coronaria. Taxonomy (NCBI): domain Eukaryota; kingdom Viridiplantae; phylum Streptophyta; class Magnoliopsida; order Asterales; family Asteraceae; genus Glebionis; species Glebionis coronaria. Next base: position 96,120,850 of record CM046882.1, on the reverse strand, counting down.
TAATGTGTGGATATAATTAATTGTTGTGACGAATGAAGAGTACTAATAGTGATCGCGATGCCAATGGATGCCCAAATATTATATTTTAGTATTGATTATTTCGATATTTGATATTTCCGAAATTTTTATTTCATTACGTATTAAGTCGAGTCGAACTTTATTATTTCGTCTTGTGTGCGTTTAATTATTAAAACGATCGATTTAACAAACGAGATTTATATTTTATGAACCCGGGACGAAACCCGACTCTCGTAAATATTTTTAAAATTGACTGGTAGTCATTTCCCGCTTTTTAACTAATATTTACAACAAATGCCAAAAGATAGCATTATTTACACATTTTGTCATCTATCCATCATATATAAGCTTCCACTAACACACACATTTCATTTTTAACTAGCAAAAAAGTGTGTGTTCTCCCTTTTTCCTCTCTATACCCACGACAACACCACCATCATCCAAATCCACCATCAAATTTTGAGATCTTTCAAATCCAATAAAAAAGACCCATGTTGCAAATCTTCTTGTGATCATTTTGATCTAAGAAAATCCCACATGAAAGAACTTTATTTATTTCAAAGGATTTTGATGAAGAACAAGTGTTTGATCCATTTTTAAGGTAGTAGTATTGTGTTATTATTATTTTATTCAAAGTTTTAATGGTTGCATGTTTAATTTTTGATGTGAGTTTTGTAAAGAATGATCATGCAAGTGATTTAGGGGTGTCATGATATGTTAGGAATGATTAATATAGGTTAATTGAAGGTTAGATGATGTTAAAAATGGGTCAAAATGAGTTTTGATGTGATTTTTAAAGTGTCAATTGACATGAGTGAGTTTAAGGCAGATTTTTGTGGGTTAAAGTTTGAGAAAGTGTTGGTATTATAGGATAGTGTTGTATTAGTCGTCGAGACGCTCGTTTCGATATAAGATAGAGTTTTTAACTCCAAACGAGTCAAAAGTTATGCTAGTTTGATTATTCGTGTACCGGGAGACGAGTATTGACACAATACGAAATTGTTGTTAATATTTGGATCGAATCTCGGGGACTATAAGTTGAGTTTTAAAACCGATCAAAAGCTGTTGTTGGGTTAAACTTATCATTTTGAGTCTATTTTCAAAGTCAAGTGGCGATTTTGTAAATAGAAATGTTTAACAAGGTCAAAATGGTTTTACGATGCAAGTGTGCAAAACTGTCCGGTTTTTAAAGTCTAAAGATGTGTCGAGCAGGTGGGTCTAAAATGTGAATCATTGAATGAAATTTAAACTGAGTCTTATACAGATTATAAATGAGTTTGTCACCAAGTTTCGTCGAAAACGGAGTTGTTTAGGTAGGGGAAATCAGCGTGTACTTTTGGTAAGTACCGTTTGAGTATTTTTGCGAGGTACTTAACCTCGCGTCATAGTTTCAGGCGAGAGGCTAATCTATTAGCTTCTCAAAGTCCTAAAAGGGTATAAGTCTTATGTGTAAGTGTATATTCTGAGATTGAAGACCCATTTAGCGTATTTGAACCGTATTGATTTGGCATCTCGAGATGGATCAACATCGAAGGTACTAGTTTTGGAAAGCTAGTATGTGTTGTGGGGTTTAGAAGGGATTCACTTGCATTGATTGGTCATGTCTATTTACATACTATTTTGAGTCATTGATTTTATTATATTAAGTATGTTTTGAAAAACCTAAGTATATTGCTAAGCGCGCACCTTATTTGTTAGGTGGCGGCTTTTGATGTTTATATTTGGGAGGCATCTTCACTTCGACGATCACTGCTACTACTAGCTTCGTGTATTATCTAAGGTGAGTCTATAGCCTCGCTTTTATATTATCTTGTAAATGATTTTTAACCCGCGAGGGGGAATACATGTTGTTTTATAAAGTGAACAAGTTGTTTTTGGTATGCTGGACCCTAATATGATGATAAATGCCTAAGTACCATTGTCTTATAAAGTCCCTGAAATTCATGAACTGTTAATTACCTTGCGAGGTAAACGCTAATACATATGATAGATCTATTTGGTTTGACAAACCTTATCCTAGGGTATGTATCCTCTGTGATCACCTGAAAGGGATATTATGTATAAGAGGTCGTTGGTATATGACAATATTACCTGTTGTAGGGGCGCCGTAAGTGATTCGGTTGACGTGTTGGTTAACGTTCAGTTGCATGAGCTTAAGGCATTTATCGATATATATATGAATTGTCTGTGTGACAAGCTTGGGATGATTAAAATTCTTGTGTTCAAATGATGATTTGCAAAACCTATAGACTTGCTCAACCGTTGTGTTGATGATTTTACGCACGTATTTCAGGTAATCAAGATGGATGGCAGCGGAGCATGCGAGGAGGGAGTTGGTGCTTACTTGTCTAAATATTTGTTTACTTTTCCATCCTTTGAAATGAATAAACTGCTTTTAAGCATTTAATGTATTGTGATTGGTAACGGTTTTTGGGACCAACGCTACTCTGATTTTATATATATATTAGGATGGGAAACTTTTTAGACAAGATTGTATATTATTTTAACGTCTCTTTTGTGGTCGTTGTCTATGATTGTGTGCGATGTGCTATGAGTAGCGCCCCAAAGTGGTATTCCGCTGCGTGGTAATTTGGGGGTGTTACACTTGGATATGTTTAGTTGAGTTGTAATTAGTTGTGTTAGTTCTCACTAAACTATAAAGTGATGTGGTTGTGTCTTGTGAGTTCTCACTAACCTATAAAGTGATATGTTGTTGTGTTGTGTGAAGTTCTCACTTAGCTTCAAAGTGAAGAGTCGTGAAGATTGGTTCTAGCTTTGGATTAGAACTCGACATCTAGCCTTGTGTCGAAAAATGGTGAAGTAGGCAAAGTTGTGAAGATTGGTTCTAGCTTTGGATTAGAACTCGACATCTAGCCTTGTGTCGTAAAATAGTGAAGTGGGCGACGTTGTGTAGATTGGTCCTAGCTAAGATTAGATCTCGACATTTAGCTTAGTGTCGGAAAATAATGTAAGCGACGTTGTAAGGTTTTCTCCGCCAAGAAGGGAGCTTGTGGATATAGTGGAAATCTCGAGTAAGGTGTACCCGAGGAGTGGAGTAGGAAAGAGGATAGAGCCTCGTCGCTGAACCACTATAAATCTTGGTGTATTCCTACTAGGTTGTTTCTTTCCTTACTCATTACTTACATTCATTATCATTATACTTACTACACATTGTTAATGCATTAGAATTGAACCTAATTGATTGGAGTAAATTACGTCTCTTGTTTAGGAAAACAAAGAGCGTAAAATAGGGAAAGTATTAAGCACGACGGTTTAGGAAAACCGTGCACAAATGACCCTTATGAAGTTCCAAGTTCGTTTACCAAGGAGGTATATGTGTGTGAGTAATTCGTAATTGGTTTGAGATTAAAATTGGATAGAACGGGATGAGAAAAGAGGATGACGAAGACGTGAAATTAATTACTACTACGACTACACGTAAATCCGTAAAATGAGCAAAAATAAAAATTAATTCTAAAAATTACCAAAAATTCACCAAAAATCAAAATAAATAAACTAAGAGTTTACCAATGATCAAAACTTTTTCAAACCTTTTAATTAATTAAATATTAATTTTTAAATGCTAATTAAAGCCCTAAAAATCAAATTAATTATCAAAAAGCCCAAACAAAGATTTTTCAATTGGTAAACCTCTAAAATGACCTAAAAAGATTAAAAACTATTTTTATAAATTTTTAAACTAAGAAAAACTATTTAAAATGATTTAAAAACTATTAAAACTTAAAATAATTATAAAAATTAATCTAAAGATGATAAAATTAATCTAAGAGTTGCAAAAATCATATTTTAATGTATTTAAGCTAAGAAAAATATAAAAAGAGCAAAAATGAGAAATTTGAAAAATAATAATAAAATAATATTAAAATAATATTAAAAATCAAAAAATTATAAAAATTCTAAAAACATGCAAACTAGTTTATTTTAACCTAAATAAACAGAAAATTAAAGTGAAATTACCAAATTACCCTAATGGGCCCCCAAATGGTCTAAAAGCAAAATCAGTCAAGCTTAATGGGCTTTTTAGCCCAAAAAGTCAAAATAAGCCCAAATGACTTGGAAAAGCCCTATCTGACTCAAAATTTAATTCTAAACACAAAACTCTGAAGGCCCAAAAGCTGAAAGTGAGCTTATCACAGCTTAATGAACTATCAACTTATTCTTATTGGGACAATAAGCCCATTAAGCAATAAGCCAATGCCATAAGCTCTAATTTGACACACAACCTTCTCTTGGGATACTAAAGAGATCTGTAAAAAGAAATTTTGAAAAAGCACACTCAATAAGCCAGAAATAAGCCAAGTACAAATCCACTAAAAGACAAAATAGTCGGGTTTTAGTTCTATGGCACCTCAGGACTTGATTCAACTTGCAAAAGGTTACAAATGACTTCAATAAGCCAAATCAATCAACCAGAATCCAATAAGCAAAACCAATAAGCTGGAATAAGCCAATAAGCACTTATGAAAAAGTCAATTAAGTTGGTTTTTCTAGTCAAACCCTAAAGTCAACCCACCAAATGCTCCAGTATGAACAAATGGGTCAAATTATGAGCACCTATTACAAAATCAAAGTTGTTGCTGGTTAAAATAAGCTAGAATAGCTTATTGATAAGCTGATGTCCAATTAACACTAGCAGGGGGAACTTTCAGTAGGAACTGGTTCCCACTGCCTTGACTATTTGACCTTTGATTTTAGAGAGATTCTGTATGTTTTATTGGAAGACAAAGGCACCCAAGTGATCAGTTAATCACAAGGAGTCACAATCAAGCACAAAAACACACTTCAGTATCACCAATTAGCATAGACAAATCAAAAGATGCTCAGATCTAGCACAGACATGGATATTAAGCAGTTATGAACACTTAAGCAGTTTTGAGCAAGAATAAGCACTCCAAATAAAACCAGATGCATACACAAGCTATATAAACTGATATTAAGCACAAACAAACTTAAATCAATCACTGAATCAAAGTATGGAACAAGATCAAAGCAGATTCAATTTGCTGATATGAACTTCAAGAACAATTGCACACTTTGCTGATATAAATGACCAAAGATCCAATTTTAACACTCAAATCCTACTTCCCTGGTGTAACTAACTAGGTTTAATCACTTGTTAACCCTAGTCTATGATTAGAACTAGGTTTCCCTTAAACCTTAGCCAATTTCAACAAGTATACAAGATTTTATAGCCTATTTTAGGATCTAGGTGTTTATATGCACAAAGCTTGCAGATAAATGTCACTTAGCACTTATAAGACAGGTTCTAACACAAAGCAACACAAAGAATCAACTCAAAATAACACAAATCCAAAACAGGTTGTTATCCCAAACACACCTTAATCCATAACTTTTCAAAGCAACTTGTGATTTTTAAACACAACCTACTGATTTTATGATTCAAACACACTTCCTAGATGACTACTAACAGATTCAAACACAAAAATCACAACCTCAAACACAAAAACACAAAATCACAGACCAAATCATAAAACAAACAATATCATGAAATTTTTAGGGGAAACTTAAACAAGGGATTATACCTGTCCTCCACAACATCCTAGAAGGACCAGCAATGCTCCTTGGACCTTGTTCAACAACTAGAACAAGACCAAGGTTCTTCTAAAAGATGATCAAAACCTGCTGATGTTCAAAGTAGAACAAGGTTTTGATGCTAATGATTCGTCAACACAAATGAACAAACAACTCACCCAATAGCTTAAAACTCTTCTTAGGCTTGGTGTCAACAAGCTTGAAGGAGCTTAAGGCTTTTGGCTAAGGGTTAATACAGGATAATAGCTAAAACAGAAACAAGGATTTCAAGGTTTTTTTGAACCTTTGAAAACCTATCAAACATAGACGTGCCTTAACCACAAGATTAAGGAAGGTCTAAAAGATCAAATGGAACTCAGATTTCAGCTATTCTAACACCAACTTTTATAAAACACAAAAGAGATTTCACAATTTAAGAAATTCAAATTTTATTTAAATAAAAAGGAATTACAAAGATAATAGCCAAAATCTGGAACAAAGGGACTCTCACAAGTTGAGGTCTCCTTTTATAGGCAAATGCATAAAAAACACTATTCATAAACCCTAGCACTGAATTTCCTAAATTATCCTTGCAGAATCTTCTAGGCTTGTTGCCAGCTTGCTTGGGTGAATCAGGGACGTTCATTAAGTGCTTGGTGATTAAGGAAAGGCTTAAGTTCGTTGATTTTGCCATGTCATGATCCTTTGCTAGGTGTCGTCATGTGAGTGGGGATGGGGGTATCTTTCTGGTTGTGGAGTTTAAGGTTTTTGTTGTGGGATGTGATTGAGGTGATGTGAATTACACGTGGGAACAACCAATTTTACTTTCCCCTTTGTTTTCTTCATTTTTCATCCTGGGTAAAAGGGTGTTCTTGGCTGGTAAAATCCCTACAGTAAATGTTACCCGCTTTATTAGGAATTTAAACTTTTAGGATTGGCAGTTTTGGTCCTTTGTTTTTGGGAAAAAATGCATAACAAGTTTTTCAGCCAACAAAACGTGTTCCCTTTGTTTTTGAAGTTATGAATTTCACACTTTTGCCCAAAAACTTTGGCAAAAGTGTTTCAAGGGTTGTTTTTGTCATTTTTCCATAATTAAGGGACTGAATTTGGACTTTCTTGATCTTCAAAGGTCTTCATAGTATCTTTGACTTCATGAGGGATCATTTTTGACAAATTAGAATTGATGAGGGACTAATCTTGCCAAATCTTCAAAGTTGAAGGACCTTTTTGCACTTTTGACAAACTTAAGGGACCAAACTTGTAATTATGAATTCACAAGGGTTTAAAGTGTCATTTCTTCATTCATTAAGGATCAATCTTGTACTTCTTCAAGTCTTCAAGGTTTAATCTTGGATAATTCATGAACTAGGGCCCGGTTCTTTGTACGGCTTCGTTTCTCGTGTCCGTTTTTCCTTGTTTCTTGTGATCTTTTGTCTTTTTCACAATATCCATACCTAAAATACACAAGTAAACAAACACAAGCATATATATGATATTTTATGAAATTTTAGTGCATTTAAAGCCCGAAAAGAACGATGAGATCATGTATAAATGCCATCTCATCACTCCCCCATACTAAGCCATTGCCGTGCCCACACGCAATGCTAGAATAGAGTATCTAAGCAACACCAAAATTCAATTTTATTAACCTTTATTGAAAATTAAAAAACTAGCAACAATACTATGAAGACGTGTAAAGACATAATGTATGATTTTCATCACGAATGTGACTTTTAGGGTCAATGAATAGATTCAAGTAAATGTCCCTTAGAGTAAATTTCGTCATCCTTGATTGTCATACATTCCATTCTAAGTGCAAAAACGAGATCATTGTTGGTACAAGTCACAATGCTAACACTACGCATACGTCCAAATTGGGTAATACTTTTTCTCCCCGCAATCCTAGTTATTATAAAAGGAAATGGTTTACTAGCATTTTTAACTAATTGTCATGGATCACAAGTGATTCACATTGACTTATTTGAGTATTTATTAGTCCGAAAGTAAAGTAGCACGATTTAATCGATAGTTAGCCGAAGGACAAAATCTTTTAAAACGGCTTCTCGTGTATCTCCTTAAGTTCATATCTTGGCATAACTCGTTTCACGATTTAAGACCTTTCTCGGACCGATATTTGGCATGTACTTCATACTTCAAATCTTGGGAAGACGTTCTTGAAATTATGGTCTTCTCTTCATATATTTGGAATTTCTTCACTTGACGTTTTTGAGAGATTCTTCATATTTGGACCACGACTTCATCATTTTTCTTCAATCTTTATTTTGGACTGTGATATACAACGATCCGCCTCCTTTTCGGACTTGGATATATTTATCCTCATACCTTGTTAGAGTCTTTTTGGATAGACTTTCTCCATGATCTTTAGGGGAGTAATTGCTTTTCGTCGTGTGTCTCAATCCTTCATATTGATTTAGGAATAATGATACTTCACATCATCTTGGATGTTTAGCAACAAAATAGAGCTCCTCATGCCTTGTTAGGGCCTTTTTGGATCTTCACCAATCTTCGCGTCCCGCTTCAATAAGTTATGCCTTGGCTATGAACTCTATTCAACCCCGAGCAACTTTTAAACGATCTTGCGCTAGAGGCTAAGTAACCTTTCAAATCGTACGACCTTACTTATTTCAATTATTTTTTTCCTAATGCATTGATCTTATGGGAAGAAAAAACCACAATTAAAAACATATGAGTTTTTGAAAGAACATTTTCATGTTCTACGTTTAGCATGATCACTTGTCTAACTCTATCACTTCTCGTTCTTCACTATATAAAAACCTCTAATTAAAGAGACTCGTGAATACTTAGCCATGCAAGTCAAAATTAAGCCAAATTTGGATTAGCTTTCATTAAGACTATATCAAATCAAAGTTTTGGGTTTTCAAGCCACCTATAGGATCTTGCACTTTCTTGGACTTTTTCAAGTTTAGAGAATGCATTTTATAGTTCCCTTGATAAGTGACTTTCTAGGATCAATTATAGGAACTTGCGAAAAGTTCTTGTTCTTAACCTGAATGAGCTAAGACTTTCGCGTTTTAAAGTTCCCTATATAAAAGTCTAGCAAAACTTGAATTGAGCAGGTTAAGGAATGTAAATGGCTCCAAATGCCCATCAAGTCAAAAATTAGCTCTTATTCTACCCATCGGAAAATATACATTCGTGTCTTAAAAACACTTATGAAAACTAAGAAAATTTTTAAAAATTGGCCATTTTAGCCTTATTAGCAACAAAACAAAACATTGAAAGTTGGAAAACGTGAGGGCGTAGCAAAGCAAGTACCTATTCACCCCCACGTACTAAAAGTAAACATTGTCCTTAATGTTTCGAGTCTAAAGGTGGAGCACCCCCATACTAGAGACGAAGAATCGAATGCTTAGGATCTAGCATGGAAAGGGTGATCAACAATATATCTAAAGCCGTTTATTAAGTATGCTAAAAGATAATTGTTAGAACAATAAAGGATATGTCAATGGATTCGTGAAAAACTTCTTCAAGCAAACGATGGAGGCTCACGTAAACGAACACGAGAGTCTTCAATCGTAGATGATGATGATGATCTAGATAACACAATCACAAACAACCACGAGACAACGAGTTGGAAGGGCACAAATCCCCTCTCATTCGTTATTAGAAAGCGTAAAAGGATAAGCATGGGATCTCCCCCACGAGGCACCTCGTTTTTTATTACCGAGTCATGAGCTCTACTCGATCCCCTCAATGCTAATTATCATTGGGGAAGGTGACTTGGTCGAGGTCAACCATTGAAGGAATTTCCCACCAAAGTAGTGCTTAAGCCTATGTCCATTCACCTTGAAGTTAGGACCATCATCTTGAGCTAGCTCGATGGTCCCATAAGGAAACACTTGTGTAACGGTGAAAGGACCCGACCAACGAGATTTCAATTTCCCGGAAAATATCTTAAGTCTAGAGTTAAAAAGTAACACTTGATCACCAACGTTAAAAACCCGGTTTTTAATATTTGCATCATGAAACTTTTTAGTCTTTTCTTTGAAAATCAATGAATTTTCATAAGCATTGTCTCTTAGCTCATCCAATTCATTCAATTGTATTTTCCGGTGATTTCCCGCAGTCTAGTCAAAGTTTGCATGCTTAAGGGCCCAATATGCCTTGTGCTCCAATTCAATGGGCAAATGACAATTCTTCCCATAGACTAACTTATAAGGAGTACAACTGATAGGTGTCTTATAAGCGGTCCTAAAGGCCCATAAAGCGTCATCGAGTTTGTCGGACCATGAAGCACGGTTTTCTCCAATCGACCTCTCTAAAATCCTCTTCAAAACTCGGTTCGAAACCTCGACTTGCCCACTCGTTTGCGGGTGATAAGCCGTAGAAAGACGACGAGTAACTCCATATTTCTTTAAGACCTTCTCGAATTGGTCATTATAAAAATGGGTTCCACGATCGCTTATAATAGCACGAGGGGTTCCGAACCGAGAGAATAGTTGCTTCAAAAACTTCACTACCACACGAGCATCATTAGTAGGTAAAGCCATGGCTTCCACCCACTTAGAAAGGTAGTCGAACGTGACGAGGATATATTTGTTACCATGAGACGATGGGAACGGCCCCATAAAGTCTATGCCCCAAATGTCGAAAATCTCACACACTTGAATTATGTTTTGCGGCATTTCATCACGTTGAGACGATTTTCCTTGACGTTGGTACGAATCACACGACTTCACAAGTGCATGTGCATCACGATAGATAGAAGGCCAAAAGAAGCCGGCATCGAACACTTTCTTAGCCGTGAGATTAGCACCATGGTGACCACCCGTGGGTCCCTCGTGACAAGCTCTAAGGATATTAGAAGCTTCGGCACCAAAAACATAACGTCGAACGAGTTGATCCACACAAACCCGAAAGAGATAAGGTTCGTCCCAAAAATAGAACTTGACGTCACGAAAGAATTTTCTCTTTTGTTGTGTCGTCATACCCTTGATTATGAAATTGCCCGCATGGTAATTTGCAATGTCGGCAAACCATGGGGTGGTGTCTTTAGAATTCACTACACCAAGAGTCTCGATAGGAAATGTTTCGGTGATTTCCTTGTTCTCAAAAACATCTTTCTGAGGATCTTCTAGATGAGAGAGATGATCGGCCGCTAGATTCTCGGCTACTTTTTTGTCAAGCACGGTGACATCAAATTCTTGGAGGAGGAGCATCCAACGAAGCAATCTCGGCTTAGCATCTTGCTTAGCTAAGAGATACTTGATAGCCGAATGGTCGGTATACACGATGCTTTTAGTTAAGACGAGATAAGGTCGGAATTTCTCAAAAGCATAGACCACGGCAAGGAATTCTTTTTCTGTTGTGGTGTACTTTAATTGAGCCTCGGTCATCGTCTTACTAGCATAATGGATAGGACGGAAATGCTTTTCATAGCGTTGCCCTAAGACGGCCCCTATAGCATAATAACTTGCATCGCACATGATTTCAAAGGGTAATTCCCAATTAGGAGCAACAAGAATGGGAGCTTCGGTAAGTTTCCTTTTAAGAGTTTCGAAAGCTCTAACACAATCCTCATTGAAATTAAAAGGAGCATCCTTATCGAGAAGGTGTGTCATAGGTCGAGAGATTTTCGAAAAGTCTTTGATGAAACGACGATAAAATCCCGCGTGGCCTAGGAAACTCCTAACTCCCTTAATGGTTTGGGGATGAGGTAACTTGGCGATGACGTCTACCTTAGCTTTATCGACCTCAATCCCCGCTTTCGAGACCTTATGTCCTAAGACGATTCCTTGTTTACACATGAAATGACATTTTTCCCAATTAAGCACAAGATTGGTTTCTTCACAACGTTTTAACATTTGCTCGAGATTAGATAAACACGACGTGAACGAATTGCCAAACACCGAAAAGTCATCCATAAACACTTCCATCGACTTCTCGATCATATCGTGAAGAATGGCCATCATACACCATTGAAATGTACCCGGTGCATTACAAAGTCCGAAAGGTATCCTACGATAAGCAAACGTTCCATAAGGACATGTAAACGTAGTCTTCTCTTGATCACGAGGGTCGATAGGGATTTGAAAGTAATCGGAAAAACCATCTAAAAAGCAATAGAATTCATTTCCCGCTAGTCGCTCCAACATTTGATCCATGAAGGGCAAAGGAAAGTGGTCTTTACGAGTGGCGTCATTTAACTTTCGGTAGTCAATACACAACTCCAACCGGTAACAACACGAGTGGGAATTAACTCGTTGTTTTCGTTGGGTACAACAGTCATTCCTCCCTTTTCAGGGACACGATGGATTGGGCTCACCCATGGGCTATCGGAGATAGGATAAATCATTCCCGCGTCAAGGAGTTTCAAAACTTCCTTTTTTATGACATCGTGAATTTTGGGGTTTACCCTTCTTTGACTTTGAATTGCGGGTTTGTAGTCCTCCTCCATTAAAATCTTGTGAGTACAAAATTTTGGGTCAATACCCTTAATGTTAGAAATTTTCCATGCAATTGCCCCTTTATGAGCTTTAAGAACTTTCAAGAGCTCGGTTTTTTCATCATTAGCAAGACCTCTTGCAATAATAACCGGCAACTTGTCATCACCTTCCAAGAATGCGTATTCAAGGTGAGAAGGAAGATCTTTCAATTCAAGGATAGGTAGTTCCTCGATTGAAGATTTTGGTTCAACACTCATAACTTCCATCGGCGGAAGAAATGGTGGAATAGAAGTATATCACTAATTAACACCTCATCTTCATTGTCGATTTCATTTGAAGTAAAATCGCCTCCTTGGAATGGAGTGAGATTTGGTGTAGAATTAGCAAGAATCGGATCCAAAATAGTGGGATTGCCACTTGACGAGCTATCGTAAAAACCTAACACTTCTTGTGAAAACTCATCGCAAACCACATCAACTAAGTCAATGTGATTGATGGTAGCGATTTTATACAAGGCTTTTGCCCGTATAAAAATTAAAGTTCTTTGTCGTGTGTCTAATCGAATTGATCTAGATTCTCTATGTGACTCAGTTTTATTTTGGTGGAACAAAAATGTGTCGTTGTAGTTTTTTAAATAAAAGTGCAAAACCATTAAAGTAAAAGTGCGTTAATTTAAATCTAAGTCTAATTAAAGTAAGTGGTGCAAGTATTTAAAAGCTTGACTGAAATTAAAGGGCGCTAAAATAAATGACGCAAATTTAAAACTAACTAAGGCAAACTTAAAACGCAACTAAAACTTAAACTAAGGCAAGGCAAAAATAAAACTAAGGCAAGTAATCTTAAAGTGCAATTAAAAATAAAAGGTGGGAAAAATAAGCTTTAAAAAATAAAAGACGGAAATTTAAAAAGAAAAACCAAAAAGAACCTGACAAGAAGCCCTTGATTCGGAAGTTTAAAACTTCCGAATGAACTGGTTTGAGGCGGAACTTCTTGACTTCCGAATGAAGCAGCTTGATCCGGAACTTAGACCTTGATTCGGAACTTTTAAGTTCCGAATGAACAAAAAGATGTTGATCCGGAACTTCTTCCGAATGAAACACTCTTGACTCGGAACTTATTGACCCGGAACTTGGTTCGGAAGATCTGGCTGATTCGGAACTTTGTCCTTCGTCCGGAACTTTTAAGTTGATCCGGAACTTTTGAGTTCCGAATGAATCTCCTTGATCCGGAACTTTTTGAGTTCCGAATGAAGTATATTAATCCGGAACTTTTAAGTTCTGAATGAACAAATGCTTGAGTCGGAAGTTTTCGTCCGGAACTTTGAATGTTCCGGATGAAGCCCCTTGAGTCGGAACTCTGAATGTTCCGGATGAACCCCACTGGTTCGGAACTTTGAAAGTTCCGAATGAACAGCCTTCCTTGTCTTGGCTCGGAAGTTTTCCTGGGAACAAAGAAACAGAAACAAACACCCCGAAGAACAAGGGATAACAGTAACAGCGGATCTAACACAATTTAATCAAAATCAAAACAACGATTAAGCTAAACTAATAATAGAACAACAGTTAAACATAAACAAACAATTTAGATCAACAAAACAAACAAATTTAACCACAATAATCAAAAACCCAATTGATCAAAATAAGAACATGAATATGAACACAATCATAAACATAAAAATCAAAGATTAAGAAAGGTAGATGAGAGATTAACAAGATAAAGTAAAGATTGACAAGAATTAAATGAAAACTTACTTGAAATTAAAGGAATTTAATGTGCAAGACAAGGTATTTAAATTGACAAGTATTTAAATGACATGAATTAAAGGTGCAAGGTAAGTAAATGGTGGAAGACTAATTGTCACACTTAGCCAACAAAGAAAAATGATAATCATCCTAATCTATATATAGGGGAGGATTAGGAAGCTTCCTCCCCTCCTTCATTTCTTCTTAATTGCGAGATTAAGTCCCTCCTTCTTTTAATCTTCATTAATTGCATCATTAGTCCTTTATTCTTCTAATCTTCTTTAAACTTGAACTTTAAGGACTTTTGGCTTCGGGATTTCTTTGAACTTGTCTTTAAATTCTTCAATGAAATAGACTTGAGTTCTTCGGCTTTTGATAAACTTCCGTCTTTTGACTTTTTCTTCGATAAATCTTCAGAATTGGTCTTGGACTTCCGTTATTTTTGCACTCTTGACTTCTTGACTTCGTCTTTCATCTTTTTCTTCAATAAAAGCCCGTAAATGCCCGTGAATATCCGTGTTTTCTCCACTTTTCACCTTTTCGTCCTAAATCACAACAAAAACACAAACCACGCATAATTTCGACATAAAAGACATAAAATACACGTTTTGGTCCGATTATTATTGTAATTAAGTGGTAGAAAAGATGGGTGTTTACACACCTATCAAATCCCCTACACTTGACCATTGCAATGTCCTCATGCAATGCATTAGTTACAAAGCAAGTATACACTTTTCATCATAATTAATCCACGTTGGCCATTATTAAAGAGATAGAAAATTAAAAACATACAAAATAAAGAAATCAAAAGCATACCTTGGGTTTTGGAAATGTCATGAATAATCATCATCCTCAAGTTTTCACTTTCTCCAAACCAAGCTTAAAAACGAGATCATTGTTATTATAAGTTAGTAGACTAACACGAACTCATGTGGGTCAATTATTCACTTAGACTCCTTTATTCCTAGGTGTATCTCTTATATTTTATTTCTGTCTTGAATGATCACGAGGATGCATTTTTGACTTATTTCGATAGTTATTAAGTCTGAAAATAAAGTGAACGATTTAATCAATAGTTAGCTAAAGGACAAAATCTTTTAAAACTGCTTCTCGGGACCTCATAAAGTTCATATCTTGGCATAACTTGCTTCGCGATTTGAGACCTTTCTCGGACCGATATTTGGCAGCGACTTCATACTTCAAACCTTGAGAGACGTTCATGAAATTATGGTCTTCTCTTCATAATGGAATTTCTTCACTTGAAATTTTGAGAGATTCATACTTGGACCACGACTTCTTCATTTTTCTCCAATCTTTATTTTGGACTTTGATATACAACGATCCGCCTCCTTTTATGACTTGGATCTATTTATCCTCATACCTTGTTAAGGTCTTTTCGGATACACTTCTCCATGACTTTTGGGGAGTATTTGCTTTTCGTCGCGTGTCTCGATCCTTCATATTGATTTTCGATAAATGATTCTTCACATCACTTTGGATCTTTAGCAACAAAATATAGCCCTCATGCCTTGTTAGGGCCTTTTCGGACTCGCCAATCTTCGCATCCCGCTTCAATAAGTTATGCCTTGGCTATGAACTCTAATCCATACCGAGCAACTTTTAAACGATCTTGGGCTAGAAGCTAAGTAACTTTTCAAATCGTACAACCTTATTTATTAGCAGATAAATTTATTAGCAAGCGATGGGAGAATAAGCTCATAACTAACTCACATAAATTCATGAAAGAATACCGAACTTATAATTGGCTCTGTCATCTCTCGTTCTCCACAGTTTAAAATCTCAAGTAATGAGACTCGTGGATACTTAGCCTATTAAATCAAAGTTTTGGGTTTTCACCTTGCAAATTCTTAGACTTTTTCAAGTTTAGAATTCGCGTTTTAAAGTTCCATTGATAAACGACTCTCTAGGATCAAATATAGGAACTTGCGAAAAGTTCTTGTTCTTAACCCGTGAGAGTTAAGACTTTCGCGTTTTATAGCTCCCTATATAAAAGCCTAGCAAAACTTGACTTAAACATGTTAAGGATACTAGCTAGAGTAACTTAGATAAGTAAACTCGGGTTGAGTCAAAAGATTCACAACGTTTTGAAAATTAAAACCACTTATTAAACATTTATTCTAGCAAAGAAAGAAAATAACTATAGAAAAGGAAAAACTAATAGGCCAAAATAGATCAAAAATTTTGAAAAATGTCGAAAAATTGATTTTCCGGTTAAAATGAGGACAAATACAAGGAAAAGGCCACTTAACTTCGATAGAAGTCCCCCCTACACTTAAGATAAACATTGTCCTCAATGTTTAAGCATGTGGGAGTAAACTCCCCTACACTTAGGACATTGTGCACTTTGTTTAAATCTCGCTAAGGAAAAGACAACTAAAGAGATTCCTATTTTACTATTGAGAAAATATAAAATAGTGAATCGAAAAGAGTTTAGGATAGAACCGAGAAGAAGTAGAACACGGAATCACGGGTCGTCAAGAATCATCAAGAGTGGATCATTGAAGCTCGAATCCCTGATTAAGAAGTGAGGAGAGGAAAGCAAACCAACGGGTCTCCCTACACTTATGATAAAGAAAGCGAAAAGATAGATGCATGGGTTGCCTCCCAAGAAGCGCTTGATTTTTGTTAACCGAGTCGTGAGCCTGACTCGACCTTGATCATCAACGGAAGAAGCATGAAACATATCCACGAGGATCAAAGACATAGTTTTCGTCCATCAATAAGCACAAGCTTAAGGCGAACAAGGCAAGCCAAAGAAGAAGTGGCAAGGTTCCCTTAAGCAAAGATGGAGCACGGTGGAAGCAAGGGTGAAGTGGTGCAAGCATGTCTTCAACATTTCCAAAGATTTTTCCTTTTATTTCATCAGGTGGATACTGAGATGGCTTAAAGACTTCAATACCGGGGTCGAACACCTTTTCCTTTAGGGGAAAATAGCACTCAGGCTCAGCAGAGTGTGAAGAAGATCCACAAAGAAGCACAACCTCGTCCTCAGAAGGGGGACAAAGAGGTGTTAAATCATATGTGCAACGGATATTGGTGTCAACCGATTTCTTCTCCTTTGATAGAATGTTCTTCAAATCCAAAGTAGGATCAAGACGATGATCTTCAAAGTCATAAGGAGGAGCATCACTCTCATGAGGGAAGTAAGTGTTGAGAAATTCAGAGAAATCTTCCTCAAATGAGTAATCGTCCAAAGTAGGATCGAGGGATGGCGGAGGATCTTCATCTTGTGAAGAATCGATCGAAAGAGTATCAGCCTCATCAAAATCATCATATGTAGGCAGCTCGAGATACTCAGAAGTAAGGTCATCAAAATCATCCGAATCTGAGCTAGAATCATCATCATCATAAGCATCAAAGACCGGTGGAGAATCATAAATGGGAGAAGGTTCCAAAGTGGACCGAGAATCATCCACATCATCTTTAAAAAGTGGATTATCAATGCAAGAGTCAAATAGAGGATTGTCGTAGACGACAAAGTCATCAAGCACATTAATCATATTCACTGATTCTCGTCCAAAAGATTTGCCTGTAAGCTTCCCCATTTTAAAAACTTTTGAATCATCCCCGACTCGTAAGATTAACTCACCTTCGGCCACATCCACTAAAGCTCGTCCGGTTCTCAAGAATGGCCGACCAAGTATTAAAGGAATACGAGGGTCCATTTCATAATCAACTACGACAAAATCGACCGGGAAAGTAAATGCGCCAACTTTAATGAACACATCTTCGGCTATACCAACGGGGTAAGCGAGAGTGCGATTTGTAAGTTCAAGAGTCATCTTTGTTGGAGTGAGGTCGGGTAATGATAGTGTTTTCCAAACACTCAAAGGCATAAGATTAATACTAGCCCCGAGATCAGCAAGGGCAGTAAATTCTTCAGTCTTGTTGAACACGCAAGGCAACACAAAACGACCGGGATCTCCAAGCTTTTCCGGAAGTTCTTTAAGAATAACTGCAGAGCAGTTTTCATTTAAGCGTGTGTTGGCGAGTTCAATCAGCTTCTCCTTCTTGTTAAGCAATTCCTTAATTGCTTTAACATATTTGGGCATGTGGACAAGTGCTTCAAGAAAACTAATGTTGAAACCCATTTGAGAAATCATATTGATATATTTTGTCACTTGAGAGTCCTCCTTTGTTAGATCGTTGGTCTTGCCTAAGCGAGAAGGGTATGGGATTTTGGGTTTATAGGTGGAAGGTGAAGGTGTAGTTGGTAAAGGTTGAGATGTTGAAGGATCCTTCCGAGATACATCGTCATGACGAGGCGGAGACGGTAATGGTGCACTAATACTAGGTGTAGGAGGAGTAGGGACACATGGTGGTGGAGGAGGTGTAGATGATGGGGGTGGGATTGGTGGTCCTACGATGGTGACTCCACTACGGGTAGTAATAGCACTCACATTGGCTCGCGGATTAGTGACGGTGTTTGAAGGTAGAGAACTTGAAGTAGAAGGTTGAGTGGCGGGCAAGAAACTAGCCAACAGATTCTTTAATTCATTCGTTTGAGTGCTGAAGGAGGATTGAATGTTATCGCGAACCTCGGTTCTAATCTCATTTCCTTGCTTCGTGATATCTCCTCTAAGATTGATAATTTGGCTTTGCAGATTCTTGATTTGCTCACCTTGGGTTCTCATTGTGGCTTCAACATCGGTGTTTATGGGTGGGGTTTGTTGAGCGGGTGGGTGATAAGGATTAGAAGCTCTTGGTGGGATTTGGTTGCTTCTATTGTAGTTGTTGGCGGGGTTTTGGTTTTGAGGAGAAAAACCGGGTGAAAGGTAATTGTTGGACCGGTAGCTCAGCAGATTTCTATCCCCTTGTTGTCTAGCTTGGTAATTTTCCTGTGAATAATTACCATAAGCTGCATACACATTTTCCGGATTTCCTTGTGTCGAAGGACAATCGGTGTATGAGTGAGGACCGCCGCATGTTTCACAAGGATTAGCAACCGCTTTAACTTGTTGTTGTTGTTGGTTTGAAGCGAGAAGCGTAATACTTTTGCTCATTTCAGTCATCATGCGGGTGAGTTCGGTCATCTCAGGGTTTGCTGAGGTTGAGGAAACATTGACTCTCGGGTTGTTCCTAGAAGAAGCAGAGGAATCCCAGTTTTTGTGGTGAGAGTCATGTTCTCAATTAACTCTCTACACTCCTCGGGTCTCCTTTTCATGAATGTGCCACTGGCGGCTGCATTAATCATATCACGATCTCGAAAAGTCAATCCGTTGTAGAAAGTATCGATTAAGGTCACAGGGAGCATGTTGTGGTTTGGACATCTATCGATCAAGACATTATATCTCTCCCAAGCATCAAAAAGAGATTCATCAGGATCTTGCATAAAACCGTTGATTTGATTGCGAAGGCTTGTGACCATGGATGGTGGAAAGTAGCACGACAAAAAGCGTTGAGTCATGTCATCCCAAGTGTGAATAGAATTCTTCGGGAGACGAAACCATTTCTCGGCATGATGTAATAAAGTATGTGGAAAGAGTTGTAGGCGAAGTTCATCCATTGTGGCACCGGCCAACTTCATGCTTTGGGTGATTGTAATGAACTTGTCGAGGTGTTTGTTGGCATCATTATCAGGCAATCCACGGAATGGGTTTGTTTGTACTTGCTGAATCATGTGGTGCTTCAACGAAAACTCAGGAGCGTTGATTTGCATCGGCGCAATCGGTCCTCCTCGTCCAAACATTGTAGGTTGACAAAGCTCCTCCATGGTCCGAAGATCGGGCTGTGGAAGAACACTGTTGTTATTGTTGAGGTGCGGTGGATTATTGTTGTTGTTAACACCTGCCATACTTAAATCTTCTTGAGTCTCGAGCTCTTGGTAATTAGAAGATCTAGTACGCATACACCTGAAAATGCAAAAGAAAAAGAAACCAAACACAAAGATAATATATATACACAATAAAGATAAAATCTTTTTGGATTTTTAAAATTTTTAATTTTTATGGATTTTTATCAATTTTTTAATTTTTTATGATTTTTTTGAATTTTTTATGCAAGAAAATAACGCTCACAAGTGAACGGATCCCAAAAAGCAACGCGTCTCTCACAGAAAACCGTTAATCTTTACGAAAAGAGCCGGCAGCGGCGCCATTTTATACAAGGCTTTTGCCCGTATAAAAATTAAAGTTCTTTGTCGTGTGTCTAATCGAATTGATCTAGATTCTCTATGTGACTCAGTTTTATTTTGGTGGAACAAAAATGTGTCGTTGTAGTTTTTTAAATAAAAGTGCAAAACAATTAAAGTAAAAGTGCGTTAATTTAAATCTAAGTCTAATTAAAGTAAGTGGTGCAAGTATTTAAAAGCTTGACTGAAATTAAAGGGCGCTAAAATAAATGACGCAAATTTAAAACTAACTAAGGCAAACTTAAAACGCAACTAAAACTTAAACTAAGGCAAGGCTAAAATAAAACTAAGGCAAGTAATCTTAAAGTGCAATTAAAAATAAAAGGTGGGAAAAATAAGCTTTAAAAAATAAAAGACAGAAATTTAAAAAGAAAAACAAAAAAGAACCTGACAAGAAACCCTTGATTCGGAAGTTTAAAACTTCCGAATGAACTGGTTTGAGGTGGAACTTCTTGACTTCCGAATGAAGCAGCTTGATCCGGAACTTAGACCTTGATTCGGAACTTTTAAGTTCCGAATGAACAAAAAGATGTTGATCCGGAACTTCTTCCGAATGAAACACTCTTGACTCGGAACTTATTGACCCGGAACTTGGTTCGAAAGATCTGGCTGATTCGGAACTTTGTCCTTCGTCCGGAACTTTTGAGTTCCGAATGAATCTCCTTGATCCGGAACTTTTTGAGTTCCGAATGAAGTATATTGATCCGGAACTTTTAAGTTCCGAATGAACAAATGCTTGAGTCGGAAGTTTTCGTCCGGAACTTTGAATGTTCCGGATGAAGCCCCTTGAGTTGGAACTCTGAATGTTCCGGATGAACCCCACTGGTTCGAAACTTTGAAAGTTCCGAATGAACAGCCTTCCTTGTCTTGGCTCGGAAGTTTTCCTGGGAACAAAGAAACAGAAACAAACACCCCGAAGAACAAGGGATAACAGTAACAACGGATCTAACACAATTTAATCAAAATCAAAACAACGATTAAGCTAAACTAATAATAGAACAACACTTAAACATAAACAAACAATTTAGATCAACAAAACAAACAAATTTAACCACAATAATCAAAAACCCAATTGATCAAAATAAGAACATGAATATGAACACAATCATAAACATAAAAATCAAAGATTAAGAAAGGTAGATGAGAGATTAACAAGATAAAGTAAATATTGACAAGAATTAAATGAAAACTTACTTGAAATTAAAGGAATTTAATGTGCAAGACAAGGTATTTAAATTGACAAGTATTTAAATGACATGAATTAAAGGTGCAAGGTAAGTAAATGGTGGAAGACTAATTGTCACACTTAGCCAACAAAGAAAAATGATAATCATCCTAATCTATATATAGGGGAGGATTAGGAAGCTTCCTCCCCTCCTTCATTTCTTCTTAATTGCGAGATTAAGTCCCTCCTTCTTTTAATCTTCATTAATTGCATCATTAGTCCTTTATTCTTCTAATCTTCTTTAAACTTGAACTTTAAGGACTTTTGGCTTCGGGATTTCTTTGAACTTGTCTTTAAATTCTTCAATGAAATAGACTTGAGTTCTTCGGCTTTTGATAAACTTCCGTCTTTTGACTTTTTCTTCGATAAATCTTCAGAATTGGTCTTGGACTTCCGTTATTTTTGCACTCTTGACTTCTTGACTTCGTCTTTCATCTTTTTCTTCAATAAAAGCCCGTAAATGCCCGTGAATATCCGTGTTTTCTCCACTTTTCACCTTTTCGTCCTAAATCACAACAAAAACACAAACCACGCATAATTTCGACATAAAAGACATAAAATACACGTTTTGGTCCGGTTATTATTGTAATTAAGTGGTAGAAAAGATGGGTGTTTACACACCTATCACGATTGCATAAACATGAGAAGGTTTTGAGTTTTGAGTAGCGTTTATAACAAGTTCCTCTTCGTTGAATCTCAAAGTGATAGTTCTTGCATGAACGTCGATAAGCGATCTCGAGGTGTCTAAAAATGGACGACCTAAAATTAGAGGAACTTGAGGATCCGCGGGGATGTCAACTACTATAAAATCAACGGGATAGTAGAACTTCCCCACTTTTACGAAAACATCTTCGGCTACTCCACATGCTAAAATCGTAGAATGATCGGCCATCTCGATAGACATGTTCGAAGGAGTAAGAGCCAGAAGCGAAAGCGATTTCCATATGGAAAATGGCATCAAATTAATGCTCGCACCAAGATCGGCCAAGGCGAGGCATTCTTTCATATCTTGTATGTCACAAGGAATGAGAAACTTTCCGGGGTCACCAACTTTTTCCGGTATGCGGTTAAGATAAACCAAAGAACAATTAGCAAGTTTTGAAAGCTTTTCCTTATCGCTCATCATACTTTTAAAAGTGGAAGCGAAACGAGGCATGTATAACAACGCGTCGGCTAAACTCACATCAAAATGCACTTGTTGAAACATTTTTATAAAAAGCTTGATTTGTTGTTTGTTACGTTCTTACAATTTCTCTTTGTTTCGTCTCGAAGGGTAAGGTAAGGGTGGTGTGGGTTGGACATTCGGCAACGGCCTTGGAATCTCGGGTTCCATAATTGGTATTGGTTCAACCGTAGGTGTGGTATGAGCGGTACTTCGTGGGATTGTAATATGCTCCTTTTCGACCATCACCTCGGACTCTTTCTCGATTTCCTTCTCCGTAGAAGTACTTGGACGAGAGATTGGTTCCTTGAAAGTTTTACCACTTCGTGTAGTAATAACCTTAATTTCTCCCTTCGGTTTTGCAATGGTATCACTAGGAAGACCACCCGAGGAAGAGGGTTTACACATGATTGCTTCAAACATTTTTGCCATTCGGTCTTTAAATTTTGATTGCCTTAAATCCGCTTTTAACAATTCTTGCTTAATCTCATGTTGTCCTTGTACCATCTTTTGTTGATTTTGTTGAAGACGTTGGACATTTCCTTCCATTTTATTTGCATGAGTTTTAAGTTCATTAGCAAGTTCGTTTTTAAGCTCGTTTTTCAACTCGGATCTTAAGCTAATCATCTCACGTTGCATGTTATCAAATTTAGCATCATTTGCTTTAGCATAATTCAAAAATTCTCCTTGAAGATTTTTAGTGTGAGCATTTTGAAAACCTTGTGTAGTATTTTGAAAATCACGGTTTTGGTTTTGATTAGTAACTTGTCCATTCCCACTTTGATAATTCCCTTCGTTGTAGTTACGTGAATTTCCTTGATAATTACCACCTTGGTTGTTGTTTCGATAGTTATTAGTATTTTGATTTGGTGGAGCTTGATTTGGGCGGGAACCTTGGCCGTTTTGGTTATAAGTTCCCGTTGCTACGTAAGCACTCGAAGTGTTACCACCGGCGGTAATGCACTCGGAAAGATCATGAGCTCCACCACAAGACAAACAACTCTTTTAAACCCCTTTAACTGAAGCGGAATTCAAAGCCTCTTGTGCTTTCCAATGAGTCATAAGATTAGCAAATCTATCGGAAAACCGATTTTCCTCATTAGCTTCGTCATGTAAGGCATTAATGCTCCGAGACGATGACGATGATGACGAACCCATATTGGCAACACTCGGTGTGTTACGAGGGCTATAAACCTTAGATCTATTCTCGATAATCTTTAAAGCTTCATCGGTCGTTTTGCACAAAAAATTACCACCCGTGGCGGCATTCAAATAATCTCGTTCATGATCATTAAGCCCATTATAAAAAGTATCAACTTGATGTAATTATGAAAAATCATGGTGCGGACATTCATGTAACATTTCTTTAAATCGTTCCCATGCCATTGAAAAACTTTCATTATTTCGTTGCACAAATCTTGAAATCTCATTTTTCAAATGTGTTGTTTTAGATGGTGGAAAAAATTTGTTCACAAACTTAGAAACGAGATCACCCCATGTCAAAATTGAATTTGGCGGTTCTTTCTCAAGCCAAATTTTAGCGGGTCCATCTAACGAGTATGGAAACAACATCATCTTAATGGCGTCATGTGGAACATCCTTAAACTTGCTAGTTGCGGTGAGACGATTAAAATTCCTTATGTGATAATGTGGGTTGTCTTTCTCTTGACCTCTAAACTTATTTGCTTGCAACATCGACATTAAACCCTTCTTAATCTCGAAATTCTCCGCAAGGATAGCGGGAATCACAATGGCCTCTCCAAAACCCTCGGTGGGTGCTTGAAGCAACTCCATCATAGTACGATTAGCCATGACGACTTCTTGTTCTACAATAGGTTCAACAATTGGAGTTTGTTCTTCAATCAACGTCTCTTGATTTGCTTGCTTTTGAAGATGTTTACGAGCTCGTTTTGCTTGATTACGAGTGATCATAAACTTCACGAAGAATGGGAGGTGAGCAAAGAAGATTCTTTTTGGGTGTTTTGTGATTTTTCAAAATTTTTTTTGTGTTTTTGATTGTTTTTAATTTTTTTGGATTTTGGTGTATCTTCGTAGACAACAATCTACTAAATCTCTCCTCGAATCAAACTCTTGATTAAAGAAGCCTCAAAAGAATGAAAACGATCACGTGGAGTGAACGCCTTCGAATGAATTTAGAACTTTGGTGAAAACCAAATTGTTCAAGAGGGTTTAATCACAAAGAAAACCAAGCAAATATATTATACGTAATAATACTTTGGGCGGCAAAACCCTCGATTAGCCTTCAATCTCAAAATACTCACAAGCAAGCGGGGAAACTAGGCGGCGCGAAGCACTTAAGAGCCTTTTTCCTTAGGGTATATTTTATAATACCCGCCTTATACCCACCTTATAGTTTGTATTTTTCAAAATCAAGCTTCACGAAAGTATTTTTCTATTTTTGCCTTTTTATTTTGTTTGAGATTCGAATACAATAATTAGGAGATCAAATCCCAATTAAGGTTGTGTTTTCACACTTTTGGAGATATTTTGAATTGATTGTGATACTTAATACAATATAGTAATAATAATTTCACAAGAAAAAACAAAAAACCGATAATACGTATTAGTAGAGTTCTACTAATACAAATACTATTTATGGTTAATATTAAAAACAACAAGACAAATTAATCACGACACACCTCTCCGACAGCGGCGCCAAAATGATTGGAGTAAATTACGTCTCTTGTTTAGGAAAACAAAGAGCGTAAAATAGGGAAAGTATTAAGCACGACGGTTTAGGAAAACCGTGCACAAATGACCCTTATGAAGTTCCAAGTTCGTTTCCTAAGGAGGTATATGTGTGTGAATAATTCGTAATTGGTTTGAGATTAATATTGGATAGAAGGGGATGAGAAAAGAGGATGACGAAGACGTGAAATTAATTACTACTACGACTACACGTAAATCCGTAAAATGAGCAAAAATAAAAATTAATTCTAAAAATTACCAAAAAATCACCAAAAATAAAAATAAATAAACTAAGAGTGTACCAATGATCAAAACTTTTTCAAACCTTTTAATTAATTAAATATTAATTTTTTAATGCTAATTAAAGCCCTAAAAATCAAATTAATTATCAAAAATCCCAAATAAAGATTTTTCAATTGGTAAACCTCTAAAATGACCTAAAAAGATTAAAAACTATTTTTATAAATTTTTAAACTAAGAAAAACTATTTAAAATGATTTAAAAACTATTAAAACTTAAAATAATTATAAAAATTAATCTAATGATGATAAAATTAATCTAAGAGTTGCAAAATCCTATTTTAATGTATTTAAGCTAAGAAAAATATAAAAAGTGCAAAAATGAGAAATTTGAAAAATAATAACAAAATAATATTAAAATAATATTAAAAATCCAAAAATTATAAAAAATTCTAAAAACTTGCAAACTAGTTTATTTTAACCTAAATAAACAGAAAATGAAAGTGAAATTACCAAATTACCCCTAATGGGCCCCCAAATGGGCTAAAAGCAAAATCAGTCAAGCTTAATGGGCTTTTTAGCCCAAAAAGTCAAAATAAGCCCAAATGACTTGGAAAAGCTCTATTTGACTCAAAATTTAATTCTAAACACAAAACTTTGAAGGACCAAAAGCTGAAAGTGAGCTTATCACAGCTTAATGAACTAACAGCTTATTCTTATTGGGCCAATAAGCCCATTAAGCAATAAGCCAATGCCATAAGCTCTAATTTGACACACAACCTTCTCTTGGGATACTAAAGAGATCTGTAAAAAGAAATTTTGAAAAAGCACACTCAATAAGCCAGAAATAAGCCAAGTACAAATCCACTAAAAGACAAAATAGTCGGGTTTTAGTTCTAGGGCACCTCAGGACTTGATTCAACTTGCAAAAGGTTACAAATGACTTCAATAAGCCAAATCAATCAACCAGAATCCAATAAGCAAAACCAATAAGCTGGAATAAGCCAATAAGCACTTATGAAAAAGTCAATTAAGTTGGTTTTCTAGTCAAACCCTAAAGTCAACCCACCAAATGCTCCAGTATGAACAAATGGGTCAAATAATGAGCACCTATTACAAAATCAAAGTTGTTGCTGGTTAAAATAAGCTAGAATAGCTTATTGATAAGTTGATGTCCAATTAACACTAGCAGGGGGAACTTTCAGTAGGAACTGGTTCTCACTGCCTTGACTATTTGACCTTTGATTTTAGAGAGATTCTGTATGTTTTATTGGAAGACAAAGGCACCCAAGTGATCAGTTAATCACAAGGAGTCACAATCAAGCACAAAAACACACTTCAGTATCACCAATTAGCACAGACAAATCAAAAGATGCTCAGATCTAGCACAAACATGGATATTAAGCAGTTATGAACACTTAAGCAGTTTTGAGCAAGAATAAGCACTCCAAATTAAATCAGATGCATAGACAAGCTATATAAACTGATATTAAGCACAAACAAACTTAAATCAATCACTGAATCAAAGTATGGAACAAGATCAAAGCAGATTCAATTTGCTGATATGAACTTCAAGAACAATTGCACACTTTGCTGATATAAATGACCAAAGATCCAATTTCAACACTCAAATCCTACTTCCCTGGTGTAACTAACTAGGTTTAATCACTTGTTAACCCTAGTCTATGATTAGAACTAGGTGTCCCTTAAACCTTAGCCAATTTCAACAAGTTTACAAGATTTTATAGCCTATTTTAGGATCTAGGTGTTTATATGCACAAAGCTTGCAGATAAATGTCACTTAGCACTTATAAGACAGGTTCCAACACAAAGCAACACAAAGAATCAACTCAAAATAACACAAATCCAAAACAGGTTGTTATCCCAAACACACCTTAATCCACAACTTTTCAAAGCAACTTGTGATTTTTAAACACAACCTACTGATTTTATGATTCAAACACACTTCCTAGATGACTACTAACAGATTTAAACACAAAAATCACAACCTCAAACACAAGAACACAAAATCACAGACCAAATCGTAAAACAGACAATATCATGAAATTTTTAGGGGAAACTTAAACAAGGGATTATACCTGTCCTCCACAACATCCTAGGAGGACCAGCAATGCTCCTTGGACCTTGTTCAACAACCAGAACAAGACCAAGGTTCTTCAAAAAGATGATCAAAACCTGCTGATGTTCAAAGTAGAACAAGGTTTTGATGCTAATGATTCTTCAACACAAATGAACAAACAACTCACCCAATAGCTTAAGACTCTTCTCAGGCTTGGTGTCAACAAGCTTGAAGGAGCTTAAGGCTTTTGGCTAAGGGTAAGTACAGGATAATAGCTAAAACAGAAACAAGGATTTCAAGGTTTTTTTGAACCTTTGAAAACCTATCAAACATAGACGTGCCTTAACCACAAGATTAAGGAAGGTCTCAAAGATCCGATGGAACTCAGATTTCAGCTATTCTAACACCAACTTTTATAAAACACAAAAGAGATTTCACAATTTAAGAAATTCAAATTTTATTTAAATAAAAAGGAATTACAAAGATAATAGCCAAAATCTGGAACAAAGGGACTCTCACAAGTTGAGGTCTCCTTTTATAGGCAAATGCATACAAAACACTATTCATAAACCCTAGCACTGAATTTCCTAAATTATCCTTGCAGAATCTTATAGGCTTGTTGCCAGCTTGCTTGGGTGAATCAGGGACGTTCATTGAGTGCTTGGTGATTAAGGAAAGGCTTAAGTTTGTTGATTTTGCCATGTCATGATCCTTTGCCAGGTGTCGTCATGTGAGTGGGGATGGGGGTATCTTTCTGGTAGTGGAGTTTAAGGTTTTTGTTGTGGGATGTGATTGAGGTGATGTGAATTACACGTGGGAACAACCAATTTTACTTTCCCCTTTGTTTTCTTCATTTTTCATCCTGGGTAAAAGGGTGTTCTTGGCTGGTAAAATCCCTACAGTAAATATTACCTGCTTTATTAGGAATTTAAACTTTTAGGATTGGCAGTTTTGGTCCTTTGTTTTTGGGAAAAAATGCATAACAAGTTTTTCAGCCAACAAAACATGTTCCCTTTGTTTTTGAAGTTATGAATTTCACACTTTTGCCCCAAAACTTTGGCAAAAGTGTTTCAAGGGTTGTTTTTGTCATTTTTCCATAATTGAGGGACTGAATTTGGACTTTCTTGATCTTCAAAGGTCTTCATAGTATCTTTGACTTCATGAGGGATCATTTTTGACAAATTAGAATTGATGAGGGACTAATCTTGCCAAATCTTCAAAGTTAAAGGACCTTTTTGCACTTTTGACAAACTTAAGGGACCAAACTTGTAATTATGAATTCACAAGGGTTTAAAGTGTCATTTCTTCATTCATTAAGGATCAATATTGTATTTCTTCAAGTATTCAAGATTTAATCTTGGATAATTCATGAACTAGGGCCCGGTTCTTAGTGTCCGTTTTTCCTTGTTTCTTATGGTCTTTTGTCTTTTTTACGATATCCATACCTAAAATACACAAGTAAACAAACACAAGCATATATATGGTATTTTATGACATTTTAGTGCATTTAAAGCCCGAAAAGAACGATGAGATCATGTATAAAGGCCATCTCATCACTAATCATTATGCAACTAGCTTTCGAGTAAAAGATAGTTTTGTGCACTCACCTAATTGAAAGGAATTTTAATTAAGAGATAAACCGATGAGAAACTATTCAACCCCCACTTATAGTTTCTACAATTGGTATCAGAGTGATGGTGACACAAGATCTTTGAAGTATATTGTACTTTAAAACATGGATCGATCCATTGTCTCCTTAAATTAGAAGGATAAGTTGTACTAAAGTTTTTCTTTGGTCAAAACTATTTTTTGTTGAAAATAAGCCTTTTAAATTGTTAATATTGCATATTACCTAAATTAGTAGTATTAATGCATTTTAGATTTACTCTTGAAATGTATCTACTAGTTTGCATCTTGTTATGTGTAGGTACTCATGAAGATAAATCATTCTATTTATTGTGGATTGAGTTACTTACACTTGTAGAAGACTCATCTTCTTTGATTTCCAACATCATTGAATGATAATATCAAGATAGGTAGGAGTGATACTAGTCTTTTAAGACTTAGTAGTCACCATTAGTAATAGTTGGGCTTTGCATCGGTTCCTTGAAAGCTCGGAATGCAATTTGTGGCCAAGGTACGCTTTCGTTCTTCCACACGCCCAATTGATCATTCTTTTGATCATTAATTGACTATATGCTTGTTCTTGGCATCCTTGCCTTGACATTTACTTGTGGTTTGTGATTCTTTCCTTTTCCCTCTCAAACCTTCATTGCTTGGATACTTGACTCACTATGGGGATGTAGGGTGAGTTAGTAGCTTGAAGTATCAAGCATGATTTCCATGGTTTGCACCCTTACGGTTAGCAGGCCCTATATCAGGTGTAACTTGTGCAATTAAGCTCATCTCTATGATGATTAGTGAATCCCTTGAGATACCAAACTACTTCATTAAGTTATAGGTGGATTTTACACATTTGGAATTGAAATATTCCAAGGATATTGTTATTGTTAATCCTAGCAATATTTATTCGATCATGTGGGAGAGAAAGTGAATCTATACTTTGCTCATGTTTTGAAATAGAATAAGACTACTCTTGAAAATGATTTTATTCTATGCATCAAAATTTCTTGGTATAATTCATTACCAAAGCCGTTCAGACTTTCGCCGGAAAGGCACGTCTTAAACCACTATATATGACACAAGCTTTTCTCCTCCTCAATTTGAAAAATGTGATTTGTCTCTTGAGCAATGTTCTTGGTCTTGATTCACTTCCCTTGACTCCTCTCCCTTTGCTTTTTTGCTACGAGTAGTCGTTTGTTCGTTTCTGTCTTTTCCTATCTCAATTCAACTCGTAATCCTTCAACAAGGCATTATTACCTAGTGTTGTGGTGGTCCAATGATATCCTAAAAGGTTTAAGATATATTTTTAAGTATTTTAAAAATTTTGGTTTTCAAAAATTCATTGTTTTTCTTTGATAAAAACCTGCCTTTGTAGGCGGTTCTTTATCTCTGGCGGCTCAATAGCGCGGTTCCTTATCGATAAGGAACCACGGGCAGAATCTTTGTCAGAGCGCAGTTTTTATAAAATACCCTTTTTCAAACAAAACCTTCTCTCTCCTTCACACACACAGCCGACGGGTTTCTTGTTTTTCCACCATTGTTGAAGCTTCAAAAACCTTCAATCACTCAAATTAATTGATTCAAGTTCGTGGGTTTCACTCATCCATCATCCAAGATCAATTAATTGTAAGTTATTTCTTTCAATTTCATCTAATTTTTTCTAGGGTTCATACATTCATAATTGGGGGGGGGGGGTTTAAAATTGACATTGAATTAGAACCTTACTAGGAATAAGAGTTGACATATTATTGTTACTATGATTCCTTAGGTTCATATTCATTGAGATTTCACTAGAACCCACTTACTGAACAAATCAGAGTTTTGACTAAATAATTTGGTTGATTGATGGAATTAATATGAACCCATGAACAAGTTGGTAATGGCATTGTTAAATGCTTACCTAAAAACCTTGCTTTGAAAAACCAATGTTCAAGTTCATTATTAATATTACATGGTCAATGTGTCATTGTTGATGATAAACTTGGTACATTGTGAATATGAGAATGATAAGGATTAAACATTGGTTTGTCAAGAGATTGATAAAACACATTCTCACTTTCTTTGATTTTTGGTTTATATGTAACATATGAGTAATTGGAGAAATATGTTTATATGTTATTTTTAGGTACTATCATGACTTCAAGATATCAAAATGACCATCTACTTACTAGAAGATACATGCCTAATCCTTCTTTTGACAAATCA
Organism: Glebionis coronaria; assembly: GCA_025667525.1. Classification (NCBI taxonomy): domain Eukaryota; kingdom Viridiplantae; phylum Streptophyta; class Magnoliopsida; order Asterales; family Asteraceae; genus Glebionis; species Glebionis coronaria. Next base: position 96,089,715 of record CM046882.1, on the reverse strand, counting down.
AACTCGCTCTTTTCAAAACACTTATCATAATCTTGAATCTCGTTGTTTCCATGAAGGACGTATTGTTCCTTCTAATCTTCTTGGACTTGACTTCATTCGATTCATGTTCAATACCATTGGCTTTGATTGTTTGCTTGACATAGATGAGCCAATCTTACCTTCTTTCCTCATGGAATTCTTTAACTCGTTCAAGCTAATGCACATCAACAATGGTCTATCTATAAGATTTTCCATCAAGGGGAAGACCTTTATGTACACTCTCGAGGAATTTGGTGAGATTCTCGAAGTTCTATACGAAGGTCAATGTAGGTTCACCGATGCTTGGGTTTAAACCACTTAGTATCGGCCCTTATTGATGTGCATTATGTGACCGAGATTCCTTCGGCTTCGACCATATCTCGTGCCCTTGCTACACCTCGTGAACATCCTATTCTTGGTAATTTTGTAAGAGAATTTCGTCCTCTCACTCCTTGGGAATTACTAACTAGCGATCTTAGTGATTTTATGGTCGCGTGGGCCGAAATCATTAGGGAAAATGCAATGTGTTTGGTTGGTGATCGTAACCATGTGCCTTCTTGTCTTGCACATATGTTGTATTGTGTTGCTACCACTACTCCATACAACCTTTCATTTTTATAGCTAGAAGGATAAGATTTGTTCTAAATGGATCTCGTTCTACTCTTCCTTATGCTATGATTCTCTCACGACTTCTTAGGAGAGTTCTTCTTGACCATCCTCCTCTAAATCCTTCATCTTTTCACTCCGTGGTTCGAGTCATGTTTCCTATTGAATGGAATGTCTCTTCAGTTTCCACACATGACTCAAATGAAGATGAAAATGTCTCTCAAGAAAATTCTCTCATTTCTCGTTATGATTTGTCATCATCTATCTCTCAATTGTCTTCACTAGACATTGATTCAGACTATCAGTATTGTCTTAATCTTCATCTTCAAGATCGAATCAGAAGTGAATCAAGGCAAGGGGAAATGCTCATAGATGAATGATATATACCACTCTTGTGAGACTAACATGTGTGTAAACATGTATGGATTGTTGAACTTTATCTCTTTTCTTATCTCTATTCTTAGGATGTTGTGTGTTCTTTAACTAACTATTTGTGTTTGGATTATCTAGTATTTTAATCCTAGTTATCCATGGTATCGATTTTTTTATTTACATGGCTCTAGGCATCTTGTGTGTTAGATAGCCTCCTAGTTTTTGATTATTAGTTCACTTTGGCTTGATAAACCTTAGTGTAAAATCTGGGCTAGCAAAAGTTTGAGGAAGTGCTATTTTTGAACACCTCTGGTCGCGGTTCCATATCAAACCCGTGGTTCCTTAGCGATAAGGAACCACAGACCTACGTAAGGAACCGCCTAGTACTGTTTCAACATAATCTTTACTTTACACTGTTTTCTTTAATATATGTAAAACTTTGATAAAGCTTTTGCAAAAACCTGCACTTTCCTAAACTAGGCTACCTAATTTCATTGTTCACATAAAATGATTTTAACCTATTACTAGTTTGGATCATCCCCTTCTCTTCTTAAAGCCTCTCTTGTTGATTGTGTTCTTCATCCCTTCAACTCTTCTCTTAACCTCAACATTCAACCATGGTATCCACTAGAACATCCAACTCCTCCAAAACCACCTCACTCAAAAGAAGCCTTAAGGTGAATCTCAAGTCCTCTAAACTTGGTTCTCCATCTTCTCTCAAACCAAAAAGTGAAGCCTCACCTATTCTCATCTCCTCATCACTTTCACAACCCCTTGTTTCATGGAAAACAAACTCAACCCATGGTACTAACCATTCACATGGTTCTACCTACTCTTCATTCCAATCAAGAATGAACGAGTTTTCCTCTCCACTCATTTCTAGTCCTCCCTTAAATGTGAATGCTCAACCACAACCCCATCAAAGGATTCCCTTTGTTTTTAGCCTCTTACTTTCACTCCACCAAATTCACCCATCTCACCAGTATCACCCTTGGATACCATGCCTTCTCCTCATCCTCCTACCTCCAACACTCCTCTATTGGGTGTTCCCATTTCTCGTTTCTTGGGTGATCCACACTTGTTTGATTTTTTCATGCACAATCGAACAAATTGTCCTTGTTGCTTGAACAACTTTCACCTCATTGATATCCTTAGATTGGAGATGATTGGGGCTCACATCAAGTTGTAAAGCTTCTTGTTGAACCTATTTGCTAATCCTCCACCTCCTAGGACATGAATGATGGGTTTTAAACTTAACATGCTTTTCAAAAGAAGGTCAAGCCAAAAGAGATCTATGAATTCAAGACCTAGTTTTTAGCTATCTTTGTAGTAGTTAATTGTATTTTTAGTTATTGTATTTCCTTTCCTTTCCCTCATGATTTTCTCATGTGGATGATTTATGGATTTAGTTTTATGTGTTTCTATCTATGCGATCACATTAATTAACTTCAATTTATTTAAAATTGAACCTAAATCTATTACAACCTCTAAAAACTTGACTTAAAATTGGACCAAAATGTTATCTAAATATTTTGTCACCCTTTTTCAAGACATTCTTTATGAATGTGTTGCTTTTATGCAACCCTAGCATACTCTAGTGATAAAAGAGGTAAAAATCCAAGATTTGCAAAAATTTTAAAAAGTCTTATTTTTCTCCAAAACTTTTGAAAATCAAGGTTTACTGTCCACTGGACGCGATTCCTTAGCCTCCAGGCGGATCCATATCGATATGGAACCGCGGGCTATTTTAAAGAACCGCGCTTAGTAAAGCCGTTCTTGGCTTATTTTTGGTCTTTCTTTTTTACCACTGTTTTGGTTAAGATTCTTTGTTTACCCTATTTGGCTAAACATTTCCTAAAACCTTTCTTTTTCATTTCAAATCTTTGCCTTGTCTATTTTCTTTAAATTCTTCTCTTTTGGGAGTTCATTTCTTCATCCCTCATAATGCCTAATTCTTCCTTTTCTAGCCTTAACATTTCTTTGTCACAAACTTCTCAACCTAAAGCTTCTTCTTCTAAGCTTTCAAAGAAACCGAAAATCTCGGTTAAACCCATTTGGATAAAAAAGAACAAGAATCCTCATGATTCTTCTTCTCCAAAATCCTCCAAGAATTCCTCTCTCTCCGATTCAATATTGGAATGAGACTTACTCTATAAATCCAATTACCAAAGAAAAAGAAATTCTTCCACCACCACCAAAACCTTTCAACTCTACTCAACTTAATGACCTATTGTCTTTCCCTAACCTCACTAGGCATTGTGAAAACATCTCTTATCCATTATCTCTGATATGAGCAAAAACTCATATCAATTTATCAACAAATCACCCTAAAACACATTAAAAATACCTAAACTTTGTGCTATAAAGCGGAATTATGTGGTATGTTTGGTGTTTGTGCTCAAATAGGTAAGAAGGATACAATTTCAAGAAAACAAAGGAAAATAAAGCTTAATTTGATGAAAAAGACAAAGAAGGATCAAAAGTGACAAGACTTTGAAGACAAAGGACCTATCTTGACAATCTGCCAAAGATGAAGGACCAAAAGTGTAAATATGACAAAGTCAAGATCAGGGTCAAATCTGGTCAACTCTCAAGTCAACTCAGTCAAAGGATCAAATTTGTTCAAGAATAAAGTTTGAAGGACCAATTATGCCAAAGAAATGAAGTTACTAGCTAAAGAATACAATCTGCCAAGTCAAGGGGTCATTTCTGCCAACTTTGGAAAGATAATTCAAGTGTAATCCGTGTGATAAGCTCTCAGCCAATGAGAAGCCAAGAAGTAATAAACAAGGATTGCCAGCTGTGTGCATTTATTACCCACTAGCGCCGTTCTCCCATTTATTACAAAATCCCAACAGTAACTTCCACTTTCTTGCAATCAACCAATCAGCTTGCGCCATTCAATAATCAATTATCCACTTTTGGATAATGATCTGTGTGACCAAAGGAGAACAAATCAAAAGCTGCCACATGTATCTTCAAACTCAAAACGCGCCCAGGAGTGGAAATTCACTACACTTCATATCAAGAGATGATATAAACATCAATCTTGCTCAAAATCACAAGACGAACTCAATGGTTACAACCAATTAAGCTGAAATCAAACCAATAGAAAAGCCACAAATCTGTTCTTCATCAGCAAAATCTAATATGCAGATTTTTGACACGTGGAAGCCTGGGATTGGTTCCAACACGTCACCAACCCCAACTGCTTTACTCCTAAAGTCTATAAATACCTTGTTCAGTCTCATTTCTTAGGAGTTGTAGAAAGTGTGAAATCACACACACTTAGTGTTCCTCTCAATTCATTTCTTAGTATTAGCTTAACAACTCAAGAGCTTGACACGCTCTTGAGTCTATTATAGTTAGTTGTAACAGCTTAACTACCCTTGTAACTACTTTCCTTATTCAATAAAATTCAAATTTCATTTTCCCTCCAAAACTCTAATACTACTCTACTGTTCATCTCCTGCTTCATTGATCATTCTTGTTGCTGATTTTGGTTTGTTATGATCATAACTGACTAAGTTTGAAGATTGTAGCTGTTTGATCATCCATTTCCAGTCATAGCAGATTTTGATGAGTTCCAGTTCTTCCATGGTGATTCTTGATGATTGATTGCTGTTGATAGGTAGTTGATAGTGTTTTCTAGTGCTAAGGTGGTGGTTAGCACTAGAATAGAGAGCTCAGCGCTCCTCTACTCCCCAAAGGAGGCCCTTGCTTAAGGTTTTGAGTTTCTGATTTTCAGTTCCTATAAACAGTTGATGCCTGCTCAATTCTTAGATAATCTTGCTTGTTTGAATGATCAAAGTTGTTATAGCCTGTTTCTGATCTGATTTCAGCGATTTATTAGCTTAATTGTAGATTAATCCTGCTTATTAGCTTTGTTACTTAACCTGTTTTCAGCTTATTTCAGTAACTTTAGCTTTGCTATCCATTTTGTGTTCTAGTTGTGTTCATAGCTTGTTACTAGTTCTCATACACTTCCTTTTGACTGCTAAACTTTGTTTGCTAAAGCTCTTAACTCAGTACAATCATTTGATCAAAAAGTCTTTACAAAAATTCCAAAAAGTTCAGTAAATGGTGTTTGGCATTAGTTTGTAAGTAGTTTTCAAGTACTGTTAATTGGCAAACTTGTGTTCATTTCCAGTTTACAAGTGATAACAAATGGTTTTAATTCATTTTCAAGTCAATTAGTTGGTCAAAAAGGCAAATGGTAGTCTAAAAAGTGTGGGTCAGTTTTGTACAAGTTCTCATTCAGAAAGTTGTGATTTTGAATTGCTTGGCATTTATTTGTTAGTTGATGAAATTACACCAAACCAGCTCTCAAATCTCACTCATAATATGAAGTTTCAAATTGTGTAAGGAATTTGTACAGTATTAGGTATTAAGCAAGAAATAAGCAAAAGTTTAAGACATTGAGCAAACTCAAGTTTCTGTAACTTGGTGACTGCTTTTTCATAACTCAATTTCTACTTCATAAACTGGTCAATTTTCTTTCACAAAATCATTCAATAAGTGTTCCTGGTTGGATTTTGAGAATTTGAGCTTATTGAAAATTCTTGGTCAACGCAAGTCAACATAAGCACTCTTTTTGCTTATTTTAGAATTCTGAGCTTATTACTTGATGATTTCTCATGAGACTTGATTTCCCGTCCTTATTTTGAGCTTATTAATCATTTTCATCACTAAAATCTAGTTGTGCAAGTCTGGATTAGCTTATAGCTTATTTTGTGCTTATTGAAATTGGCTTATCAGCTTTCTAGTAAGTTTCAGCTAAAATCCTTGGATAGGTCTAGGTAATTTTCGATTTTAAGACGTTTGCAAGTGGTTTGGTCAAATTTGGTTGAGTAATAAGCTCAAACGAGCTTATTAAAGTTTGTAACCCGTTTTTGGTTAAAAGTTTTGAAAAATTGCACTTTGGTCCTTGATGTATTAATCTGTTCTTAATTTTGGCTAAACTTGCAAGTTTTTAGGTTTTGCAAAAACACAGTCCTTATACTTTCTAGTTTGTTTAAATTCAGTTAGGAAGTTTAAATTTTTGTTGAGAATTAGTTACTTGTTTGATCAATTTTCATTTTAAGTCCTCATAGCTTACTATTTTTGCACATTTAGTCCTCATACTTTTCAGTTTTACATTTTGAGCATTTAAATTTCATAGAATTTACATTTTTAGTCCTCATAGTTTATAGAATTTACATTTTTCATTTTCATTGAATAAAAACTTGGTATTTGCACTGTGTTTTACATATAAGTAGACAATATTTTTCATTTTGCAAGGCTTGTTTGAATTAGCAATAGAATATCCAAAAAACATTACCAACCAAGAACAATTAAAAACCCGATCTTGTTAGGACTTTCAATTTGTTAAGAACTGAGAAAAACGAACTTCAACTATACACATTTCAAATGGCGCCGCTGCCGGTTCTTTGACTTTACGAGAGACTATCGATTGACGGTTTTCATTGGCTTTTGGGATCAGTTCACCTAGTGAACGTTATTTTTACGTATCATAAATAAAAAACAAATACAAAATCAAAAATATAAAAATATATAAAAACTAAAAAATTAATAAAACAATTATTTTCCTAAAGAATTGACCAAACAAATTAAAAAATCCAAAAAGCAATCTTTTTCCTAAGATTGCACCCAAAAATATATATTATTGGATTCTCTCGGTTTTTATGTACATATAGTATTTTCTCTTAAAAACTCATAAATACAAAAATATTTTCCATATATTATTATAAGTAAATACGTATACGTATAAGAACAACCAATCTACATATCTTCCATAAGTATTGCCAAGGCAATACACCGTGTTGAGGGGCGTTCCGGCCCTTGACACGTGTATCGATCAAACAAAATAAAGCAAGAATAGATAAATACTCTCAATAAGCAACAGTTCGAAGAATACAAACAATTAAGTGAATAGAAAGGTGATGTGCTATAAAATGCCATCTAAGGGTCAATAGGTACTTAAGTGCTTCGCGCCACCTAACCCCCCGTTCACTTGTGAGTATTCTAAGAAGGAAGGCTTCATTGGGGGTCTTGCACCCAAGTAGTACATACATATATATTATTTTCTTGTGGATATTTCATATTGAAACTCGAAGAGGATAATCCTTTTCTCTTCAAAGTCACACGAGAGCTTCCCTCTCATTCCTCGTATTGAGTTGCATGCTCATTCGCGGGCGTGCACAAATACCGATTGGTGTACAACCTTTTCCTCCGAAAAGGAAGAAAAAGAGAAAGAGTAAGACCACCGCCGTCCATCAAGCCGATCACGAGAATCGTGCTTTGACTCATCCACAACAAGAAGCCATGGCTATTGATAATCGTTCTTTGATGGAACGTTTGCAATCCAATGTTCATGGATATGCCAATGCTATTAGGATTCCCGACATTCCCGCAAATTCATTTGAGCTAAAAACGGCTATGATTACCTTGGTTTCAAACACACCTTTCTATCGTCACAAGAATGATGATCCTCAAGATCACCTTAAGAGATTCCTTGCTCTTTGCAATACCCTTAAGTACAATGGAGTTCCACATGATGCTATTAAGTTGATATTAGTTCCATTTTCACTAGAGGGACAAGCTAAGCATTGGTTAGACACCCAACCACCCGATAGTATCACCACATGGGATGGTTTCACCACTAAGTTTTTGAACAAGTTCTTTCCTCCATCTAAGACCACGACTTTGAGGAACTTAATTATAGGCTTTCAACAAAAACCTAGTCAATCCTTTAGTGATGCTTGGGAGGAGTTTAGAGAGTTATTGAGGCGATGCCCTAACCATGGATTGGATGAAGTTCACCAAATCAATACTTTCTATAATGGCCTTAAACCTCATCACCAAGATTCACTCAATGCTTCCGCGGGAGGGAATATTCTTCTTAAATCCATTCAAGAGGCCGTGGACATCATTGAGACTAAAGCAATGGTTCAAACAAACACTCAATTTGAAGAAAGGGTTCATGTTATCCAAAACACTTCTCAAACACCTTGTGATAACCAATTCCTCAAATATCAACAAGAGATCCTTCAACAAATGGATAAAGGTCAACAAGAGATGATTCAAGCTATTAAGAGCCTTTCATTGAACAATTCTTCAAATGATGTGAATGCCATTACTCTTTCTTGTGTAACTTGTGGAGGTTCCCATTCATATGAACAATGCGATAAGGTGCAAGTTTATCAAGGGGAATGTTATGCTTACCAAGAGGAACATCGTGAACACTTCAAGCCAAATATCAATCCAAATAACCTTTCTTACAAGTCCCAAAATTACCTTACTCCACTGGGATTCCCACCCCAACCACCCACCCAAATTCAACAAAATCCTCCTCAAGTTTTACAAAGGAATCAAGGGCAAAGACCACCTTACCAAGGGAATAACTACAAGGTACCCAATCATTTTCAACCTCAAGGAAATAACTTTTACCCACCAAACCAAGGATTTAATGCACCACCTCCACCTTTCCCAAATCAAGGATATTCTCAAATACCAAATCAAGCTTATCCTCAACTTCAAAATCAAGGATATGGGATGCAAGAGACTCAAGAGTATGTTGACAAGAAAATGCGTGAAATTGAGAAGAGAATGAATGACCAAATGAAACATATATCGGAGGAACAAACCAATAGGCTTTTAATGGCATTTAATCAAAGACCACAAGGGGCTTTACCTTCCAACACACAAACAAATCCAAGGGCAAATGTCAATGCTATTACAACAAGAAGTGGAAAAACAACAAAGGATCCTTCACCTCCTAAGCCTCCTATTGTTCCACCCGCTTTTGTTCCTACTTGTGACAAGCCTTCTACCTCTACTTCACCACCTCAAAATGCTCCCATTCAATCAAACATACCTTCTCAACCTATTCCTACTTCTCCTTTACCTTCCACACCTCCCAATGAAGAAGCTAACAAAGACAAATCTTCCACTACAACACCTATTCCACCCACACCAAAACCTACTCTTCCATATCCTTCAAGGTTTAAAAAGGACAAGTTAAAGAACAAGGATGACATCCAAGTCTCAAATTTCTTAAGGATGTTCAAGCAACTCAACATCAATATATCCTTTGCGGAAGCTCTTGCTTATATGCCAAAGTTTGCTAAGATGTTCAAGGATTTACTCTCCAACAAAGAAAAATTGGTTGATTTGCCCAACACATCCCTTAATGAAAATTGTTCCGCCGTGCTACTTAAACCCTTACCAACAAAACTTGGAGATCCGGGGCGCTTCTTGATACCTTGTAATTTTCCCGGTGTAGAAAATTGCATGGCTTTGGCGGATTTAGGGGCAAGCATTAACCTCATGCCTTTATCGGTTTGGAAAAAACTCTCTCTTCCCGAGCTCACTCCCACTAGGATGACCCTTGAATTAGCCAACCGAACCATAGCTTACCCCGTAGGTATAGCGGAGGATGTGTTTGTAGGAGTGGATAAGTTTACATTTCCGGCCGACTTTGTAGTGGTTGATTATGACATGGATCCTAGAGTTCCTTTGATTGTTGGTAGACCGTTTTTTAGAACGGGTCGTACTTTGATAGATGTGGCGGAAGGAGAATTAATTATGAGAGTAGAGGATGAGAAAGTGGTGTTTAAGTTAGGGAAAGTTTGTGATAGGAAAGAGGTTAAGGAGTCTAGACCTTGTGAGACTATTAACATAGTTGATGTGTTAGATGAAGTGTGTGATGAACACTTTCATGATGCTTGCAAGAGTACTAGTGATGAGATGCCCCATGTTGAAACCGTGGCCTCAATTTCTCCCTCTTTAACACCTTTTGGAGAGAGTGATTTCCTTTTGGAGGAATTTGAGTCAAACTTTCTTGGTGATGATGATTCTCCTATTAATTGGGAAGAAGATATTCTTACTATCCAAAAGTTAATCAATGAGGACCCTATTCCTTCTCCTATTCCACAAGAAGTTACCAATGAGGATCCTTCCATAGTAAAACCTTCCATAGAGAGTCCACCTCCAATTGAACTTAAGGACCTTCCATCCTACTTAGAGTATGCTTTCTTAGAGGGCAAAGACCAATTACCCGTGATCATTGCTAAAGAGTTAAAAGAGGATGAGAAGGAGCAACTTATTGAAGTCCTTAAGAAACACAAGAAAGCTTTAGCATGGAAAATATCCAACATAAGGGGAATTGATCCACATTTTTGTACACACAAAATCCTTATGGAGGATGATTACAAACCCGCCATTCAAAGTCAACGAAGAGTTAACCCAAAAATCCATGAGGTCATTAAGAAGGAGGTGATTAAACTCCTTGATGCGGGTATGATTTACCCCATTTCCGACTCTCCATGGGTTAGCCCGGTACATTGTGTTCCAAAGAAGGGTGGAATCACCGTAGTGCCTAATGAGAACAATGAGCTTATTCCTACGAGACTTGTCACCGGGGGGAGAGTTTGTATTGACTGTAGAAAACTCAATGAGGCTACTAGGAAAGACCATTTCCCATTACCTTTTATGGATTAAATGCTTGAACGCTTATGTCACACCCCCAAATTCACTGCAGCGGAAGACTTGCTTTGGGGACTTGTGACTTCATGAGTAATCGAGAGCTTGATCCGAGAACGACCTCTACATGCCAAAAACCACAAAGTAGACTCCAAATAATCCACATAGTCAAGTACCTGAAATACATGCTTAAAAATGTCAACATAAAGTTGGTGAGTTCATAAGTTTGTTTTAAAACGTTTATAAAAAAAAAATAGAGTTTTACCGACCACTGCACCTTGCAGTAAAATATAAGAGTTAAAAGTCACAGTTTCTGTTAAATAGACTTTCTTTGATAATTTCAAAGTGTATTGATAAAGACAGAGTTTATTTATAAAAGCCGAGAGTTTACTGATATAACAAAGTTCACTAAAATAAGTAGAGTTTCTGAGAAGACAAAGTTCGCGGAAAATAAATTGAGTTTTCTAATAAAACTGTATTCACATGAAATAAATAGAGTTTATAGATAAAACAGAGTTCATAGATAATAGTTAGCGTTTTCTGATAAAAACAAAGCTCACTGATAAATAATAAAGTTTTCCACTAGAATAGAATTGGTTAATGAACCACAAGATTTTCCAACCACTTAGTGACAATATAACAAATACAAAGTCACTAAATAAAATAAGGCATTTATTATTGTCTAAGCTCATGACACCGAAGCGTTGACAACACCGGTAGTATAATCATATAATGCAGCCCCTACGGATGCCTAACCCACGACATCCGTCCACAGACTCAAATGAAACTGTGCCCGCTTGTCCCCTGTTGGACCAAGCCGGACAGGGGCGTCAACCCCGATAGATCTATCCATAACATTCGCGCTTTCGACCGGTCATCCGGTCTGAAATTAACGGTTCATGATAATGGGCCAAAGTAATTGGGTTAAAGTGGGACTTAGACCAATACATAAAAGAGATATGCACTTGTGTTCATTCTTGCAACCATTGTCTCTACCCGAGAGCCAGTAAAAAGCAGTTAAAGTTTTGGGCTATGAAAATCACAATAGAAATTTTAGTATCAGCATTCATATGTATAACAATTAGAGGAGTTGACCACTCAGCACGTAACAATTAAACCAGTTTAAAGATAGTTTATGACCAACCAAGTAAGCTTAACATTAGCTTATGACAATCAGGTAATTTATAAACAGTTATAGACAACCAAACAAGTTTAATATCAGTTCTGACAACCAAGCAAGTTTATAAGTAGTTTCTGACCAAGCATGTACCTCCCCCAAAGAGCAATTATAAAACATTTATAATTCGATTTAAAACAAGAAAATGTGGGGTATGAACTCACCTCGACGAAGTAGCGCGAATAATAGTGATGCTAACAATACGCTCAGTAGAAACGGAAATCGATACGGCTCGGTCATGGTGTTGTGGTTTAACTAATCGGCTAAATCCAATAACTTAAGAAAATGTATATTTGAGTTCTCGATACATATGTACATCAACGTGACCCGTTGATAAAATAGTTAAGTTCTAAATTATAATAGTTCGGTGGTTGGTTAAATAAAATTAATAAATTAAGCACACACAAAATATGTAATGTATTCCGTACACATTACGTATAACCAGACGATGATATAATTCTTACGTTGAATTATATAATAGAGACAACCATCTTACAAAATAAATCAAAGTATATATTTATTTTGTATTTACAGTATAACGATCGTGATAAAAATAATTAGACAACATAGTTCGACACATTTTAAGAAAGTCGTCACTTAATTAATAATTGACACTTTTAAGTAAAAATATAACTTTCATTAATTTATCGATACAATAGAATCCATTTATTTATTGGTTTACAAATATAGTAGTATTTATTAATTTATCAGTTTACAAATATAGTAGTATTTATTTATTTATCAGTCTACAAATATAGTGATATTTATTAATTTATCAGTTTACAAATATATTAGTATTTATACCCAACAAAATACAAGGTACGGTATTTTATAAAAAAAAATCAACATGACCTATTCGTTTGTACAACATTTTCCATATTAACAAATCCTCAATATTTTCCAAACAATCTATGTTACGCAAATCGTGTTTTAACATATATCTAAACTAAACTATTTAATCACCATAATTAAATAGGACTAAACGCAACCTATGCGTTATAAATTAAAAACCAAACGCCCTATGTGAGCTATTTAAATACATATTTAAATGTATACTTATTTTTATAGTTCTCGTAATAATAATAGTATCCGACATATTTATTTAACCGATTAAATATATACCTATATATGTATACCACCGTTTTAATTTGTTTTAATCAATTATTATAGTTGGGTACGCTATTAGCCGATTCCTAAACCACGAACAACCATGAATTTGTAATCGCGCCCGGTACTCTACACCCTCGACATCCCGCGTCTGAACACACCCGAAACTAATAATCAGCAACCAAACGCCCCTTTAAATTCGTTCTTAACCCCGAACAGCCTTTAACTCCTTTCTGCTTAAACTAAACACCCCCTTAGCACCTGCTGCTAAACCCAAACACACCCTTAGAGACTGTCTGCAGTCCTAACCGCCCCTTATACGCTATCTGCAGTCCCAAACGCCCCTTACTACTGTCTGCTGAACCAAACGCACCCTACTGCTGGTGCTACTGCATCGAACGCGCCCTACTTGCTGGTATACAGCGGACCAAACGTACCTCGTTGTTGGTACACAGCGAACCAAATACGCAGCAAACCAAACGCACTTGCTGCTGGTACGCAATGAACAAAATGCACCCTTATGGCTGTTTATACAGCGAACCGAAGCACCCCTACTGCTACAAATCAACACGCCCTTGCTGATGTTTCTAACCACGCCAAACGCACCATTGGTGCTGCTGTTGCAATCCCGAACGCAAGGTAACTATGATTACTAGGGACAAGCACCCGGTTTTAACCAATAAACTAACTCGCGGCTGACCACAGATCTAAAAATAAAGTTGGCGGCTGGTGCAGCTTCAACCGCTGGTGGCGTCGAGTTGTGGTCAGGGCCATGTGATGATGCTGGTCATTGTAGGTTCGTGATGGTGGTGGCGTCTAACATAGATCCGACGGATTTGCGATATGGTTGTTGTTTCATGGACGTGAGGAGTATGGTATTGGTGATTTCATGATGAAGATAAGGTGGTGGCGTAGGGTGGAAACGACGCGACTGCTGATGGTTTCATGACGACGGCAGTCGCATGAATATGAATGAATGGCTCGTGGTTAACCACCACGGCTGGTGGTTGATGACGCGAAAGTGTATCTTTATAGATTGAGGAGTGGATGTGATGTGGTGGTGGTCTGGGATTCTTGAAGGTGGCGACTGCTGGTGGTGCCGAGTATCGAACGAAGATGGTGGCTACGAGGTGAAATGATGATGATAATTGATGGGTTGAATAGTGCATAGCATAGATCTATCCGACCTATAAGGTCAAGGTGACGGTGGTAGTTTTCTGACGGCCGGAAAAGATGGAGGCGCCGGAAAGTTATAAGAGAGTATGTGTGTGTAAACTTTAGGGTTAGGTTTGAGGGGAAATGAGGAGAAACCCTAATTTGGGCTTTTATAGGTGCTAGTTAAATTTTGTGAAAACAAAGTGAAAGGTTTCCAATACTACAGGGACTAGAAACAAATTTTCTTATAACGTTTGTGTACAAATGGTTCGAGGCTCGTTTAAGATAGTTAGAGATTGGTTCGTTCTATGGAATTCACGTCGTTCCTTTCAAAATGATTTTTACTTTAAAGTAGAGTATTTACTCGACTAATTTTTGTGATCGTCTATATTTTTATGTAAAATAGTTACTATTTATCGGTTATCTCGACTAGTTTTCGTTCAAAGAAAATATAATTCAGTTTGAATGTTCTCATTTTCAACGTATGCTATAAAAGCTAAAATAAAAGTATCCGATAATTTTATAAATCTTTTTATCAATATTTATGAATAATTAAATATAAATTTAGTATGTATCGCGTTAGTTCTCAGATTTCGCGCAGTCTTTTACAATATGAAAAATAAACTCCCGTTTTCGAATCAAGTGACTTTGATATCTCTCCAAAACGAATTTCGATTAATAAACCATATAATTTATTATTATTTAAAATCTAGAAAATTCCCGGTTGTCACAGTACATCCGTGTTATTTGGAGTTCGTCCTCGAACTCAATCGTTGTTACCCTAATAAAAGTGTAGAGAAAATGATTTTGGGGTTCTACCCTAGTGTTATACCGAATATACTTAGATCTGCTCACAGATAATTCTGTCCGAACTTTTAAAATCGTGTTATCCACCAATAGTTACTTAGATAAGCAATAGGTATAAGTGGATTAACCTACGCGGTTCTACATGTCAATCTGACAAATCGGTCGTCGTTCGTAGAACGATAAAATTCGAAACGAAGAGTTTAGAAAAAATTGTTAGTTCTTAAAAGTCTCTAAGGGCTCACCACCACCATCCCATTACGTTCACGTCGATAAGTATATATTCAGAAAAGATTCTCGTAACAATTCGCGAATCAGACGAAGCTTAAAGAATCACTCGTCAAAACGTCGTAATGATATGATAACAAGACGAAATACGATAAATTTGTATGGACGAATCTTGAGTCAAAAGAAATACACCCCAAACTGGAATACTAAATCAATACCATAAATATAAAGGGTCACGTCGGATATCCTTAAGCCCACTCATTTATAATCACATATTTGCATACAAAAGCGTCCTAATCTATGCAAATATGTCATTATAAACTTATGATTCGGTGATGTATGATTTCTTAATTCAAATGCAAAGGCGTCCCAATCCATTTGAATAAAGACTTCATAAATCATCCTACTTAAGTGTCACCGGCAAAATACCCAATTCAAAATCGTTAGAATCTCTCAACGATATTATCCAAAATTACAAAAAGCAAAGAGTACGAGTTGAAAATAAGTCGTCTTCCATAAGTAGACGTTTCGAACGTACCGGATCGAAGAACCTAAGTGTCGATAGACGATAAAGCAGTCGTAGACGTATATCAAGTAAAGGAACTCACGGTTATAAGTAGGATAATGTATATAGTAGTCGGTTCTAAATAAGCAATTATCGAATCACACAATTCTTTCCCATCCTCGAGGAAGACTCATCAAACACCAAGCTGAGTAATAATTTATCATAACCCAACCTCGAAACTCACTCACAAAGAATGGCCCCGGGTTTTGTTATGAATTATTACACATCTCAACCTTTCGATGACTCAGCTCGACTCTGAGTATACAACACATTCCATATTATTACGTAAGACTACGAGTCTTACCCACCCTCGAGATAATTCATCAAAAATCATAGGCTGTGTAACGTCTCATACTTAACTTCATCTCGCACTCAATCAAACATGAGGCCCACTGAGGCATAGTTAAGTATTGTTACACCTCTCAACCTTTTTGAATAAATTAGCTCGAACCTGAGATTACCCGTGACCAATCGTGAACCAAAATCACATAATGCCAATACGTTTGATTTTATAAAAAGGTCTGTGAACCATTATGTAACTCACAATTCCCAATAAATGTTCTACCGTTCATATATAAAAGTATATTATATGTCTAAGTGCACTAATCAAACAATCGATCTCATGTAACAAGTAATACATAACAGGCAACGAAGCAATAGCAATCATGCATGTAAATATTCATATAGCAGCGGAATAAGTATAATGTGATGAGTGTTACTACTAGATAAAACTGAGAGCCGGTTATAGTCTAGAGTTACTAATGCAACCTAGTTCTCTATAACCAAGGCTCTGATACCAATCTGTCACACCCCCAAATTCACTGCAGCGGAAGACTTGCTTTGGGGACTTGTGACTTCATGAGTAATCGAGAGCTTGATCCGAGAACGACCTCTACATGCCAAAAACCACAAAGTAGACTCCAAATAATCCACATAGTCAAGTACCTGAAATACATGCTTAAAAATGTCAACATAAAGTTGGTGAGTTCATAAGTTTGTTTTAAAACGTTTATAAAAAAAAAATAGAGTTTTACCGACCACTGCACCTTGCAGTAAAATATAAGAGTTAAAAGTCACAGTTTCTGTTAAATAGACTTTCTTTGATAATTTCAAAGTGTATTGATAAAGACAGAGTTTATTTATAAAAGCCGAGAGTTTACTGATATAACAAAGTTCACTAAAATAAGTAGAGTTTCTGAGAAGACAAAGTTCGCGGAAAATAAATTGAGTTTTCTAATAAAACTGTATTCACATGAAATAAATAGAGTTTATAGATAAAACAGAGTTCATAGATAATAGTTAGCGTTTTCTGATAAAAACAAAGCTCACTGATAAATAATAAAGTTTTCCACTAGAATAGAATTGGTTAATGAACCACAAGATTTTCCAACCACTTAGTGACAATATAACAAATACAAAGTCACTAAATAAAATAAGGCATTTATTATTGTCTAAGCTCATGACACCGAAGCGTTGACAACACCGGTAGTATAATCATATAATGCAGCCCCTACGGATGCCTAACCCACGACATCCGTCCACAGACTCAAATGAAACTGTGCCCGCTTGTCCCCTGTTGGACCAAGCCGGACAGGGGCGTCAACCCCGATAGATCTATCCATAACATTCGCGCTTTCGACCGGTCATCCGGTCTGAAATTAACGGTTCATGATAATGGGCCAAAGTAATTGGGTTAAAGTGGGACTTAGACCAATACATAAAAGAGATATGCACTTGTGTTCATTCTTGCAACCATTGTCTCTACCCGAGAGCCAGTAAAAAGCAGTTAAAGTTTTGGGCTATGAAAATCACAATAGAAATTTTAGTATCAGCATTCATATGTATAACAATTAGAGGAGTTGACCACTCAGCACGTAACAATTAAACCAGTTTAAAGATAGTTTATGACCAACCAAGTAAGCTTAACATTAGCTTATGACAATCAGGTAATTTATAAACAGTTATAGACAACCAAACAAGTTTAATATCAGTTCTGACAACCAAGCAAGTTTATAAGTAGTTTCTGACCAAGCATGTACCTCCCCCAAAGAGCAATTATAAAACATTTATAATTCGATTTAAAACAAGAAAATGTGGGGTATGAACTCACCTCGACGAAGTAGCGCGAATAATAGTGATGCTAACAATACGCTCAGTAGAAACGGAAATCGATACGGCTCGGTCATGGTGTTGTGGTTTAACTAATCGGCTAAATCCAATAACTTAAGAAAATGTATATTTGAGTTCTCGATACATATGTACATCAACGTGACCCGTTGATAAAATAGTTAAGTTCTAAATTATAATAGTTCGGTGGTTGGTTAAATAAAATTAATAAATTAAGCACACACAAAATATGTAATGTATTCCGTACACATTACGTATAACCAGACGATGATATAATTCTTACGTTGAATTATATAATAGAGACAACCATCTTACAAAATAAATCAAAGTATATATTTATTTTGTATTTACAGTATAACGATCGTGATAAAAATAATTAGACAACATAGTTCGACACATTTTAAGAAAGTCGTCACTTAATTAATAATTGACACTTTTAAGTAAAAATATAACTTTCATTAATTTATCGATACAATAGAATCCATTTATTTATTGGTTTACAAATATAGTAGTATTTATTAATTTATCAGTTTACAAATATAGTAGTATTTATTTATTTATCAGTCTACAAATATAGTGATATTTATTAATTTATCAGTTTACAAATATATTAGTATTTATACCCAACAAAATACAAGGTACGGTATTTTATAAAAAAAAATCAACATGACCTATTCGTTTGTACAACATTTTCCATATTAACAAATCCTCAATATTTTCCAAACAATCTATGTTACGCAAATCGTGTTTTAACATATATCTAAACTAAACTATTTAATCACCATAATTAAATAGGACTAAACGCAACCTATGCGTTATAAATTAAAAACCAAACGCCCTATGTGAGCTATTTAAATACATATTTAAATGTATACTTATTTTTATAGTTCTCGTAATAATAATAGTATCCGACATATTTATTTAACCGATTAAATATATACCTATATACGTATACCACCGTTTTAATTTGTTTTAATCAATTATTATAGTTGGGTACGCTATTAGCCGATTCCTAAACCACGAACAACCATGAATTTGTAATCGCGCCCGGTACTCTACACCCTCGACATCCCGCGTCTGAACACACCCGAAACTAATAATCAGCAACCAAACGCCCCTTTAAATTCGTTCTTAACCCCGAACAGCCTTTAACTCCTTTCTGCTTAAACTAAACACCCCCTTAGCACCTGCTGCTAAACCCAAACACACCCTTAGAGACTGTCTGCAGTCCTAACCGCCCCTTATACGCTATCTGCAGTCCCAAACGCCCCTTACTACTGTCTGCTGAACCAAACGCACCCTACTGCTGGTGCTACTGCATCGAACGCGCCCTACTTGCTGGTATACAGCGGACCAAACGTACCTCGTTGTTGGTACACAGCGAACCAAATACGCAGCAAACCAAACGCACTTGCTGCTGGTACGCAATGAACAAAATGCACCCTTATGGCTGTTTATACAGCGAACCGAAGCACCCCTACTGCTACAAATCAACACGCCCTTGCTGATGTTTCTAACCACGCCAAACGCACCATTGGTGCTGCTGTTGCAATCCCGAACGCAAGGTAACTATGATTACTAGGGACAAGCACCCGGTTTTAACCAATAAACTAACTCGCGGCTGACCACAGATCTAAAAATAAAGTTGGCGGCTGGTGCAGCTTCAACCGCTGGTGGCGTCGAGTTGTGGTCAGGGCCATGTGATGATGCTGGTCATTGTAGGTTCGTGATGGTGGTGGCGTCTAACATAGATCCGACGGATTTGCGATATGGTTGTTGTTTCATGGACGTGAGGAGTATGGTATTGGTGATTTCATGATGAAGATAAGGTGGTGGCGTAGGGTGGAAACGACGCGACTGCTGATGGTTTCATGACGACGGCAGTCGCATGAATATGAATGAATGGCTCGTGGTTAACCACCACGGCTGGTGGTTGATGACGCGAAAGTGTATCTTTATAGATTGAGGAGTGGATGTGATGTGGTGGTGGTCTGGGATTCTTGAAGGTGGCGACTGCTGGTGGTGCCGAGTATCGAACGAAGATGGTGGCTACGAGGTGAAATGATGATGATAATTGATGGGTTGAATAGTGCATAGCATAGATCTATCCGACCTATAAGGTCAAGGTGACGGTGGTAGTTTTCTGACGGCCGGAAAAGATGGAGGCGCCGGAAAGTTATAAGAGAGTATGTGTGTGTAAACTTTAGGGTTAGGTTTGAGGGGAAATGAGGAGAAACCCTAATTTGGGCTTTTATAGGTGCTAGTTAAATTTTGTGAAAACAAAGTGAAAGGTTTCCAATACTACAGGGACTAGAAACAAATTTTCTTATAACGTTTGTGTACAAATGGTTCGAGGCTCGTTTAAGATAGTTAGAGATTGGTTCGTTCTATGGAATTCGCGTCGTTCCTTTCAAAATGATTTTTACTTTAAAGTAGAGTATTTACTCGACTAATTTTTGTGATCGTCTATATTTTTATGTAAAATAGTTACTATTTATCGGTTATCTCGACTAGTTTTCGTTCAAAGAAAATATAATTCAGTTTGAATGTTCTCATTTTCAACGTATGCTATAAAAGCTAAAATAAAAGTATCCGATAATTTTATAAATCTTTTTATCAATATTTATGAATAATTAAATATAAATTTAGTATGTATCGCGTTAGTTCTCAGATTTCGCGCAGTCTTTTACAATATGAAAAATAAACTCCCGTTTTCGAATCAAGTGACTTTGATATCTCTCCAAAACGAATTTCGATTAATAAACCATATAATTTATTATTATTTAAAATCTAGAAAATTCCCGGTTGTCACAGCTTAGCAGGAAATGAGTACTATTGCTTTCTTGATGGCTTTTCGGGTTATTTCCAATTACCCATTGACCCTAAGGATCAAAAAAAGACCACATTCACTTGTCCCTACGGTACATTTGCTTACAAGAGGATGCCTTTTGGCTTATGTAATGCACCGGGGACGTTTCAAAGGTGCATGATGGCGATTTTCCATGACATGATAGAGCAAACCATGGAGGTTTTTATGGATGATTTTTCCGTCTTTGGAAATTCATTTACCTCATGTCTCACCAATCTAGAGAGAATGCTTAAGCGTTGTGAGGAAACACGTTTAGTGCTTAATTGGGAGAAATGTCACTTTATGGTGAAAGAGGGAATTGTTTTAGGACACAAAATATCCAACAAGGGATTAGAAGTGGATCGAGCTAAAATTGATGTGATTGCTAAGCTTCCCCCACCCACCTTGGTTAAAGGTGTGAGGAGTTTCTTAGGTCATGCGGGATTTTATAGGCGCTTTATACAAGATTTTTCTAAGATAGCTAGACCGATGACTCATCTCTTGGAAAAAGAGGCTCCTTTCATTTTTAACCAAGATTGTTTGGACTCTTTTGAGACTCTTAAGGAGAAATTGACAAAGGCTCCCGTTTTGGTTTCTCCAAATTGGGAATTACCTTTTGAGCTTATGTGTGACGCTAGTGATTATGCGGTGGGGCCGTCTTAGGACAAAGAGTTAATAAGCATTATCAATCTATACACTATGCGAGTAAAACCATGACCGGTGCACAACTTCATTACACTACCACGGAAAAAAAGTTGCTTGCTATAGTCTATGCTTTTGAGAAATTTAGACCATACCTTGTGCTATCCAAAACCATAGTGTATAAGGATCATTCCGCTCTCAAGTATCTTATGACAAAACAAGATGCTAAGCCTAGGCTTTTGAGATGGGTTTTGTTGCTTCAAGAGTTTAAGATAGAAATTCGTGATAAGAAAGGAGCCGAGAATTTAGCGGCGGATCACTTGAGTAGACTTGAGCATCCTTTTCAAGGAGATTTTCCACATCAAGAAATTAATGAATTTTTTCCATTAGAGGAGCTCATGTCTATCTCTTCCCAAGAAGATGCCACTCCTTGGTTTGCGGATATAGCAAACTATCTTGCGGGCAATGTGCTTATTGAGGGTCTTACTTATCAACAAAAGAAGAAATTTCTTAAGGAAGTTAAGTACTACTTTTGGGATGATCCTTATCTTTTTAGGCAATGTGCGGACCAAATCATTAGACGGTGTGTAGATGGGCCCGAGGCATTTAAGATCTTAGAAGCGTGTCATAAAGGACCTACGGGTGGACATTTTGGGCCCAACTATACCGCCAAGAAAGTCTTTGATTCGGGTTACTATTGGCCTTCCATTTACAAAGATGCCCATGAAATGGTGAAATTTTGTGATGTGTGTCAAAAACAAGAAAAAATTACGCAACGTGATGAGATGCCACAAAATTTTATTCAAGAGTGTGAGATATTTGTTGTATGGGGCATTGATTTCATGGGACCTTTTCCATCCTCTAAGGGAAACAAGTATATACTTGTGGCGGTGGATTATGTGTCCAAATGGGTGGAGGCTAAAGCCTTACCTACCAATGATGCTATAGTTGTTGTGAAGTTCTTAAAGCAATTGTTTGCTAGATTTGGTGTACCTCGGGCCATCATAAGTGATCGTGGTACGCACTTTTGTAATGATCAATTCACGAGAGTTATGAAGAAATATGGAGTTAATCATAGACTTTCTACCGCGTATCACCCTCAAACCAATGGTCAAACCGAGGTTACAAATCGTGGTTTAAAGAGAATTTTAGAGAGAACGGTGGGAGAGCATCGAGCTTCTTGGTCGGATAAGCTTGATGATACTTTGTGGGCCTTTAGGACGGCTTTTAAGACACCAATTGGTTGTACTCCTTATAGGCTTGTCTATGGTAAAGCGTGCCACCTCCCATTCGAGTTAGAACACAAGGCATCTTGGGCTCTCAAGTGGGCTAACTTTGATTTAAACCAAGCCGGTTCACATAGGAAAGATCAACTTAATGAGATGGATGAATTGAGAGCCAATGCCTATGAAAATTCTTTGCTTTACAAGGAAAAGACTAAGAAATTGCATGATGCTAAGATCAAGAACCGTGAGTTCAAAGTTGGAGAGCCGGTTCTCCTCTTTAACTCAAGGTTGAAACTTTTTGCGAGCAAGCTTAAGTCGAGATGGTCCGGTCTATTCACTATTGCTCAAGTGTTTCCATATGGAACTATTGAGTTGTCACAACCCGATGGTCCAAACTTTAAAGTGAATGGTCACCGTGTGAAACATTATTTTGGGGAGGACATTTCCGTTGAAATGGTCCAGGAGATCCCCATTTTCCCCATGAATTAATTCATTGAGGGACGAGTCGAGCTAGAGACTCATTAACTCAAGCATCGTATAACTAGGTTTAGAGTGTTGTAGGTTAGCAATAAAGGTATAGACTTGGAGATAAGTGTAGGGGAGACCTTCTTTTGTCTTAATGTTGTTTGTAGGGTTGCTCACTCATTTCATGCTTTGGAGCTTATGGAGGAGGCCCTTGTATCCGATTCACTTCGTTACTATTGTGATCTTTCATTGACACCTTATGCTTAAACATGTATTCACTAATAGTTGTCCTTTCCTTAACTTGGGTTAAGCAAAGTCTATTCATTGTCATAAGTGTAGGGGAAGTTTTTATACTTCCATGCTCTTAAACATTGAGGACAATGTTTAGCTTAAGTGTAGGGGGGTCTTCTATCGAAGTGACCTTACCTAGAACTTGTCATTGTCTTTCATGATAACTGGAAAAATTAATTTTTCAAAAATTTTTCAAATTTTTGATCTACTTTGGCCACCAAAAATATGCATTCATAATTTTTGCATATAACATTTGCATTGTATATATTTCTTCTTTTATTTTGCATCAAAATTATATAAAAAGAGAAAAATATAATAAAACATGGTTTAACAAATTTAGATTTCTTTAACATATTAGGCCCGCCATGGATATTTTGACTCAACCCGAGTTTGCTTATCTAAGCATCCTCTAGCTAGTATCCTTAACCATGAAGTCCTTCATTGGTCTATTAGGCTAAGCATCCACCAATCTCATTATTTGAGATTTTAAATTTGTGGAGAATGGGAAATGATAGAGTTGAAGCAAGTAAAAAAGGGCTAGATAAACTTCATGATAATTACTTGTGGCTAAACCCTTCTCTTCTTTACCTCTATTTTCTTCGCATGTATATAATTGTTAATAAATAATCAAGAACGGTTTTAATCGGTTTGTAATCTCTAATGCATTTTTGTCTAATCATTCATGGTTGATATAAGTACGTCTTAAGATTCTAAGTTAGAACGGTTTATATGTACTAGACTTATGTCATGCTCAATATTTAGCGGGTGTTTTTTCCTTTTATTCTTTTAAACTTTCTTAGTGAGAAATAAAGAAAAATAAGAACGGCTTATGAAAAAAAATGAGTGGCTAGAAAACAAAAAGAAAAAGAAAAGAAAAATATATATATATATATATATACAAGACTCCCAAGAGGGGCAGTGTGGTGTTAATTATAGTGACTATTGAGTTCCAATATTACCTTGAAGGGTTGCGGGGATTCAATAGATTGCTCCAATCCAATATTACCTTGACGGGTTGCGGGGTTGAAGATCCAAAGTCTCAAAAAGATGGCGGATGTAAATTATTGCGTGAGTTTTATTTTTCTTTCCTTAGCGAGTGTGTAGCTACTTATGAAAGCATGACATGAGGATGACTTATTATTCTTGAAACAAACTTATATTAATTGTGAGCGGTTTTTCAAGTAATGGATGAGAGGATTACTTAGGATTAAAACCGTGCTTCCTTATTTTTGGATTTTACACTTCTTATATTTCACACTTGAAATAATGACAAATTTGCTCACAAGCAGTTTGCTCAAATAATAACCGGTTCCACATTTAATTTTCATGAATAAGTTGATGCACTTTTTATTTGTGAATACAATGATCCCATTTTTAAGCTTGGTATGGGGAAAGTGAAACTTGAGGGTGATAAATGTCCATGGTACCCAAGCCCTAATCAAAGTCATTGAATTCTTTATGAGTTATTTCCATCAAAACCATTTCAAGAAAAACCAAAAAGATATAGATAGAATTGTATTTTGTTCATTGCATTGTTAAAAATCAAAATCATGCATCATTTAGTTAAGAGTAAAGTAGATGCATTCCATTTTGGCCAAGGTGGATTAATTATGCGGAGAATGTAAATTTGTGCTTTAAAATATATAGCATTGCATGAGGACATGACAATGTTCAAGTGTAGGGGATTTGATATGAGCAAAAACTCAAATCAATTTATCAACAAATCACCCTAAAACACATTAAAAATACCTAAACTTTGTGATATAAAGCGGAATTATGTGGTATGTTTGGTGTTTGTGCTCAAATAGGTAAGAAGGATACAATTTCAAGCAAACAAAGGAAAATCAAGCTTAATTTGATGAAAAAGACAAAGAAGGATCAAAAGTGACAAGACTTTGAAGACAAAGGACCTATCTTGACAATCTGCCAAAGATGAAGGACCAAAAGTGTAAATATGACAAAGTCAAGATCAAAGTCAAATCTGGTCAACTCTCAAGTCAACTCAGTCAAAGGATCAAATTTGTTCAAGAATGAAGTTTAAAGGACCAATTATGCCAAAGAAATGAAGTTACTAGCTAAAGAATACAATCTGCCAAGTCAAGGGGTCATTTCTACCAACTTTGGAAAGATAATTCAAGTGTAATCCGTGTGATAAGCTCTCAGCCAATGAGAAGCCAAGAAGTAATAAACAAGGATTACCAGCTGTATGCATTTATTACCCACTAGCGCCGTTCTCCCATTTATTACAAAATCCCAACGGTAACTTCCACTTTCTTGCAATCAACCAATCAGCTTGGGCCATTCAATAATCAATTATCCACTTTTGGATAATGATCTGTGTGACCAAAGGAGAACAAATCAAAAGCTGCCACGTGTATCTTTAAACTCAAAACACGCCCAGGAGTGGAAATTCACTACACTTCATATCAAGAGATGATATAAACATCAATCTTGCTCAAAATCACAAGACGAACTCAATGGTTACAACCAATTAAGCTGAAATCAAACCAATAGAAAAGCCCCAAATCTGTTCTTCATCAGCAAAATCCAATATGCAGATTTTTGACACGTGGAAGCCTGGGATTGGTTCTAACACGTCACCAACCCCGACTGCTTTACTCCTAAAGTCTATAAATACCTTGTTCAGTCTCATTTCTTAGGAGTTGTAGAAAGTGTGAAATCACATACACTTAGTTTTCCTCTTAATTCATTTCTTAGTATTAGCTTAACAACTCAAGAGCTTGACACACTCTTGAGTCTGTTATAGTTAGTTGTAACAGCTTAACTACCCTTGTAACTACTTTCCTTATTCAATAAAATTCAAATTTCATTTTCCCTCCAAAACTCTAATACTACTCTACTGTTCATCTCCTGCTTCATTGATCATTCTTGTTGCTGATTTTGGTTTGTTATGATCATAACTTGATCATAACTGACTAAGTTTGAAGATTGTAGCTGTTTGATCATCCATTTCTAGTCATAGCAGATTTTGATGAGTTCCAGTTCTTCCATGGTGATTCTTGATGATTGATTGCTGTTGATAGGTAGTTGATAGTGTTTTCTAGTGCTAAGGTGGTGGTTAGCACTAGAATAGAGAGCTCAGCGCTCCTCTACTCCCCAAAGGAGGCCCTTGCTTAAGGTTTTGAGTTTCTGATTTTCAGTTCCTCTAAACAGTTGATGCCTGCTCAATTCTTAGATAATCTTGCTTGTTTGAATGATCAAAGTTGTTATAGCCTGTTTCTGATCTGATTTCAGTGATTTGTTAGCTTAATTGTAGATTAATCCTGCTTATTAGCTTTGTTACTTAACCTGTTTTCAGCTTATTTCAGTAACTTTAGCTTTGCTATCCATTTTGTGTTCTAGTTGTGTTCATAGCTTGTTACTAGTTCTCATATACTTCCTTTTGACTGTTAAACTTAGTTTGCTAAAGCTCTTAACTCAGTTGTAACACCCCATTTTGATAAATGGAATGTCACACGTAATTATGGCGTGTCATCAAAGCATACAAGGATAAATGTATAAAACATTACATGACCATAGGGATAACCGGAATCAAACATCGGTTCCCAAACATAAGCCCAAAACATAATAAAGCAAAAGAAATGAATGAAAGACTAAATAAGCATAAGTATATGAAGACAAAAGGAAAAGAAGTCTCTGGCAGCTTCCATCCTATGCACGTCCTCTAATTGCTCGAGTCTTTCCTAGGGTACCTGCCGTTTTGGGACATGGAAAGGAAAGTAACGGCTGAGCAAAACGCTTAGTGCACGGATATAGACATAGTATGAATGACTAAAACATAATAAAGACTTAATAGCAGCGGAAATGTATAAGTCCTGGAAAACCTGGAACATGTTCATAAAACTGGTTTTATAGTTTGAAAAGCCTTATGTTTATCTTATGAAAACTGTTTAACATATATTACCATTAGCCAATATAGGTCATGAAAATCCACCGTGCATGAATACTTGGAGGGGTGACCTCATCATGCAAATTAGAGGGGCTGCCTCTAATTTAATATATTGGTTTATGGGTAGAGGGATCAGCTCCTTGTGAAAGATGCAAGGCACACACCACATTCACCATGTAATCCTGAATAAAAACATGTAACTAGGATGCACCCATACGCCCCACATGATAAATATAAATAAATGGCCAAAAGCTGAAGGGACGCCACGAGCAATCACTCCGCCGTGGTGAAGTCATAAAATCAGTGCCTCTAATGTTATGGTTATGGTACCTACATAACTAGGTGAAACTGGTCATGCATGTATATGGCTATAGGTAATCATAATTAAACATAAGAAATCAAACACGTAACTTATACTACGGGAAAACAGTTGGCTGCATACGGGGAATCCTAATAAGGAAAGAATGTCCATACTGAAAGGACGGGAATCCGTACCTTATGTCCAGTGAACGAGAACGATGAACTGCGAGAATCCTACTTCCGAAACACTAGTGCTACATAAATACGTACATGAAATAAGTATCTGCTTACTAAATACATAGCTGGTTTTATGTCATGTCTTAGCTTATTTTATATGTTCTTACTATGTTTTACTGTTTAAAGCCTTAAACTGTATTAAATCTTATACTCTGCTTAATCTGATTAAGTATTTATGGTATTTCATGTGTTATTATACTTACTGTGTAATAATAAGTAACTTTCAAAAAATAGCAGGTTTCCTAAAATAGAAAGTTTCCAAAAATAGAAAGTTTCCAAAAATAGAAAGTTTCCAAAAATAGAAAGTTACCAAAAATAGAAAGTTTCCAAAAATAGAAAGTTTCCAAAAATAGAAAGTTTCCAAAAATAGATGTACTGCTTAAAATAGATAAGTTTCTAAAAATAGAAAGTTTCCATAAATAGATTAGCTGCCTTAATTAAATAAGTTTCCATAAATAGATTAGCTGCCTTAAATAAATAAGTTTCTAAAAATAGCTGGTTTCCATAAATAAATTAATTGCCTTATTTAATTAAGTTTCTAAAAATAGAAAGTTTCCATAATTAGAAATAAGCTGGTTAAATAAGCTAAGTAAATAAGCCTAAGTGTTTTCATGATTATTTTCTAAGTCATATGATATATTGTATAGTTTAATAATTATTTCATGTAAGTTAATTAAACTATAGGTTATAATATTTAATTAAAGTATAACATGTTTTTAATTAAATATATTAAATACTTAGGTTAAAATATGTATTATTAAATATTAATAATATAACCTAAGTCATGTTAATTAATTACTTATATCCATGGTTTTTAAAATAATTAATTAATTATAAGTCTTAAATATAAATACTTAGGTTAAAATAATTTCATGATTATTAATAATTAAATAACCTAAGTCATGTTATTAAATTAATTACATATTTATTAATTTAATTTTTAACATAAGTTCATAACATAAAGAAAACTAACATAAACCATGAACCGGGTCTAAGCTTAAAAACATGAACCGGACATGAACCGACACCGTACCCCGAACTAAATCGGGGTACCCCTTGCTGTCGTGGGACCCACACGCACCAACCAAGACCATATGGTCTTGGTGGTGGTCGGCTAAGCAAACCGAAACCCCCTTGGGGTCGGTTGCAGCCTGCGGCCAAAACAAAACACCCCTTAAATCGACCCTTTGATTTATTTAATTATCAAAACATGTTAGATCTATGATTAATTAATGTGTTTTTATAAAAACATCACATGTTCATAATTAATAAAAAGATTAAATTAAAAGAAAAGGTTTAAAAAGGTTTTACCGTATTCTGGATCAAGAGGGTGAAGAACAAACACGAACAAACAACAAATCTTCAAGATCTAAGATCAATGAATCACCTTGTATGGTGATGTGTAGGTGGCGGCACAAAGAACAAGGGAGGAAGGGGTTTTAGGTTTTTCTTAAAAATTCTTCTGTAACTTAATTTGAGTAGTGAAAACTAAATATAACCCCCTTTTAGTAAAATTGACAATGGGCTTGGCCCATTGCTCTTATTTGGCCGCGGGTAGGGACCCCCCCCCCATGGGGTTCCTGTACCTCTTTTCGTGTCTCGTTATTTAGTTACTCGTTTGTGTTTATTTATGTTCGTGTTTTAAATGTTCTCGTTGCGTAAATACCATAATCTAATATATTTAATTACGCTCGTATAAATATATATACGTAATTAATAATAGCTCGTGTTTTAATTACGTTCGTGATTTCGTGATCGCATGTTCGTGATTAATTATGTTAAATAATTATTACGTGATTGTGCATATAAAATACTTATCGTGTTCTAACACGTACGTAATACGTAAAATCCTAACACGTAATCGTAATCATGCTATATTAGGAAAGTTTAAATCTAGAACGTACAATCTTAAGGGTACTATTCATGGCAAAAGCATGCGGGTTTTACACAGTACAATCATTTGATCAAAAAGTCTTTACAAAAATTCCAAAAAGTTCAGTAAATGGTGTTTGGCATTAGTTTGTAAGTAGTTTTCAAGTATTGATAATTGGCAAACTTGTGTTTATTTCTAGTTTACAAGTGATAACAAATGGTTTTAAGTCATTTTCAAGTCAATTAGTTGGTCAAAAAGGCAAATGGTAGTCTAAAAAGTGTGGGTCAGTTTTGTACAAGTTCTCATTCAGAAAGTTGTGATTTTGAATTGCTTGGCATTTATTTGTTAGTTGATGAAATTACACCAAACCAGCTCTCAAATATCACTCATAATATGAAGTTTCAAATTGTGTAAGGAATTTGTACAGTATTAGGTATTAAGCAAGAAATAAGCAAAAGTTTAAGACATTGAGCAAACTCAAGTTTCTGTAACTTGGTGACTGCTTTTTCATAACTCAATTTCTACTTCATAAACTGGTCAATTTTCTTTCACAAAATCATTCAATAAGTGTTCCTGGTTGGATTTTGAGAATTTGAGCTTATTGAAAATTCTTGGTCAACGCAAGTCAACATAAGCACTCTTTTTGCTTATTTTAGAATTCTGAGCTTATTACTTGATGATTTCTCATGAGACTTGATTTCCCGTCCTTATTTTGAGCTTATTAATCATTTTCATCACTAAAATCTAGTTGTGCAAGTCTGGATTAGCTTATAGCTTATTTTGTGCTTATTGAAATTGGCTTATCAGCTTTCTAGTAAGTTTCAGCTAAAATCCTTGGATAGGTCTAGGTAATTTTCGATTTTAAGACGTTTGCAAGTGGTTTGGTCAAATTTGGTTGAGTAATAAGCTCAAACGAGCTTATTAAAGTTTGTAACCCGTTTTTGGTTAAAAGTTTTGAAAAATTGCCCTGGTCCTTGATGTATTAATTGTTCTTAATTTTGGCTAAACTTGCAAGTTTTTAGGTTTTGCCAGAACACAGTCCTTATACTTTCTAGTTTGTTCAAATTCAGTTAGGAAGTTTAAATTTTTGTTGAGAATTAGTTACTTGTTTGATCAATTTTCATTTTAAGTCCTCATAGCTTACTGTTTTTGCACATTTAGTCCTCATACTTTTCAGTTTTACATTTTGAGCATTTAAATTTCATAGAATTTACATTTTTAGTCCTCATAGTTTATAGAATTTACATTTTGTATTTTAATTGAATAAAAACTTGGTATTTGCACTGTGTTTTACATATAAGTAGACAATATTTTTCATTTTGCAAGGCTTGTTTGAATTAGCAATTGAATATCCAAAAAACATTACCAACCAAGAACAATTAAAAACCCGATCTTGTTAGGACTTTCAATTTGTTAAGAACTGAGAAAAACGAACTTCAACTATACACATTTCAATCTCCCTCTCCACCAACCTCTAATTTTGATGGACCTCCCCCATCTAACGACTTTGTTTTGCATCATGGTTCCTCGTGTGCTTGTTGTCATTTTAAACAAATTGAACTTGCTCATATCTATGACAAGCTAAATTTTATTGAATTCCTCCTCACTCGACCTCCTCTCAAAGTTTTCGTTCCCGTGAACAAAACTTCGAATGATGCTTCGTCGTCTTTCTTTTCCAACTAAGGCACATTTTGTACTTAAGTTGTTTGAGTCAATAAAACTTAAGCAATCTTGGAAGATTATCACTATTAGAGTAGCTTATGCTTTGTGGTCTATTTTCCATATTTTTTGCTTTAGATATTCATATTGTGTGTATGAATATTTCTCTTGTATGTTATTTCATATTTATGTAATATGAATGTTATGGGTGTTGTCTTTCCCTCTAATTCTATTTCACACATCGGTTAAAGAGTTGATCATGGTTAAAACTTAAAAGTAATTATGGGTGATTCCATAAATTCTGAATTTTAACCCATTGACATTTTAAATCATCTTTGATTGGTTTGGATGTTTATTTTCTTCCTTTATTTCACCAATTGAACTATGATGTTGTCAATACACACTTTTTGGACATACTTAGCAAATGCTTGCTTCTAATTTGAGATTTCTTTTCCTTCTCCCTCTCAATTTAGTTAGTAAGTAGTGCACATACATACATTGGTGTTTCTTTTCTTTCTTCTAACCTTTGTGTAGCATGTCACCTTAGATCATTTACTTGGTGCCCCAAGCAAGGGGGAGTAAGCACCAAGGGGGAGATACTAGCAAAAGTCCGGTTCTTTTCTTCTTCAAAGACTTGTGCTAACCTTTTTGCTTCGACAAAGGGGGAGAAATGATAGTGATAAACTCGTTAATAATTTGGATAAACTTGTATTTTATGTAAATGAGTTTATAGTTTGTCGTAATCAAAAAGGGGGAGATTGTTAATGCAAAGCAATGCCTAAAAACATTGTTACTATTAATTAATCTTTCTTAGTTTTGATTAGATAAATTACAAATACATTTATTATCAAACACAATCATAAAACGAATTATCAAACAAACACTATCATCAAGGTAATAATCTGATGAGACTGCTTTATACATAGTCTCATCGTCCAAAACGGGCTTTAAATGCATAAAATATCATCAAAAATGCCAAATATATGCTTGTGTTTGTTACTTGTGTATTTTTAGGTACATATATTGAGGAAATGACAAAAGATCACAAGGAACATGCAAAAACGAACACGGGAAACGAAGCCGCACAAAGAACCGGACCCGAATCATGATTTCCCATTGAAGTCCTTGAAGTTTGAAGATTTGGCAAGAATGGTCCCTTAACTTTTGAAGACTTGCCAATTTAAACCCTTGTAAAACTCAAAATTACACATTGGGTACCTTAATTGACAAGAATGTACAAGATTGGTCCTTAAAGAATGCAAATTATGCATAAAAAGCCCTTGGATTACTTTTGCAAAAGATTTGGTGGCTAAAGTATAAATATTAAAAGTTGAATAACAAAGGAAAGGACATTTAGTTGTTTGAAACTTGAATTGGCAAGATTAAGAGAGTTCAGGGGGCAAAAGGGGCAGACAACAATTCTTATCCCAGCCAACCCACATTTGCTACGTATCCCACCCACCAATTCCAACCAATCACAGCCCCCAAATCACCCACGTCACATATCCATTAACTTTATAAAAAAATTATTAGTTAAATCAGTTTATTTTGGTGGCAAACACAATTTTTAAAAAGATAATTACACCCAAACAGATTAAACTCTCCCCTGCTAAATAAACCCATCCTATAAACCCTAAAAATCCTAGGCTTAATTAAGCTAAATCCTTCACCATTTTTTAATTAATCTGGTGGGTTTTACTCATAACCCCACTCCCAACACAAAACCCAACCTAGAAAACGACCCTCTCTTTTTTTTGTCCCCTCTCCAGCTCACACTACAGCACGGGATACCACAACCTTCCAAACTGATTTGACCAAATCAAGGGATAAGATGATTTTGCTTGCTCTCTACTCAAATCCAACGAAGAAAAGGGCTCAAGTACACTGCATCCATCACATGGGCATCAAGAACAAGATTTCAAACTAGCATCTTAAAGGAATATCCGAAAATTCTTCAAAGGGCTTTTTAGGACTTTCAGAGATTAGGGTTTTCAATTCTAGATTATTCCTAGTACTAGTATAAAAGGGAGTCGACATGTGACCCCTTTTCTTTTGTTCTAGTTTTTTACAAAGTCTTTGTAACTTGTTTTTCTTAATGAAAGTTGGTATTTTCAGTGAAATTTAATTCCTTTTCAGTTATTTAAAAAATGTATTGACTTGTGTGAAAAAGCTGAGTTCCAAAATCAGATTTGTTAAATCCTTTGTGATTAATAGTTTCTTTTCAAGAAATATTGGTTAAAAGTGATTGGTTTTCAAGGAATTCTGTCAACGATTTCTTGTTAGTGTTGTATCAGTAGGAGGAACTTCTTTGGTATTAAGGTTTAAGTGGAAAGAAAGGACAAAAGAAAACGTTTTTCTTAGATTTTCACTAAAATTTAAAGCAAATCTCAGGTGGAAGTGAAGGTGGATGCCTGAGATTGGTTTGTTGAGTTTGAGTTGTTAATCTAAGTGGTTATTGTTGGTTTAACATTAGTTTAAAAGGATTTCAGTTTTCAGAAAGTTTGGTGGTTTCAAATCATTCTCAAAAGTTTTTGGTTACGATTTTGTATTCTCAACTCACTGCTTATATAAGCTTGCTCATAAGCTATTGACACAAGCTTATGAGCATCAGCTTATATAAGTTTGAAGGTTGTTCTTGATCTTGCGGTGTTGTGCAGGTACCAAACAAGAATCAAGGTCTAATCTCCCTTCATTTCTTGTATTTTCCTTTGAAGATAATGAAAGTCCTTGGGTCTCTAGGAGATTCCACCAGCAGGACATCTCTATTGTTTCATAAGCTTCCATAAAAGCTCTCAAAACCCTCAAAAAGGAAGGCATCAGCTAAACCCTCAGGCTTGAACCCCTTTTTAGTTTTTGAGCATTTTATGTGGTTTTGAATGGTACCTGTTTTCAAGTTAGTTTGACTGTTGGTTTATGCTTATTTATGAATGTTATGCATGTTAGATTAAGTTAGATTAGGTTTGGGTAGGATTTTAATGCATTTGCTTTGATACAATTGTGTTAGCAGTTAGTAAGGGGTGTTTAGGATTAGGATTTAGGACAAGTTCTTGACAAGTTGCCGGCCCTTATTCTGTCTTAACCTACTTAGATAGGTGATTTGTATGTTTATCAGTGTTTGGTATTTAGTTTGATAGGATTTTTAAGTAAGTTGCATGTTATTTGCTTGATAATGCCAAGTTAATCAGTAAGCATAGAAACTACCTTGTTTTAGCAATTTTTGTGCTTCAAATTTTGGAATCTGTTAGAGTTTATTGTACTCTAGGTATTGAATCTGTCTACTTGTGTTTTGGTAAAGATTTGAGGGGTTTATGGTGGTCTTAATCTCATAATTTGACCATTTGCTTCAGTCCTGAACCACCAGACCTAGTCATATACATACAGTAACTGATTTTGATGCTTGATTGAGTGATTCTGTGTGCTAACTTGTGGGATTTTGCTTCTTTGTGACTCCCCACAACCCAACTAGTTGTGGGGGTGCCCCCTTGTCCAACAGATAACAAGCAACCATCATAAACAAACCAAAATTAGACTCAAATCCACCCAGTGACTTTCCTGAGTCGTTAGAGAACGACAATTATTTTTAGTTTTTTTAGTCTTATCTGATATCGGACAACACTAGGTTTGGTTCATTGGGTTATTGTAGCAAGTTTTGTTAATCTGGGCACGTTTTAATAATTTTTAGGGCTTAAATCTTTTTAATTTTTAGTTCTCATTGTGTTTTTGTGTTGTGTTTATCACCAGTTTTAAGTTTAGTAAAACGAAAAGAAAAAAAAATTCCAAAAAGGACATGGCCAGGACTCGAACCTGCGCCACTTCTCTCACACACAAACGCGTTTACCAGTTGCCCTAGGGTCTTAGACTGGTAAACTCTTGCTTAGTTTATTACTTAAGGTGTTTTAATTTTTAGCTTATTTAAACATTCAGCTTATAAATAAGCTGATTTCAGCTTATTTATCAAGGTTGGTTACTGTTTTTCAATTTTCCTTTGTTCTTGGATAGATTTAGGACTTTTTGAATTAAAATTTTTATTTTTTCACGTTTATATTTAATTTTCTATGATTATTTTTAGTTTTAATTTTAGAAAGTAATTAAAAAATAGAAAAAAGTATTTTAAAATTTTTAAAAAATTATTTTTAGGTTTTAATTAAGTAATTTGAGGTTTACATCCATTAAAGTTTCAAATTTACTTATTTTTTATTTTATTTAGTTTTAGGGTTTTTAATTAACTTTGAAAATTAATATAAAATTATTAAAAAGGTTTGGAAATTTTTGTTTGCATTTTTGTCTTAATTACATTTTTCTTGATTTTAGGTAATTTTTTGGTATTTTTTAGGTCAGTTTCATTTTTAGTCGAATTTTACGATTTTACGTTTTTTACGTCGTAGGATAATTTTTAGCGTAATTCGTCTTTTTCTTTCTCTTTTCTCATCAATATAATCACAAATTAATCATTTCCTAACACACACACCAAGCCTCCTTGAGAACGATCCCACACAAAGGGTCATAAGTGCTTTCGTTTTCCTAAACGAACACTTAATACTTACCGCTTTTACCTCGTTTTTCTAAACGAGTGTGAATTTACAACCATCATTTTGGCGCCGCTGCGGGGGAGGCGTGTTGTGTTTTGATTTGAACAATTGTTGTTTTAATACTAACCATGAATAGTATTTGTATTAGTAGCACTCTACTAATACGTATTATCATTTTTTCGTTTTTTGTGTGAATACTATTACTATATTGTATACGTAGAACAATAAATTCACAAGTACTCCAAAAGTATGAAAACACAACCTTGATTGGGAGGTCATTACTCAATCATTGTATTCGAATCTCAAACAAGAAAGAAAAGACAAAAATAGATAAATACTTTCGTGAAGCTCGATTTTGAAAAATACAAACTATAAGGTGGGTATAAGGCGGGTATTATAAAATATACCCTAAGGAAAAAGGATATTATGTGCTTCGCGCCGCCTCGTTCCCCGCTTGCTTGTGAGTATTTTGAGATTGAAAGCTAATCGAGGGTTTTGCCGCCCAAAGTATTATCTACATATATATATATATATATATATATATATATATATATATATATATATATATATATATATATATATATATTCTTGGTTTCATTTGATTAAACCCTCTTGAACGTTTTGGTGTTCCACCAACGTTCTAAAGTCATCGAAGGCGTTCACTTCACGTGATCGTTTTCATTCCTAGAGACTTCTTTAATCAAGAGATTTGATTAAGGAGGATCTTTATAGATTTTTGTCTACTTAATACAATTCCAAAATCCAAAAAAAGTAAAAACAATCAAAAATCCAAAAAAATTGAAAAAGTCAAAAATACAAAAAAGAATCTTCTTTGCTCATCCCCACGTTGTACGTGACGTTTATGCTTACTCGTAATCAAGCAAGACGTGCACGTAAACTTTGTAATCGAAAGGAAAACACACCAACACCTTCTAGTGAAGAGACTCCAAGTGAGGAACCTATTGTAGAACAAAAAGCTATCATGGCTAATCGTACTATGATGGAGTTGCTTCAAGCACCCACCGAGGGTTTTGGAGAGGCCATTGTGATTCCCGCCATCCTTGCGGAGAACTTAGAGATCAAGACGGGTTTAATGTCTATGCTTCAAGCCAATAAGTTTCGCGGACACGAAAAAAACAACCCACATTATCACATTAGGCAATTCAATCGTCTCACCGCGACAAGCAAGTTTAAGGATGTACCCCACGATGCCATTAAGATGATGTTGTTTCCATACTCGTTAGATGGACCCGCCAAGATATGGCTCGAGAAAGAACCCCCAAATTCGATTTTGACGTGGGGTGATCTCGTTTCTAAGTTTTTGGATCAATTTTTTCCACCATCTAAAACAACACATTTGAAAAACGAGATTTCACGATTTACTCAAAGGTCTAATGAGACTTTTTCAATGGCTTGGGAAAGGTTTAAAGAAATGTTACATGAATGTCCACACAATGATTTTTTCGAATTGCATCAAATTGATACTTTTTATAATGGGCTTAATGATCATGAACGAGATTACTTAAATGCCGCCGCGGGTGGTAATTTTTTGTGCAGAACGACCGATGAGGCTTTGAAAATCATTGAGAATAGGTCTAAAGTTTATAGCCCTCGTAACACACCGAGTGTTGCCACTATGGGTTCGTCATCATCGTCTCGTAACATGAGTGCCTTGCAAGATGAAGCAAATGAGGAGAATCGGTTTTTCGATAGGTTTTCGAATCTTATGACTCATTGGAAAGCACAAGATGCTTTGAATTCCGCATCGGTTAAAACGGTTGCCAAGAGTTGTATTTCGTGTGGTGGAGCTCATGATTTTCCGAGTGCATTACCGCGGATGGTAACACTTCGAATGCTTATGTAGCCACGGGAACTTATAACCAAAACGGTCAAGGTTCCCCCCAAAATCAAGCTCCACAAAATCAAAATGCTAACAACTATCGAAATAACAATCAAAATGGTGCTTATCAAGGAAATCAACGTAACTACAACAAGGGTAATTACCAAAGTGGAAATGGGCAAATTTCAAACCAAAACCAAAACCGTTATTTTCAAAACACTACTCAAGGTTTTCAAAATGCTCACACTAAAAATCTTAATGGAGAATTTTTAGAATATGCAAAGGCAAACGATGCTAAGTTTAATAACATGCAACGTGAGATAATTAGCTTAAGATCCGAGTTGAAAAACGAGCTTAAAAATGAACTTGCTAATGAATTGAAAAATCATGCTAATAAAATGGAAGGAAATGTTCAACGTCTCCAACAAAATCAACAAAAAATGGAGCAAGGTCAACATGAAATTAAGCAAGAGTTGTTAAAAGCGGATGCTAGGCAATCTAAGTTTGAAGATCGAATGGGAAAAATGTTTGAAGCTATCATGTGTAAACCTTCTTCTTCGGGTGGTCTTCCTAGTGATACCATCGTAAACCCGAAAGGAGAATTGAAGGTTATTACTACTCGTAGTGCTAAAACTTTCAAAGAACCCATTTCTCGTCCAAGTACTTCTATGGAGAAGGAAATAGAGAAAGAACCCGAGGTGGTGGTTGAAAAGGAGCAAGTTCCAAGCCCACGAAGTACCGCTCAAACCACACCTACGGTTGAACCAATACAAATAGTGGAACCCGAGATTCCAAGGCCGTTGCCTATGCCCCAACCCACACCACCCTTACCTTACCCTTCAAGATGAAACAAGGAAAAGGCACAAGAACGAAATAATTATCAATTTGAACTTTTTATGAAAATGTTTCGTGACTTGCATTTTAATATAAGTTTTGCCGACGCCTTGGTCATGATGCCTCGATTTGCCGCAAACTTCAAAAGTATGTTGAATAACAAAGAAAAATTGCAAAAATCGTCTAGTTGTTCATCGGTTTTTCTTAGCCGCATACCTCAAAAAGTCGGTGATCCCGGTAAATTTTTAATCCCATGTGCAATACAAGATATGGAGGAATGCTACGCCTTGGCCGATCTTGGTGCTAGTATAAATTTGATGCCTCTTGAGATTTTTAAGTCGCTCAATATTCCTAATCTCACTCCTTCAAGAATGTCAATCAATATGGCCGATCATTCTACGATTTTAGCTTGTGGAGTAGCCGAGGACGTCTTCGTGAAAGTTGGAAAGTTTTACTATCCCGTGTACTTTATCGTTGTTGACATTCCCATCGATCCTAAAGTTCCTCTAATTTTAGGTCGATCATTTTTGGATACCTCGAGAGCACTTATCGATGTGCATGATAGGAAAATCACTCTACGTTTCAATGAGGAAGAACTCGTCATAAATGCAACTCAAAACTCTACGCTTTCTCATGTGTATTCTATCACGTCTTTGAACAATGTTAATCCCATCAAAAACATTTGCAAAAGAATTTCAAAAAGAGTGTTAGGAGTTGTTGATGAAAACGATTTTCCGTCCCCTCCGCCGGTGGAGGTTAAGAGTGTTAAACCTATGTCTTCAATCACGAATGATTCTTCGGATGATGAATATGTTGACCCCGATGGGGAAGTTTTCTTTGTCGACAAAC
This sequence comes from Glebionis coronaria, assembly GCA_025667525.1. NCBI lineage: Eukaryota > Viridiplantae > Streptophyta > Magnoliopsida > Asterales > Asteraceae > Glebionis > Glebionis coronaria. Next base: position 96,050,570 of record CM046882.1, on the reverse strand, counting down.
GTTTTGAGAACTTACCACCACCAAAACCAAAACGGTTTTCAAATGTGAGAATTTTTAGTGTGACTAACATCGTTTTAGAAACACCAAATAAATTTGACATAATCAAGTCGGGTTTTCATAAGGAGAGTTTAAAATATGAAAAAGGAAAAAATTTTGAATTGGATTTAAAAGATTTTTCTATAATGCTAACTCCGTCATCACCTCGTGTTTTGAGTACTACAAGCCCGTCTTCTCCTTTTGACGATGCTTTGTGTGGACTTAGTGTGGGGGAAGCCCCTTATATTCCCTCCCCTTTCTCCACCGAGGACAAGAGATATTTTATCCTAGAATTGCTTATAAAGGGAAATCTCGGTCTTCCACCGATGCAATAAATGGAAAATCTTTCTATTTGATTGGTGCGAGTCTACCTCCAGTAGCTCATGGTTTTTGTGACTTACCCATTGTACCACCCTTTTATTTCTTCTCATCTATTTTCTTTAAACCCTTTGGGTTTGTGTTGGCACATGTTGAAGTGGCGTTGATTTGTTTATCCAATGAAAACGAGAACGCCATCTTCGATCCCGGTATTTTGCATCATGAAAGGACTTAGTCCTTAATACCGGTTGTTTTTGGGCCTTGTTTATCATGTAATCCCCACCAAAAATTGACCATACCATGATTATCCCTAAATGATCACATTTATGGGGGATTCGAGTCGAGCTTTTGACTCGGTTATCTAAAACAAGGTGCCTCGTGGGGGAATCTCATGCTTATCCATGTACATATTATCGCTTTCTAATTAGTTAATGTGAGGGGATTTGTGCCCTTCCAACCTTTGTTTCGTGGTTGTTTGTGCATTGTGGTTTTTAGATCATGATCTTCACGATTAAAGCCTCTCGTGTTTGTTTTATGGGAGCACTCGATCGTTTGCTTTGAAGACTTTCTCAATATCCATGATATATCCTTTGATGTTCTAACCTTAGGTTTATAGCACACTTTATAAACGGCTTTAAATTTAACGGTTGCACCTGATAGGTGTGAAAACACCCATCCTTTTACCACTTAATTATAATAATAACCAAGCCAAAACGTGTATTTTATGTCGTAAATGTCAGAATTATGTGTGGTTTGTGTTTTTGTTGTGATTTAGGACCAAAACGTGAAAAGGGAGGAAAACACGGGCTTTCACGGGCTTTTATCGAAGAAAAAGACAAAAGACGAAGTCAAAAGATCAAGAGTGCAAAAAGAACGGAAGTCCAAGGCCTTTTCTGAAGATTTGTCGAAGAACAAGTCTAAAGACGAAAGTTTAATAAATCCGAAGAACTCAAGTCTAATAAATGAAGAAATTATAAGACGAGTTTAATTAATCCCGAGACAAAGTCGATAAAGTCGAAGAACTTAAAAGACGAAAGACGTGATGAAAGAAAGAAAGAGGAGGCAACACATGCACCTCCCCCCTTTTCCTATAAATACCCTCCTAAACACATTTAGGAGGGTTGGTTAGTCATTTAGGAGTAGTTAGATTAGTTTAGGAGTAGGAAATTTTAGAGAGAGAAAGTGACAGTTTCTCTCACTAGGATCTTAATCTTTTATCTTCCTTTCTTGTTTTTAATCGAATCTTTACTTTTGATAGCTTAATTCTTGTTTTAATCTTAATCTTATTCTACCTTTCTTAGTTTTTATCAATTTTTAATCCGAAATCTTTATGCTTTTTTGTCTAATTTTGATGTTTGATTTATCAAAAAGTTTATCTTATGGTTTTAATCTAAGCTATTGTACAAATTAAGCTATAAGTTTGACAATCTTATTGGCTTATTTGGTATTTAGCTTATTTGTTTTTAAGTTTTCTTAAAAGCTTTATCTTCTTAAAGGTTTATTTTATAAAGTTTGCTTATTTTGTGTTTTTAAAAGTCTTTAAATTTTAGCTTATTAGCTTTTCTTAAACGTTTTTTGATTAGGTTTTTAGGCGTGTGCTTATTTGATTAATAGCTTATTAGATTTAGCTTATTTTATACATTCCGATCATCTTGATTGGAAAAGGGTTTTACATTCCTATTATACATTCCTTTTACATGCCGATCATCTTGATTGGAAAAGGGTTTTACATTCCTTTTATATATTCCTTTTATACATTCCTTTTATATTCCTTTCAGCATTCCTTTTACATTCCTTTTAGCATTCCTTTTAGCATTCCTTTCAGCATTCCTTTTACATTCCTTTCAGCATTCCTTTTACATTCCTTTTACATTCCTTTCAGCATTCCTTTCAGCATTCCTTTTACATTCCTTTTACATTCCTTTCAACATTCCTTTTACATTCCTTTTAGCATTCCTTTTACATTCCTTTCAGCATTCCTTTTACATTCCTTTTACACTCCTTTCAACATTCCTTTCAGCATTCCTTTTACATTCCTTTTACATTCCTTTTAGCATTCCTTTTACATTCCTTTTAGCATTCCTTTCAGCATTCCTTTTACATTCCTTTCAACATTCCTTTTACATTCCTTTTATCACTCCTTTTACTCATCGCAATTCACATTTTCATTTTACTTAGTTATAGACAGCGACAACATTTTTGTTTTCCACCAAGAACGACTGAGTTGCACTTTCTACCAATAATCAATTCGAAAAGATTGGAACGAAATTATTTTGATACTTAGTAAAAACTGGTATTAAATGGCGCCGCTGCCGGCTCTTTTCGTGAAGATTAACGGTTTATTATGAGAGACGCGTTGGATTTTGGGATCCGTTCACTTTTGAACGTTATTTTTCTTGTCAAATTTTCAAAAAAAAAAATTTCAAAAAATCAAAAAAAAAATTATAATAAAAAAATTTCAAAAATCCCAAAAACATTTAAAAAAAATCATAAAATGCATTTCTTTTCTAAGTTTTGCAACAAAAAATATTCCTCTTAACCCTCTATTGTGTTTAATTCTTTTTCTCAACCCCTCTAATTTTAATTCTTCATGGATTCGTCTTGCGTACGGTGTGGGAGACCATGGCATGGTTATCAAACATGTCGATGTTGTACTTGTGAGCGGTGTGGCTTTGATATTGACGATACACAATTTGGATTTTGTCCATTTTGAAATTCAACAAATTCATACTTCTTCTCTTATAATACTTTCTCACCCTCTCCCGTATATGACAATCCTTATCTTAACAATGCACCGGGTTTTTTTCCATACCCGTGGTGCAATATTTGTGGGGGCCCTCACGATGCTTCTTCTTGTCAACCGATGAATATCTTTGAGCCAATTCCGTGCTATGATTCTGGTTTGTATAACTTTGAGCCCCCACATCACACCCTCAATCATCAATCCTCTCAGGGAATTAGTCTTGACCAACAACTCACTACTTTGAATGACATTCTTGAAAGTTTAGCTCAACTCCGAGCTGACTTACATCAGGAAAGGCAACCTTTGCTTGATGGTGACCAAATCTTGAAATCCACCTACACCTTTTTGAGCCAATTTGGTCGTTTTCCCTTCTTTTCTACACCAAAATGTTTACTTACAGCGTGGGATAGAATGGGTTTAATTGAACATACTCAGGGAGATGATCAACAGAAATTGCTTCATGAGCTTCTTAAAGATGTGGAGGTTATCAAGGAGGAGTTAGTGGACTATATCACTCCTAACTGGAATGGTCCAGTCTATTATGATGATGATGACGAGGATGATATCTACAATCTCAACCCATCTTTTGAGATTACTACTCCTAATCTTGATATCCCTAATGCGCCTAAGGATTGTGATACATTGAGTGAGATTAGTGATTTTGGTCTTGATAAATTCTTTGATGAGGTTTGTGATGCATCGAATTTTGAGGAGCTTACGGAAGAGGTCGCTCTTAATGATGATGATTTTTCTCCATGCTATAAGAATTTCACTTTTGAAATTTCTCCTTCTCCTCCGGGCGATGAAGGCAATGTTGATTTATTCTCTCCGACTTATGAGAAGTTCGCCCCTAAACTTGGTCTTTTAGATGAGGTGGAAGACGTTATTCTTCGCGACAAATTACTGAAAGTTCATCTTCTTATTGCTAAGATTGAAGCGTTGAATTCTGCTCCTATTAAAGAATCTTCACCTCCGTCTATTACTTTAGTTGAGAATAATGACACAGCTATGGAGGAAATCGACATTCACTCAATGCCTCCGGGTATTGATGATGATGACACGGAGGGGGAAATTATTTTTGATAATTTGCTGCAGGAAGGTATTGTCCCAAGTCCCCCTCCCGAGCACCTTTCATCCACTCCTTTTAACACCATTACGGAGGATGAGTGCTTTGACCCGGGAGGTAACATTGACCATTCCATGATTGACACCTTTACGGCTTTACCGCTTTCTGAGCATCAATTGTCTTTGGGAGATGACAATTTGCTTACTTTACCCACCCCACCTCCCGTGGATCATGACCTCACATACTTCTCGTATGTTGAGCGGACTTTTCTCCCATTCAAGACTTATCCTCCTGCCTCTCCTTTATTAATGTCCTCCGGGAACGAGGACAAGGTCTTTGATCCCGGTATTACATTCGAGGCTTCCCCATGGACCATTTAATTCGGGGACGAGTTAGGCTCGTGACTCGGTTAACAAAAACAAGCGCTTCTCGGGAGGCAACCCGGTTATCTATCCTTTACCGTTTTCATAATAAGTTTAGGGGGAGCCCCGTATGTGTTTGTTGTCTTGTTTCTTATGTGCATGGATTCGAGCTTTCAAAGATCCATTCTTGATGACTTTTGACGACCCGTGATTCCGTGTACCCGTCTTCCCGGTTCTATCCTAAACTCTTTTGATTCACTATTTTATATTCTTCAATGTTAAAATAGGAATCACTTTAGTTGTCTCTTCCTTAGAAAGATTTAAACAAACGTGCACAATGTCCTAAGTGTAGGGGATGTTACTTCCACATGCTTAAACATTGAGGACAATGTTTATATTAAGTGTAGGGGGGACTTCTATCGAAGTTAAGTGGTCTTTTCCTTGCATTTGTCTTCATTTTAACCGGAAAATTGATTTTTCGACATTTTTCAAAATTTTTGATCTATTTTGGCCTAGTAGTTTTTCCTTTGTTAGCGTTATTTACTTTCTTTGCTAGAATAAATTTTCAATAAAGTGGTTTTAAATTTTTCAAAGCCGTGAATATTTTGACTCAACCCGAGTTTACTTATCTAAGTTTACTCTAGCTAGTATCCTTAACGTGTTTAAGTCAAGTTTTGCTAGGCTTTTATATAGGGAGCTTTAAAACGCGACAGTCTTAACTCTCACGGGTTAAGAACAAGAACTTTTCGCAAGCTCCTATAATTGATCCTAGAGAGTTGTTTATCAAGGGAACTTTAAAATGCGAATTCTAAACTTGAAAAAGTCTAAGAGTTTGCAAGATCCTATAGATGACTCGAAAACCCAAAACTTGGATTTAATTGGCTAAGCATCCACGAGTCTCATTCTTTAAGATTTTAAACTGTGGAGAACGAGAGATGATAGAGTCAATTATAAGTTTGGTACTCTTTCATGAATTTATGTGAGTTGATTATGAGATTTTTCTCCCATCGCTTGTTAATAAATTTAATTGCAATAAATAAGGTTGTACGATTTGAAAAGTTACTTAGCTTCTAGCCCAAGATCGTTTAAAAGTTGCTCGGTATTAATTAGAGTTCATACCCAAGGCATAACTTATTGAAGCGGGATGCGAAGATTGGCGAGTCCGAAAAGGCCCTAACAAGGCATGAGGGCTACATTTTGTTGCTAAAGATCTAAAGTGATGTGAAGAATCATTTATCAAAAATCAATACGATGGATCGAGACACACGACGAAAAGCAAAAACTCCCCAAAAGATCATGGAGAAGTCTATCCAAAAAGGCCCTAACAAGGTATGAGGATAAATAGATCCAAGACCTAAAAGGACGCGGATCGTTGTATATCAAAGTCCAAAATAAAGATTGAAGAAAAATGAAGAAGTCGTGGTCCAAGTATGAAGAATCTCTCAAAAACTTCAAGTGAAGAAATTCCTATTATGAAGAGAAGACCATAATTTCAAGAACGTCTCTCAAGATTTGAAGTATGAAGTCGCTGCCAAATATCGGTCCGAGAAAGGTCTCAAATCGTGAAGCGAGTTATGCCAAGTTATGAACTTTAAGAGGTCCCGAGAAGCAGTTTTAAAAGATTTTGTCCTTTAGCTAACTATTGATTAAATCGTCCCACTTTATTTTCAGCCTAAATAACTATCGAAATAAGTCAACAATGCATCCTCGTGATCATTCAAGACAAAAATAAAATATAAGAGATACACCTAGGAATAAGGGAGTCTAAGTAAATAATTGGTCCACATGAGTTCGTGTTAGTTTGCTAACTTATAATAACAATGATCTTGTTTTTAAGCTTGGTTTAGGGAACGTGAAACTTGAGAGTGATAATCATTCATGACATTTCCAAAACCCTAAGGTAAGTTTTTGATCTCTTTACTTGTTTTCTTATTTTTGAAATTTTCTATCATTTTAATAAAGGCAAATGTGGATTGATTATGATGGAAAATGTAAAACTTGCTTTGTAACTAATGCATTGCATGAGGACATTGCAATGGTCAAGTGTAGGGGATTTGATAGGTGTGAAAACACCCATCCTTTTACCACTTAATTATAATAATAACCAAGCCAAAACGTGTATTTTATGTCGTAAATGTCAGAATTATGCGTGGTTTGTGTTTTTGTTGTGATTTAGGACCAAAACGTGAAAAGGGAGGAAAACACGGGCTTTCACGGGCTTTTATCGAAGAAAAAGACAAAAGACGAAGTCAAAAGATAAAGAGTGCAAAAAGAACGGAAGTCCAAGGCCTTTTCTGAAGATTTATCGAAGAACAAGTCTAAAGACGAAAGTTTAATAAAACCGAAGAACTCAAGTCTAATAAATGAAGAAATTATAAGACGAGTTTAATTAATCCCGAGACAAAGTCAATAAAGTCGAAGAACTTAAAAGACGAAAGACGTGAAGAAAGAAAGAAAGAGGAGGCAACACATGCACCTCCCCATTTTTCGTATAAATACCCTCCTAAACACATTTAGGAGGGTTGGTTAGTCATTTAGGAGTAGTTAGATTAGTTTAGGAGTAGGAAATTTTAGAGAGAGAAAGTGACAGTTTCTCTCACTAGGATCTTAATCTTTTATCTTCCTTTCTTGTTTTTAATCGAATCTTTACTTTTGATAGCTTAATTCTTGTTTTAATCTTAATCTTATTCTACCTTTCTTAGTTTTTATCAATTTTTAATCCGAAATCTTTATGCTTTTTTGTCTAATTTTGATGTTTGATTTATCAAAAAGTTTATCTTATGGTTTTAATCTAAGCTATTGTACAAATTAAGCTATAAGTTTGACAATCTTATTGGCTTATTTGGTATTTAGCTTATTTGTTTTTAAGTTTTCTTAAAAGCTTTATCTTCTTAAAGGTTTATTTTATAAAGTTTGCTTATTTTGTGTTTTTAAAAGTCTTTAAATTTTAGCTTATTAGCTTTTCTTAAACGTTTTTTGATTAGGTTTTTAGGCGTGTGCTTATTTGATTAATAGCTTATTAGATTTAGCTTATTTTATACATTCCTTTTACATTCCGATCATCTTGATTGGAAAAGGGTTTTACATTCCTTTTATACATTCCTTTTACATGCCGATCATCTTGATTGGAAAAGGGTTTTACATTCCTTTTATACATTCCTTTTACATTCCTTTCAGCATTCCTTTTACATTCCTTTTAGCATTCCTTTTAGCATTCCTTTCAGCATTCCTTTTACATTCCTTTCAGCATTCCTTTTACATTCCTTTTACATTCCTTTCAGCATTCCTTTCAGCATTCCTTTTACATTCCTTTTACATTCCTTTTACATTCCTTTCAGCATTCCTTTTACATTCCTTTTAGCATTCCTTTCAGCATTCCTTTTACATTCCTTTCAGCATTCCTTTTACATTCCTTTTACATTCCTTTCAGCATTCCTTTTACATTCCTTTTACATTCCTTTCAGCATTCCTTTTACATTCCTTTTAGCATTCCTTTCAGCATTCCTTTTACATTCCTTTCAACATTCCTTTTACATTCCTATTAGCACTCCTTTTACTCATCGCAATTTACATTTTCATTTTACTTAGTTATAGACATCGACAACATTTTTATTTTCCACCAAGAACGACTGAGTCGCACTTTCTACCAATAATCAATTCGAAAAGATCGGACGATAACTTTTTATACTTGGAAAAACCCAGTTATTAGCACCCTTTCCATGTTAGATTAAGCATTCGACTACGTCTCTAGTATGGGGGTTTTCCAACCCTTAGACTCGAAACATTGAGGACAATGTTTAACTTTAGTATGGGGGTGAATAGATACTTGCCTTACCAAACCTTCACGCTTTCTAAAGTTTATCTTTTTGTTTATCGTTTTGTTGCAAAATAAGGCTAAAAATGGCCAAATTTTAAAAATTTCTCATGTTTTATAAGTGTTTGAAGACACGAGTGTAGGTTTTCTGATGGTGAGAATAAGAGTAATTTTTGACTCGACCGTGCGTGTTGAGCACTTAGCTTCGATTCCTTAACTTTTTAGGCTAAGTCTCTTAAATGAGGACGAGACATGATAGAGTTATTTATAAGTCTCGTAATCGTCACGATCTCATGTGTAGTAATTATTAGCTTATTCTCCCCACGCTTTTGTATAATAAATTGTTAATAAATATTGATTTAGCAGTTTAGTCACTATTGTTGGTTTCTAATTTGTTTTAGTAGCTTCCATGTAATTAAATTGGGAAAACATTAAGGTATCGTCAGCTTCACGGTTTTGAAGTATTGGCACCCAAATAATCGAAAGCTTCACTCCATAATAAGATTTCAAGTGCTCACCTAAATTAAGCAAAAATTTGAAGCTCACAAGGCCGAAAAATCTATGCCCAAATTGAAAGTGAATCAAGCCTTAATCTTTGAAGCTTTAAAGATCCAAAATTCGCTTTAGCGTGAGGATATACATCTTTGGCCATAATAAAACCACCGATGATGGCGGATAATAAAAGGCAAGGCAAGACCGAAGTCATAATAAAAGCTTCATAGCGAAGTTGAATAAAAGATGGAGGTAAACCTATGATAATAAGGCCCTTCCGTTAGGGGGCGTATAAAAGTCTTGGTAATAAGTCTCATGTTCAAAACCGTTATAAAACCGTGTTTATCGATCCTTCTTATTGACTTAATTTTTTGACATCGTTGTCTATTAGGGTAAATTATTAATTCGATGATTTTGATTACACCGTTAAGACTCTATTTTTAGACTTAATCTCTATTACGCATAAGTCAATGATGTATCCTCGTGATCATTAAGACAAAATAAAATATAAGAGATACCAATTAGGAATAAGGGAGTTTAGGTTCGTAATTAACACTCATGAGATATGATTGTGTTGCTAACTTATAATAACAATGATCTCGTTACACGTTTAGCATGGAATTGGGTGAAAATCAAGGACGACGAAATTATTTCTAACGAAGCATTCACGTGTTCTTGTTCTATGATCCCAAAAGTCACTTAATCGTGATGAAAATCATACATTATGTCTAAAACGCAAGTAGTAGCAATAGTAATAGTGTAGCTAGTTTATCATTCAATAAAAGTGAATAACAATGAATTTTGGAGGTGCTACGATACTTTATTCTAGCATTGCGTGAGGGCACGACAATGGTTTAGTATGGGGGAGTGATGAGACTGCTTTTATACATAGTCTCATCGTCCAAAACGGGCTTTAAATGCATAAAATATCATCAAAAATGCCAAATATATGCTTGTGTTTGTTACTTGTGTATTTTTAGGTACGGATATTGAGGAAATGACAAAAGATCACAAGGAACATGCAAAAACGAACACGGGAAACGAAGCCGCACAAAGAACCGGACCTGAATCATGATTTTCCATTGAAGTCCTTGAAGTTTGAAGATTTGGCAAGAATGGTCCCTTAACTTTTGAAGACTTGTCAATTTAAACCCTTGTAAAACTCAAAATTACACATTAGGTCCCTTAATTGACAAGAATGTACAAGATTGGTCCTTGAAGAATGCAAATTATGCATAAAAAGCCCTTGGATTACTTTTGCAAAAGATTTGGTGGCTAAAGTATAAATATTAAAAGTTGAATAACAAAGGAAAGGACATTTAGCTGTTTGAAACTTGAATTGGCAAGATTAAGAGAGTTCAGGGGGCAAAAGGGGCAGACAACAATTCTTATCTCAGCCAACCCACATTTGCCACGTATCCCACCCACCAATTCCAACCAATCACAGCCCCCAAATCACCCACGTCACATATCCATTAACTTCATAAAAAACTGATTAGTTAAATCAGTTTATTTTGGTGGCAAACATAATTTTTAAAAAGATAATTACCCCCAAACAGATTAAACTCACCCCTGCTAAATAAACCCATCATATAAACCCTAAAAATCCCAGGCCTAATTAAGCTAAATCCTTCACCATTTTTAATTAATCTGGTGGGTTTTACTCATAACCCCACTCCCAACACAAAAACCAACCAAGAAAACGACCCTCTCTTTTTTTGTCCCCTCTCTAGCTCACACTATAGCACGGGATACCACAACCTTCCAAATTGATTTGACCAAATCAAGGGATAAGATGATTTTGCTTGCTCTCTACTCAAATCCAACGAAGAAAAGGGCTCAAGTACATTGCATCCATCACATGGGCATCAAGAACAAGATTTCAAACTAGCATCTCAAAGGAATATCCGAAAATTCTTCAAAGGGCTTTTTAGGACTTTCAGAGATTAGGGTTTTCAATTCTAGATTATTCCTAGTACTAGTATAAAAGGGAGTCGACATGTGACCCCTTTTCTTTTGTTCCAGATTTTTACAAAGTCTTCGTAACTTGTTTTTCTTAATGAAAGTTGGTATTTTCAGTGAAATTTAATTCCTTTTCAATTATTTAAAAAATTGTATTGACTTGTGTGAAAAAGTTGTGTTCCAAAATCAGATTTGTTAAATCCTTTGTGATTAACAGTTTCTTTTCAAGAAATATTGGTTAAAAGTGATTGGTTTTCAAGGAATTCTGTCAAGGATTTCTTGTTAGTGTTGTATCAATAGGAGGAACTTCTTTGGTATTAAGGTTTAAGTGGAAAGAAAGGACAAAAGAAAACGTTTTTCTTAGATTTTCACTAAAATTTAAAGCAAATATCAGGTGGAAGTGAAGGTGGATGCCTGAGATTGTTGAGTTTGAGTTGTTAATCTAAGTGGTTATTGTTGAGTTTGAGTTGTTAATCTAAGTGGTTATTGTTGGTTTAACATTAGGTTTAAAATGATTTCAGTTTTTAGAAAGTTTGGTGGTTTCAAATCATTCTCAAAAGTTTTTGGTTACGATTTTTTATTCTCAACTCACTGCTTATATAAGCTTGCTCATAAGCTGTTGACACAAGCTTATGAGCATCAGCTTATATAAGTTTGAAGGTTGTTCTTGATCTTGTGGTGTTGTGCAGGTACCAAACAAGAATCAAGGTCTAATCTCCCTTCATTTCTTGTATTTTCCTTTGAAGATATTGAAAGTCCTTGGGTCTCTAGGAGATTCCACCAGTATGACATCTCTACTGTTTCATAAGCTTCCCTAAAAGCTCTCAAAACCCTCAAAAAGGAAGGCATCAGCTAAACCCTCAGGCTTGAACCCCTTTTTAGTTTTTGAGCATTTTATGTGAATTTTATGTGATTTTGAATGGTACTTGTTTTCATGTTAGTTTGACTGTTGGTTTATGCTTATTTATGAATGTTATGCATGTTAGATTAAGTTAGATTAGGTTTGGGTAGGATTTTAATGCATTTGCTTTGATACAATTGTGTTAGCAGTTAGTAAGGGGTGTTTGAGATTAGGATTTAGGACAAGTTCTTGACAAGTTGTTGGCCCTTATTCTGTCTTAACCTACTTAGATATGTGATTTGTATGTTTATCAGTGTTTGGTATTTAGTTTGATAGGATTTTTAAGTAAGTTGCATGTTATTTGCTTGATAATGCCAAGTTAATCAGTAAGCATAGAAACTGCCTTGTTTTAGCAATTTTTGTGCTTCAAATTTTGGAATCTGTTAGAGTTTATTGTACTCTAGGTATTGAATCTGTCTACTTGTGTTTTGGTAAAGATTTGAGGGGTTTATGGTGGTCTTAATCTCATAATTTGACCATTTGCTTCAGTCCTGAACCACCAGACCTAGTCATATACATACAGTAACTGATTTTGATGCTTGATTGAGTGATTCTGTGTGCTAACTTGTGGGATTTTGCTTCTTTGTGAATCCCCACAACCCAACTAGTTGTGGGGGTGCCCCCTTGTCCAACAGATAACAAGCAACCATCATAAACAAACCAAAATCAGACTCAAATCCACCTAGTGACTTTCGTGACTCATCAGAGAACGACAATTATTTATAGTTTTTTTTAGTCTTTTCTGATATCGGACAACACTAGGTTTCGTTCATTGGGTTACTGTAGCAAGTTTTGTTAATCTGGGCACGTTTTTACAATTTTTAGGGCTTAAATCTTTTTAATTTTTAGTTCTCATTGTGTTTTTGTGTTGTGTTTATCACCAGTTTTAAGTTTAGTAGAAAGAAAAAAAAACTTTTTACAAAAAGGATGTGGCCAGGACTCGAACCTGCGCCACTCCTCTCACACACAAACGCGTTTACCAGTTGCCCTAGGGTCTTTGACTGGTAAACTCTTGCTTAGTTTATTACTTAAGGTGTTTTAATTTTTAGCTTATTTAAACATTCAACTTATAAATAAGCTGCTTATTTATCAAGGTTGGTTACTGTTTTTCAATTTTCCTTTGTTCTTGGATAGATTTAGGACTTTTTGAATTAAAAATTTTATTTTTTCACGTTTATATTTAATTTTCTATGATTATTTTTAGTTTTAAGTTTAGAAAGTAATTAAAAAATAGAAAAAAGTATTTTAAAATTTTTAAAAAATTATTTTTAGGTTTTAATTAAGTAATTTGAGGTTTACATCCATTAAAGTTTTCAAATTTACTTATTTTTGATTTTATTTAATTTTAGGGTTTTTAATTAACTTTGAAAATTAATATAAAAGTATTAAAAAGGTGTTGGTAATTTTTGTTTGCATTTTTGTCTTAATTACATTTTTCTTGATTTTAGGTAATTTTTTGGTAATTTTTAGGTCACTTTCATTTTTAGTCGAATTTTACGATTTTACGTTTTTTACGTCGTAGGATAATTTTTAGTGAAATTCGTCTTTTTCTTTCTCTTTTCTCATCAATCTAATCACAAATTAATCATTTCCTAACACACACACCAAGCCTCCTTGAGAACGATCCCACACAAAGGGTCATAAGAGCTTTCGTTTTCCTAAACGAATACTTAATACTTACCGCTTTTACCTCGTTTTCCTAAACGAGTGTGAATTTACAACCATCATAATCATTACACTAACATATCTTAATCATGCTTAGTAGGGGTGTCAAAAAAGTTGACCCGACCCGAACCCGACCCGAACCCGAACCCGAATAATCATATTCGGGTCAGGTCACTCGGGTCCAAAAGCGTATTCGGGTCAATTCGGGTTGACCCGAATTGACCCGAGTTTTAATTAGGCTCGGGTTCGGGTTATATATTTTTACCCTTGACCCGACTTGACCCGACCCGAGTTGACCCGAACCCGACCAACCCGACTTGACCCGACTAAAATTAGACTTTTTACATTGTTTTAGTACAAAATTAGGCCACTTTTTACACTTTTTCCTCAAACTCGGGTTGACCCGAACCCGAGTTGACCCGACCCGAATTGACCCGACCCGAATTGACCCGAACCCGAGTGACCCGAGTTCTAATTAGGCTCGGGTTCGGGTTATATATTTTTTACCCTTGACCCGACTTGACCCGACCCGAATTGACCCGAACCCGACCGGGTCAACCCGAATCACACCCCTAATGCTTAGTGATCATAAAAGTGATTAGCCTTAAAAATCACTTTTGTCAAATGTAACAAAAGATTTTTAATAAACTTTATTTTTAAGAAAATGCTTTATTAAAATGAAAATGTAAATTTGAATATGGCATATTCCAAATGCCATAAGAATATCCTTTGAAGGTTTAAACAGCCTCAGATATTTCAAATTCACTAAAAGACAAAAGGGAGCGGACTCTACGCCGACGGTACCTTAGCACCTACGGCGGTTCCTTATCGATAAGGAACCGCGGGCTCCAATAAGGAACCGTGGGCAGATATAGCCGTTAGATGTTTATCTTATAAATAGTGGATCAAATCGGCATTCTCATTAACCCTTTTTGGGCATCTCTTTCAGCCTTCTTTCTCTTATCTAATCCTAGTTATTTGTAAATGATCACTTAATGTGTTAAGTATGTTTTCTCATGATTATCATCTTGATCTCCTTCTTTACCTTGTCCAAAGAGAAGATCACTCTCACACTTGTGATGTGATTAAATATGTAACATTGATGAAGATCACCTTATCCTAAAGATCTAGTCATGTTCATCATTTGTTTATTTGTGTCTTGTATAGATCCAATGTATTTGTAAATACTTAGACTAGTTGTGTTCATCCAAGCTATATGTGAATATTTGGATTAGAGTTGTGTAAATCCATTGCACATGTGTGTGCTTGGATTTGTGTTGTGTAGATCCAAGCTACATGTGTGTACTTGGATATGTTTAGTTGAGTTATAATTATTTGTGTTAGTTCTCACTAAACTATAAAGTGATGTGGTTGTGTCTTGTGAGTTCTCACTAAACTATAAAGTGATATGTAGTTGTGTTGTGTGAAGTTCTCACTTAGCTTGAAAGTGAAGAGTCGTGAAGATTGGTTCTAGCTTTGGATTAGAACTCGACATCTAGCCTTGTGTCGGAAAATGGTGAAGTAGGCAACGTTGTGAATATTGGTTCTAGCTTTGGATTAGAACTCGACATCTAGCATTGTGTCGTAAAATAGTGAAGTGGGCGACGTTGTGTTGATTGGTCCTAGCTAAGATTAGGTCTCGACATTTAGCTTAGTGTCGGAAAATAATGTAAGCGACGTTGTAAGGTTTTCTCCGCCAAGAAGGGAGCTTGTGGATATAGTGGAAATCTCGACTAAGGTGTACTAGAGGAGTGGAGGAGGAACGAGGATAGAGCCTCGTTGCCGAACCACTATAAATCTTGGTGTCTTCCTACTAGGTTGTTTTTTTTCCTTACTCATTACTTACATTCATTATCATTATACTTTCTACACATTGTTAATGCATTAGAATTGAACCTAATCATCATGCAACTAGCTTTCAAGTAAAAGATAGTTGTGTACATTCACCTAATTGAAAGGAATTTTAATTAAGAGATAAACCGATGAGAAACTATTCAACCCCCCCCCCCCCCCTTCTAGTTTCTACAATGCTGATTATGGACCTACTCCTTTTCATTTTTATAACTCTTGGATTTAGATGAGTGGGTTTGATTCTATGGTGGCTCAGGCTTGGGCGTATTTTGATTTTAATGATAGTAATGATATGATTCGATTTAAAAAGAAATTGCAGGCCTTGAAAAGTGTAACAACCCCAAATTAATACAACTCAATACAGCGGAAGACTAGTTGGTGTTACGGGATAGCACATTACTCACATCATAGACAACGCATAAAAATCGCGTCATTTAATAATAAATCATTTCCATTCTTAAATATCAAATTTACATCGGTCCCAAGTCATTATATTTCATACAAAGTTTTACAAAATATTTGAATGGAAAAGATTGTTTAAGTGCGGGCCATGAATTCTTGTCGTCTTCCCGAGAATTACCTTCAAGTACCTGAGATAAAACATGTTAAAAGAAAAGGTCAGCGATAACGCCGAGTGAATTCATAGAGTTTAATAAATTCCATCAATATAACTTTGGTATAAAATTAGTACCAAAATCAATACGTACAAATCATTGTAATAGGCCGTAAAATAGCCAAAATCATTTTATACAAATCCTTATCGAAAATCATAATATAGGCATTTGCCTTAAAAACCATTATACGAGCCAATGTCGTAAAAACATCATACAATACGTTTCGCAACGTTGTATAGATTAAATAAAAACCGTTATAAGAATATGGTTATGAAAACCAAAATACAAACATAATATCAATAGTATGACCCTGTATTGCTAGTCAGGCAATACATCGTAATTCGGAGCGTCTATTATTATTTTGTTAATTCGGATTATTATAAGCCGCATGACATTGTTACCTTACTAAACCAAAACGGGTAGCTAACCCGATACCAATTTTGCCCATCTAAAGTAGCGTGTCGTCACAAAGGTCACGCTATGGAAATCTTCTCATACATAAATTCGCTTACCAATCAATGTGGCACGACGGGGATCAACCGTCAAGGCGCGAACTGGGGTGATCGTCCCCAAATAGTACTATTAAATGCATAAGCGTCTACCAAATCCCGGTAGTTCACAATTCATGCTAATGGGACTTTTAGTGACATAACCTAACTTTAATAATCCATTTAATTTCATCTATCGGGTCCTTTAATCATTTATCGGGTCATACAATCGGGTCATTCAATCATTCGGGTCCAAAATCAATAAACAAACAATCGGGACAAATGGTGTCCTATTTTATAAAAACTAACATGTTATATCCCTCGCGGGTTTATAAAACATTTATAAAAACATTTAAAAGAGTGCGAGGCTATGAACTCACGTTGATATGGGAAGGCGGGTGATCGGCAATTCGGACGTACGGTACGTGCTTCAATCACGGAAACCTAGACAAATAATACTCGGTCTTAGACTCATGTCCAATGACTTTATAAAAATAACAAGTATGTATACATATGATGATTATATATATATATGATGATCAAGTGGGTTTACATATTCACGTTTACTCCTTTTAGAGTTATATGTCGATAACTTTTATACTAGTTTATTAATTTTACCCGTTTACGTGTCTTAAGTCCAATAAGCTTATTATAAGTTATTTAACTTATTTTAATCTATTTTGTACTTATATTATCAGTACTTAAACTTCACAAGTTGGGCCCAAATGGGTTAAGCCCAATAATAAGTTTATAAGTGTTTTTATCTTATTTAGTCCAATTATTAGTCCAATATGCTTAATTAGCTCGTAAATGTCCGTATTTCTTATAGTTCGGGTTTTATCAGTTTTTAGTTGTTATACATGTCTATATATCAGTATATAAGTTTTACAAAGGTTTCATTAGACGGGTCCAACCATCTCAGTTTTATTTAACAAAAACGTTAATTTTACGGCAATAGCCGAAAAAGTCGTAAAAATCATGTTTATAGTTTTTATTACTTATAAACATTATTTCACCACCATTTATATAATTTATCCATTTGATTACCCTTTTATATATATTTATATAAATAAGTTTTATAAGTTAGTGGGTTTTTATTTTACATTTTATATATTAAAATGTGAGTGCTTATATAATAGTATTATTCTTTAATTTCCAAAAATCTGATTTTTAACTTCATCTTCACCAAAACTGCCATATCTTGAGTTCTATATGGAGATAGAAGCTCAAATTTTTATCACATAAACTAAATGATATGTGCTACATTTAACTCTTCTATAGCTACTGTTGAATCATCTTCTAAATATTTTCTAAAAATCGTCCAAAACAGTAACCTCAGATTTATACCTTAAACTTGTTTTGATCATATCTCACTCATTATTTTGATTCCATTGCATGGCCAACTCTCACATGTGTACAATACATTTAGCTTACTGTAAATGGATCCTACTTCATTATTTCATCAGTTCATAACATGTTTCTTTACTGTTTTATACAGCCATGTAAATTAATCAAGATTTTAACCTTGTTTCATATGGTTTTTCATCTTTTTATCCATGATTATCAACAACAAATCCCCACATAACATTTTTATCATCATATAATCATCATAAATATATACAATAGGAAATAAAATATAAGTTTACATAATCAAAATAACAAGAAGTTGAGGAGGACAATCTTTATACCACCAACTTGATGTAGGTTATGAGTTTGGCATGGTTTTTGATGGAGAAACTTGTGCTTAGCCAACACCATCTTCAAGAACTCCAATCTTCATCAACTCCTTGTGGAAAATCAGCCCCATGACACCATGAAAACTCCTCCATGGATGTTATAAGTTGCACCAATCTTCATCTTTTTGAATGGAGATTAACATATGTTGATTATAACATATGTTCATGGTTAAAATTTGTATGAAATTGGTGTTTGAAGATGAATATGGGACGGCATAGATGAGTGAGAGAGAGAGAGTTGTGAGTTTTTGAGTGGTATTGCATGTTGTGTGTGTGTGGGAAATGGTTTAGGTAGTGGTTTTGATGGAACTTAGCTTCAAGTGGAAGCTAAAATGACATGTGTAGATAGTTAACTAATAACTTGACACCTAAAGGTGTTGTGAAGTTATTTTGGCCGGTTTTGGAGTGGGGTGGGACAAGTGTCCCACTTGTCTCATCCCATTTATTTACGGGTACTCCTCGATTCTAGTTTCCTCGATTTGCGTGCCCTCGGGTCGTTTTACGAAAAACGTTTTTATAAATTATGAATCACCGTCACAAAACGAATCCAATAAAAATTGTCTCATCAAAAACGGAGTTCGAAAACGTAAATACGTAATCCTAAGGTTTCCGGTTTAGTCGTAAAGGACGTTAAAATAAAATCGTAAGTCCTAATCTCTTCTCGTAAATTTGTGAGTTTATGAACTAACACAAATTTAAAACTCCAAAATAATATTCACGGATAAATTTATTTTCTGAAATGTCGGACGGTCACCAAAGACAGTGTATGTAAACGTAAGCACGTAAAGTAGAATCCTCCGGTTTAAACGTAGTCGATGCTACTTCAAGACGTAAATCCAAATTTCTTCCCAAAAATAAGTGAGTTCATATTGTAACATTAAAATAATATTTTCAAATAATATTTGAGAATAAAATATCAATCGTAAATTGACGGATTGTCACAGCATTTACCCCTAAACAGGATCTTTGTCCTCAAAGATCATCTTACTACTCGCTTCTTATTGAGTTAAAGCCATGTGGGTATTTCC
Source organism: Glebionis coronaria (assembly GCA_025667525.1). Lineage (NCBI taxonomy): Eukaryota > Viridiplantae > Streptophyta > Magnoliopsida > Asterales > Asteraceae > Glebionis > Glebionis coronaria. Next base: position 96,031,494 of record CM046882.1, on the reverse strand, counting down.
TCCACACTCGGTCTTTTCTCCCAAGTGCAATTATAATACGCGAGTTTCATCAAACATAACTACGGGAATAAGATCAGGCTTAATGTTGACTTACTTTCTCTATCCATGATGTTCACGGGTTTCTGATGAATGCAACTTTTTGCCGATCTAAGCTTTACTAAGAACAATCAGATTTTCACTTGATAGATATTCCATCAAGTTCGATTTACAAAACATAATTCACGCAGTTCTTGGAGTCCTAGAGTAGATCCAGCTTATATGCCTTTCAATCCCAACTTTTACAACATCTCAATGGTCCCATACAACGGGGACTTATATCCCATGATTTGTCAGATCATGAATTCATTTTTCCAAGTTTAAAATAGTGGCATAACTTCGCTACCCATTTGGCACTTCAAGATCTACATTTCACATTCACATAACCTCTTGCCCACTACCGGCTGTTAATAATCAAATCCTAATTTCAACAATCATTTCAGATCTCGCGGGTCGGGTATTTTGCAAGGTTAGGTTCGCCATCATAGGAAACCTTAAACCTAAAAGACGTGTCCAACTCACAATGGGTGTATGTCGGATGTCTTCATCTCAACTCCTGCTTACAGATGCTCTAATATTCAGATCCTAACAAGATTCGATCTCGATCCTAATACGATAATTATTAATGATAATCTCTCCAAGGGAAAACGATTATATGGTCAATAACCAAAGGTCAATCATTCAAACATAGAACAGCGCTTATAGTATTTTGTATCGTTACTTTACCTCGTCCCTTCGATTGGGGTGGTACATAGTACTCTCATCAAGGTTCGTTCTCAATGACTTCTGAGCAAATCTCTAGAAATTCGATGCGAAGCGAGGATCTTGATATATAGATGATCGATACAGGCACACTATGTTTATATAACTTCCTTTAAATAAAAGAGTCTATTTCTTCATCAAGATTCTATCATTAACGAGAATGATATTAGCAGATTTGGTCAGTCTGTCGACGATGACCCAAATTGAATCAAATTCAGATGATGACCTTTGCAATAGCTAGACGTTTACTAATGTATGAGGCGATGTCTGCCTTCATAATTTGCCATTAGTATAACTTCTTCAGACAAAGATACTTTTAGTCATAAATGACATAAATAGAATACTTATACTTACAAATTTCCAACATAACTATATCTCACAATCCTCTATATTTAGGCAACCACAAGTGGCCTTTAAAATATTTAAAGCTATCGGCTTCTCAATCTTAATGATTCATATTAGTCGTGAATCCCTTTTATTATCTATATTATCCTTTTTATATGCATCGGCTATATTTTTAAATTGTTCGGCAATTTATTTTGCACCTTCATTATTAAGGAACATGTCCTAATTGGTTCTTTATACTTTCTACCTAATGTGTCAGTAATTACGTTCACTTTCTAGATGAAATAAATATCATAACCGTACTTATTCAAAATTCTTTCTTCATCTCTTCTATGTTTCAGTTTCGTCTTTACTATTATCTTTATCTGTTTTACTCAATCCGACGTCTAAAGCGTCGATAATTATTATAATTAATTAAATAATTATTATTCAATTTTTATGAAATGTAAACGTAAAGATTTTAAATTTCTTAGTTCGACCAATTATATAAAATGTTAAAAATAAATTTGAATTTAATTAACAAGATTTTTGTTGATTTATCGAAAATATTTAGCAAGATCCGTAAATGTTCGAAAAACCTTTGTTTATACTTTGGTCAAAATTTCCTTAGTTTGAAAAAGCGTAAATTATTTTTTCAAATTTCAAGTCATGTTTTAAATGGTTTTACTCAATCCTTCTTAAGTTATCTTGAGGTATACACAAACATTTACCCCTAAACAGAAGTTTAGTTAAATGTTTAGTGTATAAGGGAATAATCCCTTTAAAATCCTTTGTTAAAACATTTGTCAAAGCATATTTCCATTTCTTTTTGGTAAAATCCAAAGTCTTAAAAGGGCTCTTAATTTTTGAAGAGTCAATTTATATTCCATTATCTTTTTAATCACATAGTCAAATCATGTAAAGTATTAAGTCTTTAATCACGTGTTAATTATTTAAGGTACAGGTTTTTATCGTTCGGCCAATTCAGGGCAATCTATAAATAATTATTAACTCATTCTTATTCTTATAAACAAACAAATAGTCCTTAATGATCACGAGCATGACTTTATCAAGTTACAGCCTACACACGTGATTCACCAAATTTATGGATGCTACATATGTATTAGTCAATCCAAACGACATCACGTGAAACTTATAATGTTCATTGCAAGTTCTGGATGTAGTGATTGGAATAGTTAATCTCTTTTCGCGGACGCGAAATTGATGATAACCATGCCGTGGATCAAATCTTTAAAACATACGCTAGAACCTTGTAAATGATCGAACAAATCTTCCATTTCGAGTCATGGATATCGTTTTCGATTGTCAATTTACTCAGATCACAGTAATCTATGAATATAAGGAAAGATAACACCATAGCTCTTCAGGATGACAGGCTTGGTATAATAAAATCTTTCTCCGACAACTCTTTCAGTTGTACGGTAATTCCTTTAATTTAGATGGTGCTGACGTACAGTGCACAAGCCACAAGTGCAGCACCGGAAATATAATCAATACCAATTTCAACTTGCCTTAATGGCGAAAGTCTAGGTAATTCACCAACAATACTTCCTAAAGTTTCAGATAATGGAAACATCTTTTAATAAATTCATATTAGGTTCTTTCTAGATTATAATATCTAAGACTAATTCACAACCCTTCACGGTAAAACTTCAAGTCTAAATGCATGATAAAATCAGCCATCAAGAATTATTTAGATCACTTTTGATAATCAACATCTTATCATTTAGGGAATTCTACTCGAGTTCCCATCAATTAAGACAATGTCGTCATGTCATAATCAATCAATCCATTCTACTGGCACTATCAACTTTCCAGTTTCATTGCCGTCGATAAGATGTGAACTTCTCAAAAGTCTAATAATAATTCATAATCCTTCACGACTTCAAGGATATATGGAGACATAACTAACCTTAAAAGAGTAAGGTCAACGCATAATCTATGCGAGAGAATTTCAAATCAGATACAGACGAAAACATTTAACGAATATGAATATATCCCATGTTTTCATAATTTGAGTACGCATTCGAAAGCTCCTCGGATCGTTACCCAGGTCATTCAAATGAAATCAAATCAAAAGAAATGATAGGAACGTCGATACATCCAGTCGGGTATCAACACTCGGTAATCATATACTTTTCCTAAGAATCTCACTACGAGAGAATTGGACAAGAAAGAATTGTCAATTGCCATATAAGACAATTTCCACAGATGAGTAAATTCAACTCAGAAGAATAGATGCTACAGGCACATATGTAGGTGTCCCTAACATTATGTCCTTATATTTCACTTCTTGCAGATCCCTTAAAATTTAATCTTTCACAATCTTCAAAGAAAATGTAGTGTTTATTCATTAGTTTTATGGTGACTACTAATCAGTCTTGCATAGTCTATTCCAAATTGTATGTAGGCGCGCAACTATATACAGTTTCAAGATTAACGATGCAATACTCAGTTCGTCAAAATTTTATCATCATGTTTATAATAAAAACATTTTCATGCTTAATTCTTAAATAAGAATCAAAATAAATTTACAAAGATTTTCTTTGTTATGAAAACAATTAGGTTTTCCAAAGTGTTTTACAAACAACTTCATTTCAATAACAATCACTTATAAATCTCACTATGAATAATCCTTATAGTGATGAAAATCCAATTTTTCTCAAGGCATACTGTTTTAACTTTATATAAAAAAAATGTGTGATCTGCAAAAGAGTGATGAAAATTTGTTCATCAAGAACCAATTACAATCTGATAGGAAATGAGCTTAGCCAAATAATCATGAGGTTCATGACTTCGATGGCACTCACGAAGAATAATCCACAACGTAACTCAATTCGAGATGAGTACTTGTTCAATGGTTGTATCACTAATGCGAACACTAGGATGAAGCAAGTAAAGATAGATAACATCGATACATGTAGAATTTAGCAATCAAAGGCATTCTTTTTCATCAATCACAAATAAGTCAAAATTGTACCGTAACACATTACGTGTCACTATGTCATACAATTTTTCAGAACTCATCCTACCAACTGATATCTCAGTTAAGTTAGGGATTTTTAAAAGATACCACAATGAATACTAATCTACAAGAGTCATTAGGTGTTCCACATGTCCCAGAAGATCCATCGGTCTCAATTCAGAAGAAGATTTCTTCAATTAATTTCTTGGACACTGGGCATCCTCATTAGTGGACAATGGCCTAGGAACAACCCTTAACACAAACTAACAATCATTTAAATCCTTATAATTCAATCAAAGAACTTAATGACTTCCTCTTAACAATCTTAAATCCCATACAAGTTAAATTTTACTTTATTCAAGTTTCAACCAATTTTATACTCAATTCGATATCCTACCTCATTCTCCAATACTTTCAATCTTATTCTTCGGCCTTGTAAAGGCAATTACAATCTCAATATAAATCAACACTTAATTCCAATCCTATAGCTCTTACAACAACAATTATCAAATGAGTCACTAGTATGAAATGACTTGGTCACTCAACTAGACTTCTCGGAAAGGTACCAGTGGCATGAGGCTTTTGGGTAATGGTTCCAATAACAGCCTCAAGTGCAACATTCACCCTTTCGATTTCAATTCTAAGAATTGGATGACAACGAATCAGATGACATCTTTCCAGGTGATAACGTTTTGTAAAACTCCACTCTATAAGGAAAGATCGTCATGACATCGATATCATATTTAATCTCGCCAATTCTTTTTCAATATCACATTCAACTAATATCTACATTTCTACGAATATCAACCATTTGTTGGGATCATAGATATCCACAACTTGGTTTAGATATAGAATAGCTAGAATTCCTACGAGAATAGCTTCGATTAATTTACTAGGGGATTTAGGGTTCCTTGTGACAATCTATGTCGTATAAATACCTCGTATAAATATCAAAATAATCATCAAACAATCATGTAATAAAATTACATCATATATATATATATATATATATATATATATATATATATATAATCCAAGTTATATATATATTAAAATAACACTTCTCAGTCTGGCCTTGTCGGTAACTCGGGAATTCTTCGGCACCGTTATAGTCAAAAGATTTTTAGACATTTTTAGAAAAATGTTTATAGTTAAAAGATTTTGAAATGTTTTATTCAAAACCTTGATTTTAAAAATCTTTCGTTCTCTATAACGAGAGCTCTGGTACCAAACTGTAACACCCCCAAATTAATACAACTCAATACAGCGGAAGACTAGTTGGTGTTACGGGATAGCACATTACTCACATCATAGACAACGCATAAAAATCGCGTCATTTAATAATAAATCATTTCCATTCTTAAATATCAAATTTACATCGGTCCCAAGTCATTATATTTCATACAAAGTTTTACAAAATATTTGAATGGAAAAGATTGTTTAAGTGCGGGCCATGAATTCTTGTCGTCTTCCCGAGAATTACCTTCAAGTACCTGAGATAAAACATGTTAAAAGAAAAGGTCAGCGATAACGCCGAGTGAATTCATAGAGTTTAATAAATTCCATCAATATAACTTTGGTATAAAATTAGTACCAAAATCAATACGTACAAATCATTGTAATAGGCCGTAAAATAGCCAAAATCATTTTATACAAATCCTTATCGAAAATCATAATATAGGCATTTGCCTTAAAAACCATTATACGAGCCAATGTCGTAAAAACATCATACAATACGTTTCGCAACGTTGTATAGATTAAATAAAAACCGTTATAAGAATATGGTTATGAAAACCAAAATACAAACATAATATCAATAGTATGACCCTGTATTGCTAGTCAGGCAATACATCGTAATTCGGAGCGTCTATTATTATTTTGTTAATTCGGATTATTATAAGCCGCATGACATTGTTACCTTACTAAACCAAAATGGGTAGCTAACCCGATACCAATTTTGCCCATCTAAAGTAGCGTGTCGTCACAAAGGTCACGCTATGGAAATCTTCTCATACATAAATTCGCTTACCAATCAATGTGGCACGACGGGGATCAACCGTCAAGGCGCGAACTGGGGTGATCGTCCCCAAATAGTACTATTAAATGCATAAGCGTCTACCAAATCCCGGTAGTTCACAATTCATGCTAATGGGACTTTTAGTGACATAACCTAACTTTAATAATCCATTTAATTTCATCTATCGGGTCCTTTAATCATTTATCGGGTCATACAATCGGGTCATTCAATCATTCGGGTCCAAAATCAATAAACAAACAATCGGGACAAATGGTGTCCTATTTTATAAAAACTAACATGTTATATCCCTCGCGGGTTTATAAAACATTTATAAAAACATTTAAAAGAGTGCGAGGCTATGAACCCACGTTGATATGGGAAGGCGGGTGATCGGCAATTCGGACGTACGGTACGTGCTTCAATCACGGAAACCTAGACAAATAATACTCGGTCTTAGACTCATGTCCAATGACTTTATAAAAATAACAAGTATGTATACATATGATGATTATATATATATATGATGATCAAGTGGGTTTACATATTCTCGTTTACTCCTTTTAGAGTTATATGTCGATAACTTTTATACTAGTTTATTAATTTTACCCGTTTACGTGTCTTAAGTCCAATAAGCTTATTATAAGTTATTTAACTTATTTTAATCTATTTTGTACTTATATTATCAGTACTTAAACTTCACAAGTTGGGCCCAAATGGGTTAAGCCCAATAATAAGTTTATAAGTGTTTTTATCTTATTTAGTCCAATTATTAGTCCAATATGCTTAATTAGCTCGTAAATGTCCGTATTTCTTATAGTTCGGGTTTTATCGGTTTTTAGTTGTTATACATGTCTATATATCAGTATATAAGTTTTACAAAGGTTTCATTAGACGGGTCCAACCATCTCAGTTTTATTTAACAAAAACGTTAATTTTACGGCAATAGCCGAAAAAGTCGTAAAAATCATGTTTATAGTTTTTATTACTTATAAACATTATTTCACCACCATTTATATAATTTATCCATTTGATTACCCTTTTATATATATTTATATAAATAAGTTTTATAAGTTAGTGGGTTTTTATTTTACATTTTATATATTAAAATGTGAGTGCTTATATAATAGTATTATTCTTTAATTTCCAAAAATCTGATTTTTAACTTCATCTTCACCAAAACTGCCATATCTTGAGTTCTATATGGAGATAGAAGCTCAAATTGTTATCACATAAACTAAATGATATGCGCTACATTTAACTCTTCTATAGCTACTGTTGAATCATCTTCTAAATATTTTCTAAAAATCGTCCAAAACAGTAACCTCAGATTTATACCTTAAACTTGTTTTGATCATATCTCACTCATTATTTTGATTCCATTGCATGGCCAACTCTCACATGTGTACAATACATTTAGCTTACTGTAAATGGATCCTACTTCATTATTTCATCAGTTCATAACATGTTTCTTTACTGTTTTATACAGCCATGTAAATTAATCAAGATTTTAACCTTATTTCATATGGTTTTTCATCTTTTTATCCATGATTATCAACAACAAATCCCCACATAACATTTTTATCATCATATAATCATCATAAATATATACAATAGGAAATAAAATACAAGTTTACATAATCAAAATAACAAGAAGTTGAGGAGGACAATCTTTATACCACCAACTTGATGTAGGTTATGAGTTTGGCATGGTTTTTGATGGAGAAGCTTATGCTTAGCCAACACCATCTTCAAGAACTCCAATCTTCATCAACTCCTTGTGGAAAATCAGCCCCATGGCACCATGAAAAATCCTCCATGGATGTTATAAGTTGCACCAATCTTCATCTTTTTGAATGGAGATTAACATATGTTGATTATAACATATGTTCATGGTTAAAATTTGTATGAAATTGGTGTTTGAAGATGAATATAGGACGGCATAGATGAGTGAGAGAGAGAGAGTTGTGAGTTTTTGAGTGGTATTGCATGTTGTGTGTGTGTGGGAAATGGTTTAGGTAGTGGTTTTGATGGAACTTAGCTTCAAGTGGAAGCTAAAATGACATGTGTAGATAGTTAACTAATAACTTGACACCTAAAGGTGTTGTGAAGTTATTTTAGCCGGTTTTGGAGTGGGGTGGGACAAGTGTCCCACTTGTCTCATCCCGTTTATTTACGGGTACTCCTCGATTCTAGTTTCCTCGATTTGCGTGCCCTCGGGTCGTTTTACGAAAAACGTTTTTATAAATTATGAATCACCGTCACAAAACGAATCCAATAAAAATTGTCTCATCAAAAACGGAGTTCGAAAACGTAAATACGTAATCCTAAGGTTTCCGGTTTAGTCGTAAAGGACGTTAAAATAAAATCGTAAGTCCTAATCTCTTCTCGTAAATTTGTGAGTTTATGAACTAACACAAATTTAAAACTCCAAAATAATATTCACGGATAAATTTATTTTCTGAAATGTCGGACGGTCACCAAAGACAGTGTATGTAAACGTAAGCACGTAACGTAGAATCCTCCGGTTTAAACGTAGTCGATGCTACTTCAAGACGTAAATCCAAATTTCTTCCCAAAAATAAGTGAGTTCATATTGTAACATTAAAATAATATTTTCAAATAATATTTGAGAATAAAATATCAATCGTAAATTGACGGATTGTCACAAAAAGACTATTCGGACTTGGGTGGCTGACTTTAAGAAATCTCAAACGGGGCAGCGAAATGATATTATAACCAGGTTGCGAGATATTGATATTCAACTTGATCAGGGTGGTGTTAATGATGGCATCCTTATTGCCCAAATGAGTTTGATGAAACAACTTCATGATATTAAATTGTTGGATTCAAGTGATTACTTACAAAAGGCCAAGTTACATTGGGTTGTTGAGGGAGATGAAAATTCTAAGTTATTTCATGGTGTTATTAATCGTAGACGTTCAAATTTGGCTATCAAAGGTGTTATGGTGGACGGTACATGGGTAGATGTAACTAGCCATGTTAAGAATGAGTTTTATTCTCATTTTGCCACTAGATTTCAATCCTCAAGTGGTAACCGAGGTAAGATAAATTTTCATTTTCCCAATCGTTTAAGTTCTGAACAAGCTGATATGTTAGAGTCGCCGATATCTGCTATTGATATTCGTAACGCAGTCTGGGCTTGTGGTGAGAATAAGTCTCTCTTGGGCCCGACGGGTTCACGTTTGAATTCTTTCGCAAATTCTGGGATGCCATTGGAAAAGATTTCAGCCTTGCTATTATATGGTTTTTTATATCACTGTTCCTTTGCGAAAGGTTGTAACTCATCCTTCATAGCTCTTTTTCCAAAATGTATTGACCTAGAGTTTGTTAACAATTACCGTCCTATAAGTTTGATTGGCAGCCTTTACAAAGTTGTCACAAAAATCCTAGCAATTAGACTATCTTCGGTGTTGAATAATCTTATTTCGGAGGTCCAATCGGATTTTTTCCCAATAGACAAATCCTAGATGGGTCGTTCATTATAAATGAGATCCTGTTGTGGTGTAAATTGAAAAAGAAACAAGCTATACTTTTTACAGTGGATTTTGCTAAAGCCTGTGATTCTTTTAGATGGGATTTTTTTGGATGATGTTCTTTGTTCATTCGGGTTTGGTTCTAAATGGAGGTCTTGGATTTCAGGAAGTTTAGCATCGGGTAAAGCTTCTGTTTTGGTTAATGGTAGTCCGACTTTATAATTTTAGTTTCGTTGTGGTTTAAAACAAGGAGATCCTTTGGCTACGTATTTGTTTCTTCTTATGATAGAATCTCTTCATTATTCCTTCTCTAGAGTGGTCGACGCGGGCGTATTTAAGGGCATCAGATTTACTGAGTATGTTAATGTTTCTCAACTTTTTTACGCGGATGATGCGGTTTTTATTGGTGAATGGTCAAAAGGAAATTTATCCCGTGTTATGCATGCTCTTCATTGTTTCTCCTTAGCATTTGGGCTGAAGATAAATGTGCACAAGAGTCATCTTTTAGGGGTTGGTATTTCTAATGACACGGTCGTGAATGTAGCTTCTGATGTTGGCTGCTCTACTATGACAACTCCTTTTAAGTATTTAGGGGTTATGGTTGGTGAAAACATGCCTGAAGGGAGTGCTTGGGGTGACGTTTTTCGTAAGCTTAAATCTCGTATCTCAAAATGGAAGATTAAAACTTTATTGATAGGTGGCTGTCTTACGCTCCTCAAATTTGTCTTGGGTGCTACCCCAATATACTGGATGTCGTTGTATAAGGTTCCAAAATCTTTCCTTGCATCTTTTTAATGGAGCTCAATGTAACGAGAAGAAAATCACTTGGGTAAATTGGCCCAAAGTGCTTTCGGCTAAGAATCATGGTGGGTTGGGTGTTTCAAGCTTCTTTGCGTTGAATCACGCATTACTGGTTAAATGGGCTTGGAGGTTTATAACTAATGATAGTTCGTTATGGTATCGTCTTATCTCAGCTATCCATGGCCTGAGTGTCTAGGTTTATTCTCCTATTCCTTGCTCTCCTTGGAGCTCTAATGTTCGGGAAATTCAGATTCTCAATAACAAGGGCGTAGATTTGCTTTCTTATTGTAAAAAAGAGTTGGTAACGATATGCACACTAAATTCTGGCATGACATATGGATTGGTGATCAAAAGCATTGTTGCGTTTTTCCTCGGTTATTTGCTTAATAAGAGGATAAGGATTGTTACGTCGCTTCAAAATTCAATGTTTCTGTTGATCTTTCGTTTCGTCGGGCTGTTAGGGGTGGTGTTGAAGCCCAACAGTTTGCTCAACTCATAGATATGCTTGATACAGTGATTCTATCTAACTTGGAGGATCAGTGGCGTTGGGATTTAAATGGGTCTGGTTCGTTCCGTGTTTGTGATGTGAGAAATATACTAGATGAGTTCTTCTTGCCAAAAGACGAAAGGGCTACGAGGTGGGTTAAATGTATTCCCATCAAAATAAATGTTTTTGCTTGGAAGGTTTCTCTAAATCGGTTACCAACAAGGTTGAATTTGAACCGAATAGGTGCTCATGTTCTTTCCACTACTTTCCCTATTTGTACAACAGATTCTAAAGATATTTCGCATCTCTTGTTTAGATGTTCAATGGCTTCGGACATCCATTGTCTTATTTGTCGTTGGTGGGGTATATCTTGGTCTCCTTTTGGTTCCTACGTGGAGTAGTTATCGTGGTTTAGATATATGCATTTGGGTTCTAAAGTTAAATCCATTCTTGAGGGCGGTTTTTATGTTTCTTGGTGGTATCTTTGGATCTACAGGAATTAGTTGTTGTTTGCTACCGTCAAGCCTAGGAAAGATGTTATTTTTTATGACATTATTACGCGTTCTTTTACTTGGTGTAATGCTAGAAGCAAATTTTATTTTTCTTGAGATTGTTGGCTTCAACATTCGAATCTTATTTCTTTGTAATTGTCTAGCTCTTTGCTATTTTTTAATAAAAAGTTGTCGTTAAAAAATGACCAAATCCATCTTTTAAGATTTTTCAAAAAGCTTTTCAAAAGGATGATGATTTGCACACTCCAAAATTTTAATTGCACATTCCAAAATATGTATGTGATGACTATTATACCTTTAATATATACATGCACCACTAAATTATTAAAGGGTATAAACGTCAAAAGACACACAATTTGAGTGTTTAAATAAATTAGTAGAGTGTGTAAAATAACTTGATAAACTTCTAGCTATTTTTAAAAGCTATAGTGAATGAACATGATAAACATTTAATGCATTAAATGCATCAAGTCATGAATTACTCAATCCATTGCTTATGCTCTTTAGTTGGTTTTAACAGGCGTTAACATGGAATCGTGAGGGTATACCTCATGAGTGACAAATGTTGTGAGGGTATGCCCTACGAGTGACTATAGTGAGGATGTCATTACTCGAGTTTTGTGTGTGAAGTGGGCTCTATCATAAATATATTAATTTGATTTGTGAGTGTGAGTGAGTTATTTTGTGAATTATATTTTGTAAAGTGGATATTTCATTAAATGTTTTTTCAGTAAGGTTTCGGTGACTGATAAGAATGAAATGTAAAAGAGAGTGAAATTAAAAAGTAGAAGAAAGAAAATTGATGTGGCCCTGATGTGTCCGGTGAAGAAGTGTTTTTTGTGATAACTAATAAAAATAACTTTAGTGAAGCAAAACGCTTTGTGGGGATTCATTATGTTCAAAAAGTTAAATACTTTTATAGACTTTAAAAATAATAGAAAACAAATTATTTTTAGATTTGGCTAAACCTAAAAATGTGAAAATTTGATGGAGAAAAAAATAAAATAAACGTATATGTGTCAAATTTGTGAAAAAAGAATTAAAAAACACAGAGGATACAATAAAATTTGTCAAACTTTAATGGTTAAATCTTAAATAAATTATATGGAGTTATGTGAAATTTAGAACCTTCCGTATTTTTACAATAAGATTAGAAAACAAACAAATATCCCTCACACTTTATACCTTATAGACTATGTCTTAAACATACAAAATATATATAATCCATTTAAACAATTATATTAATACATGATGAATTTTTTTATGTGAAACGTGCATAATTATTAATTATACTAATATAATAAATAGAAAACATCAAGCACGAGAAATTTTCATATATCAGTAACTAAAATATTTTTAAGATTAATTTAACTTATTTGTAAGTCTCGTACGTGCAGAGAACTTATACCTAGTATAATATTAAAGTACACTCTTCTTTTAGAAAACATTATTGATAGGCCTAACTAATCCATGTACCTAAACTTATGCTTAGAAAAGAGATGATGACATGAGGCAAAATCTAAGGTAAATTAATTAGACACAATATACTATGCGATTGCTAGATTGTGTGACTTTATCATAATTTTGACAATTATTATGTGAATAAGTAATAAGTAAATGTTTTTTATGTAACTAAAGTGATATTTTGTGCGATCATAATGTTTTTACGTAACTTAAATGATTTGTAATTAATGTGGTTTGTTTTATATGAAAAGAAGAGTCATCGTTGAACTTTTTTTTGTTAGACAGATGATGTATTTTTGCTTGGCCGACAATTAATTTTTTTTCCTACTATTTTATCTTTTCTAAAAAGATAACATGTTCTAAAAAAAGTAAAAAACATGTCTCTCTTGACTAGCGGTCTAAAATAGTGAGACACACTACACCAAAATTCCATAAAACCCTTTGTGTATAAGACTAAATGTAATGGAGGGTCGACCTTGCGGTCGGTCGCTCTCGGTCTCTCCTTGGAAACGCATCTCCCACCATTACAAATCAAAAAATCGAGCACACCCTCCCTCAACCTTTCAATCTATTTTGTCCCCTGCAAGATCATGCAAATGAGGCGAAATCACAAAGGGCATTGGCTATTTTTTTAAAATTAAAATACCCGACTATATATATTATATCACATTTAACTATTTTATATAAAATTAACTATTTAGTATTAATAAAATTTTAGTAATTTTGAAAAATAAGTGTTTGGTCGACTGTGTAGTCACCATTACGAGTGTTTGGTCTTTATGTGATCTAAGAGATAGAAAGTTGAGTTGGCACTTAGTTGGTGATCACTTGTACTATCAGCACTACGCTCAGCCTAAAGATATGATTAGTAAAATTTTAATTGATACTATCATATTTTTTTCAAAATTATTGATGGTAGCAATACTTTCTTCTTTTTCCTCCTTGTAAAGTCACTTCACTAATTTCAACACATCATGAAAAATAATTCATCTTTGAACAAAAGCATTCAGCTACCCGTTAACCATATTTTCAATTGTCACATGTCACAATAATCTTATAGTGACACTTAATTAAACTAATTGTTGATTCCAACTTCTTAAATCGATTATCTTAGTTTGTATAAGGTTAATGTATCTTAGATAAATCTAAAATAACTTAGAGTAGAAACTTTGTTAAATACACTAAAGTTTATGCGGAATCTAAACTTTAGTATCAAGAAGAATTCTATATCTAAGAATAAAACAGTAAACATAATTTATCGATAAACCTCAATATTATTAAGCAACTAATACAAACACTCTAAATAGTGTTAATGTTATAAAAACCTTGAAGCTATAAGCGTTTTTCTCTAAGTACAATACACTATATGCCTTAGGCCTCTTTTTAAAGATTAAGGAGTCCTAGTCGACTTAGAATATATTCATAAGATAAACACTATATTTTATTAGAATATATTCTATATAAATCAATAATATAAACCACAAATACGTGTCAACTAAGTATTATTGACCTCTAAGCAAAGCATCTTGAACATATTCAATCTTCTAGAACTCGAATTTTTCGAGCAGCATTAACCTTCAACTAGCAACACTAACTCAATATACTAGCAACATTAACCATTTAGTCGTTTTTCTTTAATGTTCACCAACAGTAGTAGAATACCCTAGCAACACTAACTTTTTACTGGCAACACTTATGACTTAGAGTATTTTCCTTCAACTTCTACTATCCCAAGAACAATAGTCATATTTGTTGGGAACTATTGTAAAAGTACCAAGTACCGTTAGTTATTATACCAAGTACCGTTAGTGTTAGTAAGTACTGTTAGTGTTAACACGGTACATGTTAAGTACTGTTAGTGTTAATGTAAGTACTGCTAGTAAGATAAGGACGAGTATATCTTTAGTAAAGATATGTTCTAAGTATATTGAGAGTATATCGTCTGTGACATACTTATTTAAATATAATATACTAGGGTTCCTTGCACTATAAAAGGAACATTAGGTGCATTGAGTTTATTATACCTTTCCCACAATCGATTGATAAGAATCGAATAGTTAGAGTATATTGCTGTTCTTCTTTGCTTTTATAAGTTAGATTTCGCATAACTTATTAGAGTTTAGTAAGAGTCTCTCAAGTGCTCTAGATTGTTTGCAAGCTATTGTGAAATCCTTAACAGGATCTCGATCTATTCAAAGGGATCAACAAATGGTATCAGATCTTGTTGAGAAACTTTGAATACGAAGAACCAAACACGAAACCCTAAACTATACTCACAAAATCCACATCATGTCTCAAGCTGATGATCATCCCTAGTTTGAAGAATTTCAAATCCCTGATCCTATACCACAGGAACAACCTCAAGTTGTGTAGCCTGCACCAGTGGTTCCCCCTCCACCAGCTGCACAAACTACACAAGTTGTAGCTGCTCAAACAGCTACACCTTTTCCCTATACTTTGTCTGCTATGAAACTACCTATTCTCATTAGTGATAACTATGAGACATGGGCCATGTAGATGGAGCACTATATGAATCACACAGATCATACTCTATGGGAAGTCATTAAGAATGGGAATTCTCTGAAAAAGCTATATTGGTTGCCTGATGGTACATGTTTTCCTTTGCATGTTGTCACTGCTAAAGAGGTACAAGCTGATATCAATGAAAGAAAAGCTAGAACTGTATTGGCTATGGCACTCTCAGAAGATATTCTACCTAGCTTTCATCACTACAAAGATGCAAAAGTTATGTGAGACGCAATCAAACTTAGATTTGGAGGATACGATAAATCTAAGAAGATGAAGAAGATTATGCTGAAACATGAATTTGATAACTTCTCAATTCCTTGTTCAGAAGGAATCCATAAAGGATATGGAAGGTTCAGTAAATTTCTTATTCAATTAGCAGTTCATAGACTAATAATCCCTCATGAAGAAGTTAATCAAAAGTTCTTGAGAGCAGTTCCATCAGAATGGAAAGTAATGGCTGTGCACTTCCTTACAAGAGATGATTTGGACACTACTCTTTTTGATCATCTCTATAACAATCTCAAAGTGTATGAGATGGATGTTAAAGGTATTGAGCCAAATAAAGCATTTGTATCAAAGCCTAACTTGGCCTTTGTGTCAAAAGAAGCAAGCGACACATACTACCAAAGTATCGCTAGTGGATCAAGTAGCGGTACATACTTTCAAGGTACTACCGGTGGACCAACTAACAGTACTTACTTTCAAAGTACTACAAGCAGTCCACCAATATCCCAAAACTCATGAGGAAGACCTCCATCATCACTTAATGAGAATGTAGCTTTCTCATTCTTTGTTGGTCAAGACAACAGACCAAGATTAACTCTTGATGATCTGTTCCAGATGGATGATGCTGACATTGAAGAGATGGATCTAAAGTGGCAAGTTGTCATGATCTCTGTTAAATCCAATAGGCTCTATAAAAGGACTCGAAGAAATCTGACTGTTGATCCTAATGAACCATTGAGATATGACAAGTCAAAAGTTGAATGCTACAACTGTGGAAAGCTTGGACACTTTACCAGGGAGTGAAAAAGGGAGAAAGCTAAAGGAAGCAGTCGGATGTCCAAAAGCAAAAGTAGATCCAGCCCTAGAGTCATTGAAAGTGTCCCAAAAGGTGAGAGCAGAAACCCATGGAATCAGAAAGGTTCTAAAGCATTGGTTATAATGGATGGTGTAGTCAACTAGGCTCAAGCACATGAAGAGGAGGAACATGGTCTAATGGCTCTCTCTCATGAATACACTGAGGTACATCCCTGTACTAAAGATTGTGTTCTTAAGTTTAATAGTCTGAAAGTAGAACTAGAATAACAATATCAAAAGTTTAACACGTGTAATGTAGAGGTAAATGCTTTTAAACAAGGTGTTGCTAAGTTAGAAGCTAACATAGTTTTGTATAAAAAGGTCAAAAAACTATGAAGAGAAAATTAGGATTTTGACTCTTCAAATGAGAGAAAAAGATGTAGCTATTCAAGCCTTTGAGAAGCAACTTCTAAAGGTTGTAGCAGATAATGAAGTGTTAAAAGCTAGTTTATATAATGAAAGAGAAGTAATTAAACACTGGCAAAACTCTTCAAAAGGCATTGGAAAGTTAATCAATTCTCAGATGGGTTATTATGAGAAAACAGGCTTAGGGTACATAGATGATAAACCTGAGATAACTTTGACTGACAAGGACTTATCAAAAACCATTTTTGAAAGTACTAGTGATTCAGAAATACTCTTGAGAATGATAGGTATGCAGAAGGAATGAAGGCAGTTCCTACACCTTAATATACATGCCCCCAAATAATGATAAGAGTGTAGAGTTAGATGAATCAAAAGCTGCATATGGCAAAAAGTCAAATGGTTCTGATTCAGAATCTAGCAATTACGCTGATTGCACCTCTCACTCTAGTATTTTGACCTAGGGTGAACCTATAGTGACTAAAAAGGTTGGCTATCTACCTCTTATGAGCACATTTGTGCCTAAGGGATATGTGCCTACACCTAGTTCTGCCTCTAAGCAGGTGAAACCTCCTAGGAAGGCAATGGATAGCAATGCAAAACATCATGGTAGTATCAAAGGGGGTGGGCTAGGTTTTGAGAACACTAGGTCAGACTTACCTTTTGGGTCTTCTTTGTAAAAAATAGGATATTTTGTGTGTGGAAGTCTAGACCATTTTATTAAAGATTGTATTGTGCATGATAATAAAATTGATAGACAACAAGCTGTTAAAAAGGTCATTATAAATCATAAGAAAAGTGCACAAAGTAATAATACATAGGGAAAAGGGAACATGAAACTACAGGCAATTAAACCTAAGTGGGGTTATGCTCAGAGTCTAAATAAGCAAAATAAGACCAACAAAGTTAGTCACCCTCAAACTAACAGAGACTTTATACCCAGAGCAGTACTTATGAAACAAGGTCTAGTACCTTTAAGGTCAAGCTCTATAAGTACCGACATACCAAAACCTGCAAGTTTTGCTAGACCAAATACAAGTACTGCTAGTCAAAAGTAAGTCCCACATATCTTCTAAGAGTCTATTTGAGATTGCTAAGTCACCTAGAAATAAGCCTTATGCAAAACCAATGCAAATGTGGGTTCCTAAGGGTAAAAAATCATGTGTTCAGCCAAGTACTGCTAAAACGGTACTTAAGTCAAGAAAACCTAGAAACATATAATCACCTTATGTTTTTGACTATATAACTGGAACCATGAAATACAGGAGTTTTTGCAAACTTACAGGAAAAACTACTTACCAAATACTTAAGTATGTTGTCCCCACAAGATCCGAGCCAAATGTGGCTTGGGTCCCTGTTAAAAACTAATGAGATTTTTACATGTGCATGAGCATCTAATCAATGAATTGAAGGACAAAGGTATAGTGGACAGTGGATGCTCAAGGCACATGATAGGGAATAAGGACTTCCTTGCTGAATTTGAAGAATTCAGAGTGGACCATTAGCCTTTGGTGGAAGTAAAGGCAGAATTACTAGAAAATGAAAGATTAACACATGAAGGTTGAAGTGTTCTTTGTAAAAGAGTTGAATGAATTCAATCTTTTCTCAATATCACAAATGTGTGATAAAAAGAACAAGATATTGTTTACAGATACAGACTGTATGGTGCTTTCTTTAGATTTTGAGATGCCTAAGGAGTCTCAAATACTGCTCAAAGTACCTATGCAAGAAAATATGTATACCTTTAATCTTTATAATATTACTCCAACATGTGGTATTACATGTTTGATAGCTAAAGCTTCTAGTGATGAGTCTAATTTATGGCATAGGAGGTTAGGTCATGTGAACTTTAAGAACTTAAACAAACTTGTCAAGGGAAATTTGGTTAGAGGGTTACCTACCAAATCTTTTCAAAATGACCCCACATGTACTGCTTGTCAAAAAGGTAAACAACATAGAACCTATTGTAAGACCAAGATTGTCAATTCAATGACTAAACCTTTGTAACTCTTACATATGGATTTGTTTGGTCCAGTTTCTATTAGGAGTATTAGTCATAAGACCTTTTTCCTAGTTATAACTGATGATTATAGTAGATTCAGTTGGGTGTTATTTTTGCCACATAAGAATGAAACCAATGAATTACTTAAAGACTTTGTTACATTAGTTGAGAAGAAATTCACTAAACAAGTTTTAATCATTAGGACAAATAATGGGACAGAATTTAAGAATGCTGAATTTGATGAATTCTGTAGGTCTAAGGGAAGCAAGAGGCTATTTAGTAATCATAGGACTCCACAACAAAATGGAGTAGCTGGAAGGAAGAATAGGAAACTTATTGAGGCTGCTAGGACTGTGCTGGTTGATTCACTTTTGCCCAATACATTTTGGGCATAAGCAATTAACACTGCATGCTATGTGCTAAATAGAGTTTTGGTAACTAAGCCTCATAACAAAACACTTTATGAACTTTTGACTGACACTAAGCCAACCATAAGTCACTTAAGAGCTTTTGGGTGTCATATTTCTATACTAAATACTCTTGATCATTTAGGAAAGTTTGATGGAAAGTCTGATTCAGGATATTTAGTAGGGTACTCTTTGCAAAGTAGAGCATATAGGGTTTATAATTTGGCATCAGGCAGGGTTGAAGAGAATGTCCATGTTAACTTTTTAGAGAATAAGCCAAATATCCTAGGAATAGGTTATGCTTGGATGTTTGATTTAGATTATCTAACCAACTCCATGAATTACTATTCTGTGCGACAAGATTGTCAAACTAACAATGCAGGTAAAGAGACCACTACAACAAGCACATGTACTCAAGAAGAGATTCCTCTACATCAGACACTAAGGATGATGATGATGATGATGCTCATATCTATGTACCAAATCTGCCTATTGTCTCACCTACATTAGTAAGCCTACAACAGAAGCAACCAGTGATACCAAATGATGATCAAGCCTCACTTGATGAACTTAAAAGGATAATGGATCAAGAAAAGAATGCTACAGCTAATGCTAAGCACTCTAGAGAATAACCCTTGGAATCATAGAGCTCAGTAGTACATATGCAAACCAGCGGTACTTCACCTACAAGTATTGCTGATTCAAATTATGCAAATACTGTTGATTCACTAGAAGACATTCTTCAATCTATGGATGATGAAGATGCTTATACTAGTCCAAAGGAAGAAATCTTCTCAAATGCTTCCTATGATGAGCAGGGTGCAATGACTGATTTCAATAACTTGGAAACTATGATACCGGTCAGTCATACTCCCACTCATAGAGTCAACAATAATCATCCTATAGCTCAGGTCATTAGAGATCCAAAGTCTGATGTGCAAACCAGGAGATAAGTTAAAGCTAGTGCAGAAACCCATGCACTTATGAGTTATGTAAAGCAACAACAGAGAACAAATCATAAAGACACTCAACATTGTTTGTTTGCTTGTTTCCTATCAAGTAGAGCCTAAGAACATTTCTCAAGCTCTTGATGAAGAAAGCTGGGTGGATGCTATGCAAGAAGAGCTTATGCAGTTTGAACTACAAAAAGTTTGGATTCTTGTTCACCTACCTTCTAGAAAAAGAGTAATTGGTACAAGGTGGGTTTTTAGAAACAAAAAGGATGAAAAGGGTGTTGTTGTCAGGAACAAGGCTAGACTTGTTGCTCAAGGATATAGACAGTAAGAAGGGATCGACTATGATGAGGTTTTTGCACAAGTAGAAAGGATAGAAGCCATTAGGTTATTTTTGGCCTTTGCATCATATATGGGTTTCATAGTCTATCAAATGGATGTGAAAAGTGCTTTTCCGTATGACACTATTTCTGAGGAGGTATATGTCTCACAACCTCCAGGTTTTGTAGATCCTAAATTCCCCAACAGCGTCTACAAAGTTATCAAAGCTCTTTATGATCTACATCAAGCCCCTAGGACATGGTATGCAATTCTTTCTAATTTTCTTTTGAAACATGGATATAGGAGAGGGACCATTGACAAGACTCTTTTCATCAAGAAGAATGCTAAGGACATTATCTTAGTCCAAGTATATGTGGATGACATTATTTTTGGTTCAACCAAAAGGCCATGGTGTAAAGAGTTTGAAGCTTTGATGAAAGGAAGGTTTCAGATGAGTTCTATGGGAGAACTTACTTCCTTTTTAGGACTTCAAGTCAAACAAAGGAAATATGGTATATTTATCAGTCAGGATAAGTATGTTGCTAAAATCTTGAAGAAATTTTCAAGTATGGATACAAGAAGTACAAGTATACCTTTTGAAGCCAAGAAGTCTTTGTCAAAATATGAACATGATGCAAATGTGGATCTTCATCTATATAGGTCCATGATTGGGTCACTTATGTATCTTACTGCTTTTAGGCCGGATATCATGTTTGCTGTGTGTGCTTGTTCAAGGTTTCAAGTCAATCCAAAGGTTTCACATCTACATGCCGTGAAAAGAATCTTCAAATATCTCAAAGGACAACCTAACTTAGGTCTATGGTATCCTAGAGATTCTACTTTTGATTTGGAATCTTACTCAGATAGTGATTATGCTGGAGCTAATCATGATAGGAAATCCACAACAAGAGGTTGTCAATTCCTAGTCAGAAGACTTATATCTTGGCAGTGTAAAAAGCAAACTATTGTTGCTACTTCTACAACTGAAGTTGAATATGTGGTTGCTGCTCATTGCTGTTGACAAGTACTTTGGATTTAGAATCAGATGTTAGATTATGGTTTCAGTTTTATGAATACCAAAATCTACATTGATAATGAAAGTACTATCTGCATTGTCAAAAATCTAGTATTTCACTCCAAAACCAAGCATATTGAAATAAGACATCACTTCATCAGAGCTGCTTATGACAAAAAGCTTATTCAGGTTTTGAAGATCCATGTAGATAACAATGTAGCTGATTTATTGACCAATGCATTGAAACTAAGAGGTTTGAATTCTTGGTAACACATATTGGTATGCTTAACCAATAATTGCTGCATATGTTAAGGGGATGTAATAACTGTACAATTATTATGTTTGTATAGTGTTTGTGTTTGTTTTTGGTGTGATTACATGTTATTAGATCAAGGTAAAAGAGGATACAATGATAGTGCATTGCATGTACCGGTATTTATCTTTGAGGTACCGTTTTGGAACCAAGTACCGCTAGGCATAATTGAAGTACCGCGCATGTTCCATGTACCGCTATTTGACCGTTGTACCGTTGGAGGGTCTCTTTTGTAAAATTAGCAGTTTCTTCGCGCTTGGGTTTTCTTCCCATATATAAACCCACCCTAATACATAATTGATTCACCTAATCGTTTAATTTTACACCTCGATTCTATAAATCTGATTCTCATATTCGTTAATAAAAAACAACAATGGCTGCTCTTCAAGTGATCTCTAAACACAACCAGGTAGCTAAGTTGATTCAGAACACTGATTCACATGGTTTTCATGAGATTCTTGACTTTCTCTTTCGAAGCCACATACAATATGCACTTACTGTAAGTCCTACTGTGTCTATTCCTATTGCTGAACAATTTTGGAGTACTGCTACTACTGTTACTCATTATAATCAACCATGAATTAGAGCTAGGATTAATGATAGGAATATTTATGTTATAGAAGTTCTTTTAAGAGCATCTTTAAGGCTTAATGATGCTAATGACATTAGTATGTTACATGACTCAGAGATACATGATGTCCTTGCAGCCGTGAGATATGAGGGTGGTAGGGAAATACTTACTTTCTTTAAGGGTTTATTTTCACATCAATTGAGATTACTATTTCATACTATTAGTCACTGTTTAAGCTCTAAAGGTACTTCTTTTGATCAAATACCTTCTGCTTTGGCATAAGCTGGTATTTGTTTGACAACTAATAGAGTTTTCAATTTTTCAAAATTAATTTTTGATGGTATGAATAGGAATTTGGATTCCTCTAATAAATTCTTGATGTACCCTAAGTTTATGTAGGATATGTAAATCTTGCTTATGTTTAGAGAGAAAAAGAGATAGAAAGATAGATGATTTCACACACACTTTAGAGAGAGAAAGTGATTAACTATGTGTAAAAATGAAATGAAACCACCACCCTCTCCATCTAAGGATAGTGTTTATATACCCAAGCCCATGAGATGGGCTTGGGCTTACAAGTGGCCGGCCTACACATGTTGTAGGCTTGGCATGGCCTTAATTTTTTAATATTAGTGAAACTAAACTACGAGCTATTACTTAGACTATTGTTGGAGTGATCGATCCTTTCTAATACGTAAAACGTATTTCCAACAATCTCCCCCTAAGGGAGGTCACTCCAAACAAGGGCGTTACCCAAGTTACAATAATAAAATAAACCTAGCATACTATGCTTGTATTGAGCTCGTAGTCTTCGTCTTTCTTTTCTTTTTCTTTTCTGGTGAACATGCTGATGTGATCTTTGATATCAATCTTTAGCATTAGTCTCTTGCCTTGATCTTGTGCATCCATCGCTTGTGATATCCGCCTCCTCGTGACTTCATGTCCCACATACTTATACCTTCGTAATTCTTGAAAGCTTCAGAGTTCGATACAACGGAAGACTTGACTTTTAGGCTTTCTAGAGTTAGATGAAGTATTAAGTGCATAAAGTATAAGCATGCGGGGATGACTTCTTCTTGGATTCTGCAACGCCACCGTCTTTAAATACCGCAACACAAGCAGACACGAACGAAATGGCTTTGAACATTTCATTCTAATTCGGTAGCATTTTACCTTCGGTCGGTGAAGACCGTTGGACGATATAAAATATCGTACTTGTGACAGGTAGATTTAATTAAAAATCTCCTTGACAAGATTTCGCGGGTAAACCCGTTCTCTTTACTCGACCGTCCAAAGCTAACTGCGAACGTAAAGAGTGAATCATTTGGATAAAATTATCCACATGATTGAAGCCGTCAATTCTGATTCCTGGAACAAGTTTGATTTATTAAAGAATCGCACCATCGTTGCTTTCCAGTTGTCACGAGCTTGATTCATATTGAATCTTGCGAGTTACCTACCAAGTGTTGTTTGAGGTTAACACTAGAAGGATTTCCACTCATCACTGTGAACACTATAGAGTGTCACTCTGAGTGTTTTGGCAAGATCACTAATATATTGCGTAGAGGCTTGGAACGTGTTTAAGTTCAGTTAAGAATTAAACCATTGTTACTTTACAGTTATCACAAGCTTGATTTTTAAAGAATCGCACAAGACACCTACTATGAGCTTTTTGATATTCGCTCAAGAAGGATTTCCATCTTAATTGTAAATACTTTCGTATTACTCGGATGTTCAGGCAAGATCAGGAAGATTTTGCGTAGGACTCTTATATCTTTCTTACTTTTCACAGTGTGTAAAGAAGCAAGGAAATATGGAAATGTGTCCTAATGAGATATATGATGATCTCAAATGGCTCTAGACTCAATCGTGCATTTTGGATTTTAGTGATCGGAGGCTGGAGAGGAATGCCACCATTTCAATACCAATTTACTCGGAGTGAATAAATCGATAGATAATGTGTTGTCTCCGTGTGAATAAAACAAATACCTTTTAAGAGATATCTGAGTTAGCTGGGATGGGTTGTGCAATGCATCACTGGGTCCATGATGTCTATCTTCAATATCGAGCATCATTAAAATGATCTCAATAGCATATGTGTTGACCCGGTTTCTGCCTAAGGTTGTAAGGAGGGCTTCTTTCTTTACACCCTTTATCTTTACAATTCTTTTTCATTCTTCAACCCCTTCAATGCTTACCAATACGTCATAGCTAGCACCTTCTTGTGATTGTTCCAGTGCTAACTTAAGTACTTGGTCGGCATTCAGCTACGTTCACAATCTCTCCCCATCTTTCCTAAGGACTACTATTTCTAGCTATGGAATGTCTTTGATAAGATTCCTCCGGTTTTGGAAGAATCATTGGACTTAACCTATCCTACCATCCTTATGTCACCACAATCTTCATCGTCGTGAAATAAGTGGGTGGTGGGTAAGTAAAAATCACCATGAAATCTAATTTTGATGTGCAAATCCGTTTTGCTCCCCCTTAACATATGCCATGATATTCGAAAAACTTTCACACATGTCGGGATGAGCTATCACATTAATTCAAACCATTTGTGATAATTTCCCATATTAAATCACATTTTTCCCCCATATTAAATATATTAACCCAATCGATGTTTTTAATATCAATTGATTTAATAAAGTTTTAAGAAAGGTTTGGGAAGAAAAATGCAAGTCCATTTAATTCTCATGAGACAAATTTGTGAGAAATGATACCGATTTATAACATGATCACATATTCACCATTTTAGAATAAATTGACAAGGTTGGACCTGATTGATGAGAACATCATATGATGAATTCACATGGTTCTTGTCGGTAAATGTTGGTCGCCTCGTCACATCCGAAGTCGTCTCTTGACACCACATGTACGATTGGTATTTTTGTCTTGACACCAGTTTGTGAACTTGACACTTTCGGCATCGAAGATTCTGAATGCTTGACAATTGATCCCCCTTAATTGTTGATCCGTGTTCTATTGAAAGAGCAGTAGTCGTCGTTTGAGTAGTCGCATCGTCGAGTATGTAGATACCAAATGTAGATAGCTATGGTTGTAGAGATGATAACTTCATAAAAACAAGACTTCTCTTGTTTTAACAAATAAATGCACTGAAGCGTACATATATCCGTGTTAGACCAAGTTATAAAGTAAACTTGATCCCTTACAAGGTTTTAAAGTAAACCTTGCCCGAGAAAATTAATTCTCATTGTTGAGCCAAAGCTTTCATAAGAAATACTTGACTTTAATATGAAAAGCGGGTTGCAGTCTGAAATAACTACAAGCCATTTAGGCATGTTTTATGAAATATTTACAACTTTTGTACGAACTCTATTTATGGCGCCGTGTCGATATTAATCAATAATTCTAAGGCCGTAAATATTATCGTACCAAAAGACATGCCTTTGAAAAATAAAGTAAAAATATTTTTAGATTTTTATGAATTTTTCAATTTTTTATGGGTTTTATATGGTTTTATATTTTTGTATTTTGATTTTGTGGATAAAAATATAAACAATATATACAGATGATCACCAAGGATACGGAGAATAGTTTACCACCACTATTCTTTCGCTTCATCTGCCAGTTCCTTTAGAGTCTCAGGCGAGAAAGTTCTCATTCCTAGCTTGTCGGCAAAAATTCCATTCGAGCGCGATCTAAAGCCTTCGTGAAAATATCCGCCAATTGATACTCAGATCGGACAAAGTAAAGCTCGATCACTCCATTTTCCACTTGCTCCTTGATGAAATGGTAGCGAATGTCAATATGCTTCGACCGGGAGATTTGAACATTGTTGCAGCATAAGGCAATTGCACTCTTGTTGTCGCAGTACATCAGAATTTTGTTGAAACCTAGACCATAGTCGGTTAATTGCGATCTCATCCAAAGAATTTGAGCACAACAACCGGACATAGCTATGTATTTTGCTTCCGTACTTGAAATTGTAGCGCTTTTCTGCCTTTTCGATGCCCAACTGATTAGGCGATCTCCTAGTAGTTGCAAAGTTTCACTCGTGCTACGCCTTGTATCTTGACAACCCGCGTGATCCGCATCTGCATATGCCATTAGTGCGACCGAAGAGTCCTTCGAATCTAAAGTCCCCGATTAATGGTTCCTTTAAGATACCGAAAGATACGTTTAACAATAGCTAAGTGTAACTCAGTAGGCCGAGTTTGATACCGAGCACACATGCATATAGAAAACTGAAGATCAGGTCGACTGGCTATGATATACAGAAGGGTACCGATCATTCCCCGATAAAGTGTCGGATCAACGGCAACTCCATGTGGATCTACATAAAGCTTAGTTCGTTCCACCATTGGGGTATCCACGGGGTCGCAAGATTCCATCTTATATTTCTTAAGCGATTCAAGGGTATACTTTGATTGATTGATAAAGATGCCTTTGGGACTCTGAGATATCTGAAGTCCTAAGAAGAATGATACCTTGCCCATCATTGACATCTTAAACTTGGAAGATATGAGTGTCCCAAACTCATCGGATAAGGTTTGGGTCGAGGCAGCAAATATAATATCATCAACATATATTTGTACCATAATCATATCTTTACCTCGTTTCTGAATGAACAGCGTGGGATCCACCTTGCCTTTAGCGAAGCCTTGCGTAATGAGGAATTGTGACAGTAGATCATACCATGCGCGTGGAGCTTGCTTCAACCCATAGAGAGCATTCTTAAGCTTGTACACATGATTAGGATATTTAGGATTCACAAAACCATCCGGTTGTTGAACATAAACTTCTTACTTGATTTAACCATTAAGAAAAGCCGTCTTCACATCCATTTGATAGACGATCATATTCATGTGGGATGCATAAGCAAGGAATAATCTAATAGCTTCCAAACGGGCAACAAGAAAGGATTCCATAAAGTCGATGCCTAATAATTGCTTGTATCCACGAGCTACTAGTCGAGCTTTGTTCTTCAATATTCCGCCTAACTCATCGAGTTTCACCTTGTAAACCCATTTTAAAGTGAGTAACTGCACTTGATCCGGGCATGGGACAAGTTCCTATACTTCAAGACGTATAAATTCATTAAGTTATTCTTGCATAGCTTCTATCCAACATGATTGAGTAAAATCTTCTTGCCATGTCTTAGGTTCAACTTCAGTGAGAAAAGCATCAAAATGACAAAACATTGCATTTTCTTATAACTGACTTCGTGTGGATACCGGATGATTAGGGTCACCAATGATAGAATCTATAGGATGATCCTTTGTCCACTTGTTGTCATGTTCACGAATCCGTGGATTGGAGTAGACCGTATTAGGTGCTTCCTCTGAGGTGGACGACCCGGCTTGATTAAGATCAGGAATTGGTACACCAAAGAATGGAAGTTCAAGCATTTGAGCGAATTCTAAATCGTGATCATCATCATCCTCTTCATCATCAATAGGCATGACATGGGTAGTTGGTTCGGGTGTTGGTTGAGAATTACTTGTCGAAAGTATATCTTGACCAATTGTAGGTGCAGACGTATCTGATTGTGCTTCGGTTGTTGGAGCCACAACTTCGGTAACCGGAGCTATTACCTCAGGTTCTGGAGCAACAATACTTGAAGGAGTAAAGAATTCATCAAAGAACGGTTGAAACAACGTATCACATTCATTCCTAGAAGGTGGTGTAAATGATGATGAAGTAGGGTTATTTAGGACAAGACCAGAACTAATGTTACTGGGTCCCATTTCATGAAGTGCGGGTTCAGAGCTCCTTTGCTCAGAAGCCGTAGTTGTCAGCTCATCAAAATCAACATTCATAGTTTCGAGGATCTTACGAGAATTACGATTGTAGATTCGGTATGCCTTCTTAGTGGGTGCATAACCAATGAAAATACCAATATCAGCCTTTGGTTGAAGTTTTCCCAAATTGTCACCATCATTATTTGGGTAGCAAAGAGAACCAAATACATTAAAATATGATAAATCTGGTACTTTTCCATGGAGAAGCTCATAAGGTGTTTTACCATGGCGTTTACGAATTAGTGACCAGTTTTGGGTGTAAACTACTGTAGATACTGCTTCTGCCCATAAAAACAATGGAGCCTTTGCGTAAATTAACATCGTTCGAGCAGCTTCCATAAGTGTGTGATTTCGCCTTTCAACGACACCGTTTTGTTCTGGAGTGCGAGCAACGGATGTTTCATGAGATATGGCAACTTCTTCATAATAATCACGCAAAATTTGATTCACAAATTCGGTTCCATTATCTGTACGAATGCGTCGGACAGTAGTGTTGAGACGCACTTGAATCATCTTGAGAAATCCGATGATGAATTTAGGTGCCTCATTTTTTGTTGTAAGAAATTTCACCCATGTAAACCGAGAGTAATCATCGACAATGACGAGGATATACCTTTTACCACTAAGACTTTCAACACGCATTGGCCCACAAAGATCCATATGCAACAAATAAAGTTTCTCTTGGTTGGTGTCTTCAGTCTTGGGTTTGTATGATTTCTAGTGCTCTTCCCCATTGTACACGCGGAACACAAATGGTCCTTGTGAAATGTAAGTTTAGGAAGACCACGAACAAGTTCATTTTTCGCCAAATGATTAATGGCGTCAAAGTTAAGATGAGATAACCGTCGATGCCATAACCATGACTTAGTCTTTGATGCTTTGGAGAGAAGACATACGGGAGAAGCGACCATCATGTCTTGTAGAGACAAAGTATACAAATTATTCCCTCGAGTACCTTTCAATAAATCAACCCCTTCCAAATTACGAATGAAGCAGGTATGCTCTCGAAAAGCAACTTCTAGGTTTGCATCACAAAATTGTCCCACAGAGAATAAGTTGTGACCGAGACCTTCCACATAATACACTCTTGAAATTATAACATTCCCAATATGATATTCACCGTAACCCATTATCTTTGCAATATGATCATTTCCAAGTCGAACCGTACCAAGAAACTTGCTGACAAAATTTCTGAGCTGAGAGCGATCTCCGGTCATATGTTTAGAGCAACCATAGTCCAAATACCAAAGAACAATTTGGACCACCTGTTTTCAAAAACAACAGTAGACAATGCATTGGAAACTATTGGTTCCGGAGTGTTAGCAGATACATATATAATATTATCAGAATTGCTAACATTTGTGTGGCCCTTAGATTTCCTGTGTTTTCTAATGTGAGTTTTACCACTAACATGGTTTTATTGTTCCAACTTTCTGAGGTTTTGGAATATTATCGGGCACTACAGTGGGAGTAGACCTATTTAAGGGGCACTTTGTTCCTACAGTAGTGTCGGTGTTCCTTGTTAAAGGACACGCTTGTGTTTTGGTAGCCTTGGTAATCCTAATTAAAGGGCACGCTTTCTTCGCTTTAGTGGGAGTGATCCTAGTTAAAGGGCACGTATTTCCTACTATAGTGAAAGTTCTACCAGTGGGGCGCCACAACCAACCAACTTGGGTTCACACTTTCCCAGTCGGTTTCCATTCTAATCCATTTTTCCGAGCATTCATCTCATTCACATGGTCAATAAGGCAAGAATCATGACGACTAGAAAACATACATTCATTGCATTTCCAACATTTCAAATCAGAATTCACAGTAGGCTTAGAACGCTGCACAACCGCAGAGCCTTTAAGTTTAGCTACATGATTTGTTTTATTCAAAACAGAAATAACATTCCTAGGATGGGCTTCTACTTTGTTCTTCACTTGACTACTAGATGAGGGCAAGATCTTATCATTCTTCTTGTTTCTTTTAAGCTTAGATCTTTGAGCCTTAGTAGTGGTGCTTACTCCTGTAGAAGGCAACACGGGAATATTAGAAGCTGGTTTTGATTTTGCCTTATCTTTAGTGACCAATGTTTGAGATGGTTTAGTCCTAGGGCCCTTGTTAAATGGTGTGCTGACGATGAGGTTCGTTTTGATGGCACTAGAGGACGAAGCTGAGACAATGGTTGCGTTATCCACAACATTCTTACCTTTTAGGGTACGAAGTGTTTCCTTTAACTCAGTCAAAGCCATATTCTTATAAAAAATTTGTTCCCTCAAATCAGATATTTCCACCGACTTTCGATTCAATTGTTCAATCAATGATTGATTCTGTGCAGTGGTATTAGTACGTGCGGGCTTTACTAAATCAAAGAGTCGTGTATTTTTCTGTTTTAAGTTATCAACTTTGGAAAAAATCTTGGAAACTCGATTATCTAGATCAAGTTTGAAATTCTCAGCGGTCTCAAGAATGTTCACATAGTTAATCTCCTTAGATTTCTCTATGTCTATCGGCAATGATTTAGCAACCTTGTCACTTGGCTGACGTTGTTTTGATTGTAAATTCAATCGAAAATTATTTTGAAAATTTGCATCATCAATATTAAGACCTTCGAATGACGTTTCAAAGATTTATTGAATAAATTGTTGCTTGCATTCAAGCGAAATACAATGTGTTTGAATCTCATCAAAACATTTTGAAAGCGAAGAATATGAATCTTGAAGCTTTAAAAATTCAGCGTCAGATTCGTGACAAGTACTATCTACCACATTATCCACAGATTCAACATTATGCACAATAGAATCATTATCATCACTTTTATTCACACGGACGGAAACTATATCATGAGTCACTTGCTTCAGAAGCTGATCATTTTGGCATGAAACTCGTTCTATTTCAAGTAAACTGTTTTCATAAGCATCATCCATTTCATTGAAAACACGTCTAACTTCTTCTATTTCCAAAAGCAAATCTTGATCAATATTACTAAGACAAGCTTTAACATTGTTTACAAATGGAACAATTTCGTCTCGAAATGCAGCTCTTGTGTGCTCAAAATTCCATTCACCTTCCGTTATGGCCGAAGCCGTCGTACGTTCCACAATGACCTTGTCAAAATCGGCTAAGAGTTGGTGCACCGCATTTAAGCTAACGGATGCCTTACTTACCGGTGGAATTAACTTAGTTAAATCATTTTTGACAAGTGTAGGAGACGTACTAGGAGAGTTTTCCGTTGACAAACTTTGAGGTACAAAAACTGTTAATTGAGCTAATTCCTTTTGTAAACGAATACGGGTCTTTTTAGACAATTTATCTTTATTATACTGATCATAATCAATCTTATGGAATTTTGAAAGTATTTTAGAATGATTTTCTTCCGCAAGTGACTATGTCTCCTCAGTACTACGAACATAAGGTGCTTCTTTCGATTTGCCAATAAGGGTCACATCATAAAGACAAAGAATATATTCTTGAGCTTGTTTTGCATAACCAGGATTTGGTGGTAAGTCTTGAAGACGCTTAAGTTCGAGTTCTTTAAATGATTTAGTCAAAAGATGAACCTTTTCTATGGAAGCGTATTGTTTTAAAAGCTGTTGTTCCTTGAATTTAAGAAGTTTGGTAGTATTAATTTCCGATTCAAACTTTTTAGACTCGAGAATTTCAAAATCTTTTTTAAGTTTCTAAAAATCATTTACAACCGACTCTTTTGCTTTTAATTCATTGGAAAGATTAGCTTTTAATGATTCTATTTCATTTAAGTGTTCAATCTTTTCAAAACGAAATTGGTCAAATTCAGAATAAGTTAATTTTTTCAGCTTGAGGGACCATTTCAAAAGTTTTGACCATTTCCTTATACAACGCAAGCTCAGCGGTTAGGTTGGCATTCATGTCTACGGTTTGTCGGACAGCCACATTCATGTTATCAATAATATGTTTAGGCACCATTACCAAATCACGTTGATCATAAGATTCCATACCCGTCGTAGCATTTGGTTGAGGTTCACTCAAATGTGTTGGATTAGATACCACATCATTTGAGTTACTAGTTCCCGAATGTTGTTCGAGGTTGTCATTTTCATGGTCAACATGATGTGGATTATCATGAACATTATTAGATGTGGTTGGTACCTCACTGACGACATCAGAACCGTAGTGAGAGAGATTAGCAACGAGTGCAGCTTGGGCTGAGTGAATGTCATCACAATCCAAATCATATGCATCAAGATCATCAGCTTGATATGCTGCATTAGATGTAGAGACGACTGCAATGCCTTTATTATTTGCTGCCCCTGGGTCTGCAAGAAATGCTAACTCTTCTGAATCCAAAATCTTTCCCTTAGACTGAGCATCAACCAAATACATCTTCTCACGAAACCATGTTGCATCCCTTCTCCTTTTTGGCTGAGTGCATTCCCTTGCCATATGACCTTGTCCTCGGGAATTGTAGCAAGTCACAACCTTTTGAGGACCAATAGTGCTTCCATTACCACTAGCTTGATAATTCACAACTTGAGCGTTCACGGTCCTTGAAGGAGGTCCATATGAATTTTGCCTTCCCTAAATGGTTTGCACCGGCACTTGACCATCTTGAATGGTGGCTTGTTGTCGAGGATTTGAAGAAGTACGAAGTTGATTGTTTGTTGGTGGAAATCCTCTAGTAGCAATAAGTTTTGACAAGTAGGCAGTGAGATGGTTTAAGACATTAGTAGGTGTATCATTTGGAGTAAAGACCGGTGCCTGAATTGGTGGAAGTTCATTGGAGTAAAAGGCTTGTGATGGTTGTGCTTCAATTGGAAAATATCCTTGCTGAGGAGTATAGCCCATTGGAGAAGTGATGGCTTGTGAGGGTGATACCTGATGTGATGGTTGTTGTGGAAAAGATTGTTGATGAACACTTTGTTGGAATGCTTGTTGTGGCATCATTAGTGGTTGATAAGATGGTTGCTGATAGGTGTGTGGTGGTGGCTGCTGCAAGTATGATGGTTGTTGATAAGTATAAGCCATGTTTTGTTGAGAAGCATACATGACAAGTGGATCATGAACTTGAGGTGTAGACAACCGAGCCTCGATCACATGGCATTCGTGTTGTTGAAGAAAAGTTTGAAGTTGATCCACATTGGTTTGATGCAAATCCTTAGCCATATAACAGTTGTCACGTACTTTTTCTATTCGGAAAGAAGAGTGTTCAAATACTTAGTGTTCAATTGAAACGTAGGAATTTCCATGCCATAGATAATGATCTCATTCAATAATAGAGTGAATCTCAAATAGTAATCATTGAGAGTCTCCCCGGGAACATAGGCAAACTTATCAAATGTATCATAAAGCTTACACTCTCGTTCTTGTTTAGTTAACGAGGTGCCTTGCATTAGAACACGAATTCTATCCCATAACTCTTTGGCAACTTTATGTTTGCTGACGAGTTTATAGACATATGGTGGAAGGGCTTGGAGAATGATGTTTGTTGCTTGTTTATCACACTTGTCTTGAATTTTAGCATCTCCAGTTAGTTCACTTGTTGTGCGAGGACGAGTAACAGCACCTTCCGTCACAGTACCATATACCAATGGTCCATTGAGCACCGATACCCAAATAAGATGTCTATTCTCTTTGTTCAACATATAAAGTTCCATGCAGGAAGCCCAATCCTCGTACATAGTTTTCACCAACATTGGTGGACGATTATCCGTACCCGAGAGGATGGACTTATCCGTAAGAGATGTGTACTCCATTTTGATAAGTTAAGATTTATGTATATTGATCGAACAATGAGAGAAAGTAAATGTGTTTGTTGTATTGTTGAATTAAAGATGTTGTTATCTTTTTGTTGTGTGTGTTTTTGAAAATTACCAAATTAATGCAAAGTAGAAAAATCCTCTAAGTTATGCAAATTTTATCCCAAAAAGCAAATTCTATCGAAACGTCTCTTGTATCGCCATGACACTTGTATCGCAATGACATTTGTATCGCAATATGTCCACTGTCGCAATATAAAGTCTGTCAGAATACCCCTACTATCGTAATATGTCCACTGTCGGAATATGAGGACTGTCGCAATGGTACTCGTATCGTAATGTGACACCTATCGGAATATGAGGACTATCGCAATATAGCAAATGAAATTTTGGCAGAGTAACGTTTCAATAAGCCTTAATTCCGTCTCAATCCACGATCGCAATGAACGATCGCAATGTACGTCGGAATAAGGAGTATCGCAATACCTGGTGATCGCAAAGTAAAACCCTAGGGTTATTGCGATCAAACTGTACTTACATGTACTATTCCGATGAATTCTGTTGCAATGGAAAGATAAATTTCGCAAATTTGAGCCAATGAAATTCGTAACTTTGAGCCAAAAGATTTGTGTTTTAACCCAAACCAAAATACCCAAATCACTAATACTACTATGAAGAAGGTATACGAATCACTTAGAACACTAAACACACAAATTATTTTTTTTGAAGCTTTGGTAAAAAAATCAAAAAACCCACGAAATGCTTAAATAAGCATGAACAACAAACAAAACAACCTGTATCTCATCCCATGGCTCTTGATACCATTTGTAGGATATGTAAATCTTGCTTATGTTTAGAGAGAGAAAGAGATAGAAAGATAGATGATTTCACACACACACTTTAGAGAGAGAAAGTGATTAACTATGTGTAAAAATGAAATGAAACCACCACCCTCTCCATCTAAGGAGAGGGTTTATATACCCAAGCCCATGAGATGGGCTTGGGCTTACAAGTTGGGCCGGCCTACACATGTTGTAGGCTTGACATGGCCTTAATTGTTTGATATTAGTGAAACTAAACTACGAGCTATTACTTAGACTATTGTTGGAGTGACCGATCCTTTCTAATACGTAAAACGTATTTACAACAGTTTATTCAAGCAATAATCCAAGACCAAGTCCCTAACCTACCTACCTCATCAGAAACATGGGATGTCCTTAATTTCACTAAAAGGACATTTTCTTTCTTATCTAAGAAAGGTACAACTTTTATAGGGACTGTAACACCATTGTTTGCTCATATGTTAGCAGATGAGGCTAACACTGAGGGTGAGGATCCTAGCTCAGATAGTGAACCTCAGCAAACTCCCTCTCATCACAATCCCCAACCCTCTAGAGAAGTTCAAACTTCTTCTTCTCATCATGAAAATGATCAACCCATCTATGATGAGATGATCCACACACCTGCTATTTCACAAGATGCTAGTGGTTCACCATAAGTCAGGGCAACCGAGGTGTTGGATTTTGCAAATTTAACTACTTTGTGTACAAGTTTGTCTAAACATGTTAAAATTTGCAAGATGCTAAGATTTTGCAAGGTAAAAGGATTAAAGAAGTGGGTGGCAAGCTCAAAAAGCTGAGAAGGAGAGCAAATCCTTGGATCATACATCACAGATCAATTCACAAGGCTCAGTTGAAGGAGCAAAAGCAAAAGTTAAGGGCCT
Source organism: Glebionis coronaria (assembly GCA_025667525.1). NCBI lineage: Eukaryota > Viridiplantae > Streptophyta > Magnoliopsida > Asterales > Asteraceae > Glebionis > Glebionis coronaria. The sequence continues at coordinate 95,995,849 of CM046882.1, read as the reverse complement.
TCAAGAGAAAGCAACTGAAAGCATCCAACAGGGTAGGAATTTAGATAAAGCAGGGCCTTCTTCTGGTATTCCAGCTAATTTTGGGGAAGGGAATTCCGAGGAAAAGAATTTTACTGGTGATGATGAGTTTGAACACTATGTGGATGACACCAATATGGAGGATCAACCACAGTCACAATCACCACCACCACAAGAGCAGGTGATTCAAGAAGCAAATTGGAAGAAGTTTTATGAAAATCTTGAAGAGATTGATCATACTTTTCCAGTTACTACAACTCCACAACTACAGCAGACACAATCAACTTCAAAGAATGTGACAAAGAAGGGTGATGGGTCTGACAAGCCTGAGGAATTAGAGGTTGAAAGAACAACTTCTAAAAAAAATAAGGTATCTAAAAATACCTTGGTGATTGATGAAAACAAAGTGTTTGACATTGGTGAAGTAAGTACTGCTAATGACCCAAGTACCATCAAGCCTAGTGCAAGTACCGCTTTAGGTGCAGGTACTGCTGGTCAAAGATCTTCACTACCAACTTCTGAAGAAATCCTTACTCCATCTTTTGAAGAAGATGAGACTTTAGCAAACCTTTTGCTTGGTCTTAAGGAGAAAAGTTCAACAGAGAAAGCTATACAATCATAAGTCGAAAGAAAGGCACAAGAAGGTGTTGTGAGAGCTCAAGCAACTTCATCAATAAAGCCATAACAAGAAAAGGTTGAGGAGCCACAAGTACAACAAAGTCAACCTATGGAACAACCAAAAGTTGCCAGTGACGTTCAAGATAAAAGAAAGAAAGTTCAAACTTCACAGCCTGCTACTAAAGGCATTGTCATACCAGGTCAACAGCCCAATGAAGGAGGAGATAACAGATCTTCAAAGTTTACTAAGAAACAACCAAAGATTGACCTAAAGGACAAGGGCAAGAAACAATTATAGTGCGAATCAAAAGAAGATGATGATAGTGATTCAGATGATGTAAACATTGCCATGAAGAAATTCATCAAATAGAACATGATGAAGAGGTAGCTTGGAGGTTACAAGCCAGACTCCATGAAGAACGTCAACAAGAAGAACTTGCATCTAAACAAGCATTGCTTAAGGCACAAAGAATACAACAAGAGTGGAATATTGAAGAGTATGACAGAATTCAAGCTGAACTTAAAACAAGTGAACTTCTAGCTGAATCTTTGATAGCTGAAGAGATAGATGCTTATGATGAGGAAGAAAAAGCAAAGTTGATTAATGACCTAGTTAGGGAGCAACAAAGGTTCTTTGCAAAGAAAAGAAGAATAGAGAGAGTTAAGCCCCCAACTACTAATCAACTAAGGAATCAAATGATGACTTACCTCAAGAAAGTGAAGCATTTTACTCATGCTCAGCTGGTTATAAAGAACTTTGATGAATCAAGGCACTTTATGAACAACACAAAAGGAGCAAATTAAACTTTGTTAAGATTGGATCTGAGAAAGATAAGAAAGTTATTGAAGATGTCAAGAAGTATCTAGGACAACAAAGATAATTTGGAAGTACCCCCAGACTTGATGATATAAGTACTGCTAGACCAGAAAGAAGTTCTCCACCAGTCAAGACTACTTATGCTAGGAAAAACAAGAAAGTTAAGGAGACTTCAAAAGAAGCAGAAACTCAAGTGTTGGATGAAGGGGATAAAGCTCAAGGTGTTCAGAAGACTGAAAATGACAAACGGTACATACATAGTCAACGGTACATGAAGGAACGGTACATATAGATTTGGAGGTAGATTCTGCTACAACAGATCAAGAAGAGGGAACCTCCAGAGGTACTAAAAGAAAAAAAGGTCAACTAAAGCAACTAGCAAAGAAAAAGGTAAAATCTACAGCTAATGAAGATAGTGATAGTGATGAGAGCTGTAGGAAGTACTTGAAGGTAGTTGGATTTGCAGATCAATGCATGGACAAAAATATTTTAGGAAAGAAATCTTCTATTACAAGGTGGGCATGTGCTACAAACCAAGGACTTGAAGCTCATGAAATAACCAAAACATATGGAACATTTAGGATGTTCAGGTTATTAGAAGATATTCTTTATATACTTGATAGACAGGATATTCAAGATCTACACAAGTATGTCCAAGGAGGAAGTGAATGAAGAGAAGATGTCTTACTATTGCTTCATGAGTTGAAGTTCATATATGAGCACACACTATCAACAGATATTGAAGGAGTTAGAGGATAAGGTTCCTACTTACTAGAGATATTATAGATCATGTAGAATACATACATTGGATGTGGATGATGTTACCTACTACATGCTTCAAGAAAAGAGATATCCTTTTGGAAGAAGAATGCTAGAAAGGATGTTGGATATGCAACTGGATGTTTCAGAGGAATCCAATGATGCTTTGGAGTTGATCAGAATGACCAAACAACGGATTAAGGATTTAAAGAGAAAGGAGGAAGCTGATAAAGAACCTTAAGTGTTTGACTTTCAGTCACACTTCACAAATGGTTATCAGTTCACCATGTCTAACCAACGTAAGAACTGGCAAGTCCATAAACAAACGGTTTATGGTAAAGACTTCTCAATTCCGTTGATAGCTGGTAGTTTGCTAAAATCTACATGGTCATTAACTCACCATGCTTAATTGCAAATAGTTGGCTAGTCCTATGGCAAACGGTTCTAGGTAAAGAATCTATCAAATCCGTTGAATGGTTGACAGTTTACCAAAAATTGTAGGGTTATCAGTACACCTTATTCTTGATGAATAAAGTATTGGCTATTCCAGATTGTATCACTAACCGGTAAAGAATAAATCAAATCCGTTGATAGCTGATGATTTGCTAAAAATCACGATGCCAATACATATTGGTTTGTTGAGAAGACACAAGCAGGAATGTTGATTCATAAATAAACATTTGTGACATGTTCAAGGAGTTTCATGCTTATCAAGGAGTTTATACAGAAAGTTTTATCATCATCAAATAGGGGAAGATTATTGGACTAAAAGCTTAAAGATGGCAGAGTCTAATACATGAAGACAACATAGTTGCTGTAAAGAATGTTCAAGAAATAGAAGATCACATTTTGAAGACAAAGATGAAGTTCATGAAGTTTTGGAGTTCATTGTATCAGAAGAATATCTACAAGAAGTGTTTTAATACATTCAGTTGGTACAAAGATCAAGATTACCAAGTTCAATCCAAGTATGAAGTGAAGTTTGAAGACATGTATTCTTACACATTTAACACACTGAAAAACAAGAAGACAACAAGTTATCATTCTTGTTTAAGGGAGGATTGTTGGAATTTATTGTAAAAGTACCAAGTACCGTTAGTTATTATACAAAGTAACGTTAGTGTTAGTAAGTACTGTTAGTGTTAACACGGTACATGCTAAGTACTGTTAGTGTTAATGTAAGTACTGTTAGTAAGATAAGGACAATTATATCTTTAGTAAAGATATGTTCTAAGTATATTGAGAGTATATCGTCTATGATATACTTATCTAAATAGAATATACTAGGGTTCCTTACACTATAAAAGGAACATTGGATGCATTGATTTTATTGTACCTTTTTCACAATCGATTAACAAGAATCGAATAGTTAGAGTATACTGTTGTTCTTCTTTGCTTTCATAATTTAGATTCCGCATAACTTATTAGAGTTTAGTAAGAGTCTCTCAGTGCTCTAGTTTGTTTGCAAGCTATTGTGCAATCATTAATAGGATCTCGATCTATTCAAAGGGATCAACAATATTTACATGAGCAACACTAAACCAATCCTCCCTTTGACCTTAAATCCTAAAATCATCCCCTAATCTTGATATTTATCCTCCAAATCATCAAGTTTCTTCTCCATCACGTCCATTACTAGGAGGATGCTTCCAAACACCTTTCTACTTCATCTGAGATGTTGTTGCATAAATTTTACAAGCAATAGAGATGTAAGATATTCATAATCTACATGTAACTTCTTCTACAACATCATATCGATTGTAGGTGCTGTAAGGGGTACTCTTTCTCCACCAACATATATACATTTAGAGAATCCATCGTCATTAAATGTACTCCATAAGTTTCATATGATATATGGTTCAGAACCTTTTAATATATAACTAATACACCTCATTACTTAAATATATAATTTTATATTCACAATATACAACAATTTAAAATATATATCTTAAAAAACATATATGTCTGTTGTCTACTTAAAATGATGATGTATATAATTTTGAATACAAAAGCAAACCATTGGGTTCAACCGGGAATCAAAGTCACTATTAGTTCAGCCATACAATTATATAAAGTTACTTAAAATTTCAATTATCACTTTTTGAAATATCGTTGTTAAAAAACGTAAAAATTAAAATATTGTTGACCGAAATTTATTTTACATGGTACTCGCAGCCGCAACGCGTAGGTAGACTGCTAGTTAAATAAAAGGTGTATGGGTTTGTAACTAGTAAGGGTAATACTTGTGATAATACATGATGACAGGGGAGTGTTTTGCTAATTATCCATAGTCTTACTAGAGAGGGAGGGAGTCCACCACCGGTGCTGAAAACGGAACCCTAAAAAGTAAGAGGTAGCCGAAAAATGGGTGGCGACAACAACGACAACAACAAGAAGAGAAAGAACCATTACCGTCCCAACAATGTACGTTACTTTGCTTTCATTCTTTCATTTAAAAAACTCCTTTATTATTATTTAAGTAATTAATTAATATGTTTATTGGATTAAAAAAAACAGAAAGCAGTGAAGAAGAAGGGTTCATACCCATTGAGACCTGGAGTTCAAGGCTTTTTCATTACTTGTGATGGCGGCAGAGAGCGTCAAGCTTCTCAAGAAGCTGTTCAAGTTATCGATTCTGTGCGTCTTTCTTCACTTTTTATTAAACATTAGGTTACTTCATCAATCACTTTTTTTCGACTTTTGAGATTAAACTTTCTTTCACCCTAGGCACGCACTCACGGATGTTAGTGTTTTTTCACCCATCCTGTTGCTTCACATGTTCAATTCCCTTAGTGCCATTTTAGACATCTTAACTTCAATACAAGGCTCTTTTCATGTGGATACTTATATGTTAATACTTAATACCACGTCAAGTCTTCATATTTGCAGATAAAGTGTGTAATTTTTTAAGCCTTCAACATATGGGATATTCACTTTCATTGTCTTATTACCAAACATTCCCATGCTTCGTTTACTTACTTCTGCTTATTTTCATCTTAAGATCACATAGTTACTTTTAGAACACCCCCCGTTATTGCCAACCTACTTACTTGTTAATGCTCTTTATAACCTCTACCAACTCATACTAAAAAGCACGCTTGCTCAGAAGTGAGAACAGTCTTGACAGTTTTTTGTTCTATTTCGTGTGTATGTCAGTTTTATGAAGAGATAGTCGAGGGGAAGGATCCAGATGTTACACCCACAGAATTACCAACTAAAGCCATTAATAAAAAGATTAAGTTCAGTTATTCTGATTCTGAAGAGGATGAAGACGAGAAAGGTGAAGACGACAAACTTGTAGCAGTTTCCGATAAGCCAAGTGATGTGAATAATGAGACGTCTCTCCCGCCTCACGATGGAAAAGTTGTCTCTTCTGAAAATCAGACAATTGAGAAAGAGAATGATGGTAAGATTGAAATCCAAGGCCACGATTCTAAAAAATCTGATGAAGAGAAGCAACCAGAAAAGAAACAACGCATAGAAAAAGACGAGTCCAAAGTTGAAGTTGTCATAAAGAGCAAGGTAGAGGAGAAGTCTGTTGACAAGTTAATTGAGGCTGAACTTGAAGAGTTGAAAGACAAAAGCAAGGTGAGTGTTTTAATTTTAACTAATGAAGAGAGGTGGCATGGGGTGGGTGGGGGCCGAGTAGCATATAAAAAACGTTAATTGTTATGTCTGGTATAATGATCTAGGAGATATACACTAAAACTTTTATTGGGCAAATTTCAATTTGTTTCGCCCTATTGACACATTTCCTGTCTTGGTATCTTTCTTATTTTACCCGTGTTACGCATTAGAGAGATAAAGCATACCAGTTTGACCAATTTATAAGTACCTGTGTTGATTTTTTGTTTATTATTATTAAGACTATAAGCTATCAACTATTGACAGTAATGAATATATCTCATTGTATCCTAATATCATTGCATCTCTTATTATTTGGTAATACGATGTGGTCGGACATGCTTTTATACTTCAGACTTCATCTTACATATGCTTAGCAACCTCCTTTTTGTGTGTAACAGAGGCGTTTCAACTACCTTGATTCTGGCTGCAATGGTGTAGTTTTTGTCCAAATGCGCAAGAAGGATGAAGACCCAACTCCTAAAGAAATTGCCCACCGCATGATATCCACTGCTGCTGCAACAAGAAAACACATGTCCAGGTCAACTTTCGTCATTATGTATCCTAATTGACATTCTTCTCTTACAATTATTTGCATATCTCATTAGTCACATTAATATATTATCATATAAAGGGGTGCTTGGACTTGCATTTTATAACCAATTACTTGATTAGTATTATAACTTCAAGTAGCAATATCAGTTTTCGACTGTTTAATAAACATAATCTGATTATTTAGGGTTCAAATAATCAGTTGCCTACCAACTTCAGTAAAACTGGCTATCTAAGGGCAAGCTAATGTTATCTATTTACTTTTCATTTGACCCTAATTTTAGTGACTTATACTCTTATCTAACAAAATGTCTTTTGTGTGTGTGTGTGTTAGCTATTGGAGACTTGGAGTATAATTAACTATTTTCTATAGTTAGTTTTATTAAATCGTGATTATCAAATCCAAATCATTCGTCTCACATAATAAATATTATTATACACAATCTAACAGTCTCTGTATGGTCAAATGAAGAGCATGCCAAGTTTAAGGTCTCGCATATAGTTCTCCCACTGATAAAATAAATGAGATGCAGTTTGTCATCTTCAGTTGACTAAAATTTTCATAGGTTCGCAGGTTTATTTTAAGAGTGCTACCCATCGAAGTGACATGCTATTCATCAGAAGAAGAGATTTCAAGAGCAATCAAACCTTTAATTGCTCAGTACTTCCCCGTCGAAGTAGAAACACCATTTAAGGTATGTTTTTGGTTTTTCATGCATACATTGCAAAAGGTTAAAAGATATATATCGGCCTATACTTATACATAATACGCACATTCCATGGTAGTATTATATTTTGAAAGGCGGGCACTCGCTACATTCTGTAATCTTAATCATGTCATTTAGTTTATGAACACCATCTAAGGGCAAGCCTAGCTGAGTCACATGCTATGACTGGTGGTGGCTAGACTATAGAGGGATGATTGATTTCTACAAATCAACACAAGGTGCTCTTGAAACTGAACTTAAAATCGAGTCTAGTGCCATCGAAAAATTGAATAAATGCAAAGGTCTTAATAAGATTCATATAGTCATCCTTTAAAAGATTTCATCTGATTACGAATCATTGAGAATTTTGCTACCGTGCCTTACATCGAATTGCTTCTGACGTATCGGTTACTACATGGTTGGATGTAGAGGTAGGGATTTTGACCCAGTTGCGCTATACCTTTAACAGGTAAAAGTGTCTTATTTAAGCATAAAAGCTTCTAGTTATTTTAATCAAAACATTAGATTATTAAATAAGCAATATGATTCTCTTAACCAATCGATACACTGATTAGTAACAAATTTTTCGAAGTTTGGAGCTGCTCAAAGTACATGTATTGGCTCGTTACATAACCTGCCCGTTTTGTCACATATACTATAAAGTTTGCTAAAATACAAGTTTCGATCTGCTGTCATATCCTAGTGGTATTACATGGTGTTATAGATATATATCAGCACTGCTTTTCTTCTTCCTTTACAGTAATCTTGTTATGATTTATTCCATTTTTTTTTTCTGTGTCTTCATCTATCAACTTTAATGGGTGGTCCACATTGTATGTTTGGAGCACCATTAATCGCTGACAGTCATCAGCAAGCTATTTTCCGAATTGCTGTCTAAAAACTTCATATTCCAGTTTGCAGTGTTATGTGAGGCCCGTGCAAATAGTGGTCTGGATAAAATGAAAATCATTAACGTGGTTGCAAAAGCTGTCCCTGAACCCCACAAAGTTGATCTGAGCAATCCAGACAGGACTATTGTTGTCCAAATTGCCAAGGTAAATCCTCTTTCTGAAAAACACTTGCCAGAAACATTGTGCTAGAATGTACTTTTTGTATTCTATGTATTTTTCGTCACAACAATCAGTAGATAATTAGACAATAGAGTTGCAGCTGATAATATATGCTTGCTTGTCAAATTCTAAATAGGATTTAAGAACCACTGTGCTCATCTTATGCAGCATATTTACCCAAATATATAACAGGAAACTCGGCTTTTTAGTGATGTATAAACCAAAATATATGTATATAAATCAGGAGAATTCAACTCTTTGCTACTTACCTAATACCAACAGAACACTTTCTGTTCATTTGTCTACTTTTGGATTAATTCAACTCTTTACATAAGCAAGACATAACTTTTTGGCTTATCTCTTAATTTTTTCAAAAATGTTTAGTTCCCTGCTAGTTCAATAAAAAGTCCTCTAGATGGCCTTTAGGTATGGAATCATGTGGACTAATATCATCAACATTATATTGACAATCGTTACCTTTATTAAAGCAAAAAAGTTGGGACAATAATGTACTGCAATTTTTAATGAAACAATGGAAGTATTAGAAGTGTGACCAGAGTTTTATGGTTTTTTTAAATATATTTAATTCAAGGCTCCTAACGGATTGCTTTTATCTCTACAGACTGTGTGTTGCATTGGTGTCGTTGATAAGTACAAGGAATTGGCTAAATACAATTTGAGGCAGCTGACATCAGCTAAAGAGTAGCTTCAGGTGTACTGAGGAGTTATTTTGATAAGCTTAAAGTAGGACATAGTATCTACTTTTTAGTAAAAACTTATACAACCATAACTTTCTTGTAGCACTTATTGATCGACAAACTCTATAATGTTTGGATGTTTGAATTGTATCCAATGTTTTTGCTGAAATTTCCTAATGATGTTTACATAATCAGCTAGAGCTTCTGTCAATCTTTTCATCTATTTATTGTACATGTGGGAATTTTGATATATTCTTATTTAAATGAGGTCAATTTGTGATGTGTTGCATGACTTGCATCTCTAGCGTGTCAAATGAGAACGCTAAAACCTGAAGTCGAAAAGAAAGGGGTCAAATTGCTTCATCGGTGCGCTCCAACATGTATCTTCAATGCATACAATCTTGTGAATCAAGTAATTGTGAATGAGAAAAAAATTCTCAATGCAAAGCTGTGTGTGACTGTGTGGTGGTGTAAACCTTTTTGGTAAACTTCGTGTTGGTCCTCTATTGATTAATATGTTTAGAACAAATATCTGGTGACTCTTGTTTTACTGGTCATATGTCGAAAGACAAACACAAACGCCACCTCAGGTTTGCCATAATAGTAAACACTTGGTGACATAACAACTTGAACACACAACTGGGACGAATCTGTAGGAGGCGTCTGTTTACCGTTACTATGAGAAACTAATTGATGCCATTCAAATATCGGGAAGTAAATCTACCTTAAGGTTGTTTGTCTGAGTTTTTTTATATGAAAAGTTTGATGAGCGTCACAATCTGTATTCTGTACCGATTGCCACTTAAAAGTAATTACGGGACCATGCAAAAGGATATAGCAGACCCCAGCAGAACGTAAAACCAACAATAAAAGTACAGGCAATAAAGTCGCTAATCTCTAAAGAGAGGAGTATAAAAATGCTAGGTGGTCCATCAAACTTCAAAGGTTTCCTCTAAATTTCCATTGTTTGGCGCTCCAAAACTCAACCATTACTATCATTTTGTGGATACATGAAACGAGTTGACGTGTAAAAAGATGGATGTTTGAATGTAACAAGGGCATTTTTAATACTCTAGGTACTGAAACTATCATAGCAAACCTCAAAAACATAAACAAAGCTGGTTAACTGAAAAACAGAAAACAGAATCACACAGTTCTTTCAACTGTGTGCACAAAATCACAGTGTGCAGTGAGACCCTTTTTGCAGTATCAAACTTAAACATGACTAGCCCAGTTTCTACTTTTCTGTTTAGATATCCAAAAACCGGCCAATAACTATTGGACAGTAGCCTAAAACAACAGTTCAAATAGCAGATATATCTGTACTGCAGCAACCTAACAGCTCACACAGAACGAGATGAAGATACATTTTTTTTGAACATTCATTGTATTAAAAAATTTCGACGACCATACAGCTTTGTGTTGAGAGAGAAAGACACAACACTTCTTATGTCAAGAACAACATAATTTTCAATGTATGCGAAGTAAACTTAAGGAACATTATCATCTTTTGTTCTGACACAACATTTTACACGAATAACAATCCCATAAGACAGCAACAAGCATTCTTCAATTTCCTATGCGACCGGCTTGTATAGCTTCAGCACCATTTTCCTGTATTCTGCAAACACGAAAATAACATATGTAAGTACAAATACTCAAAATCATACATTCAGATATCATCCAACCATTCCATGGATTTACCTTCTTGATTACTCCAAAGGACTGCTGCTTGGTTGTTCAGAGGTGAGCTTGTGTTTGGTTCTGCAGTCGTTAACAACCAATAATATGAGTTCACAATCGCATAGGGCATGATTAAAACAAACTAATCGCTCATTGTAGATATAATCATACCTCCAAGGAGACTCTGGATGGAGATTAGGATAGTTCTCACATCATAAGCAGATGACCATTTGTCCTAAAATCCAGAAACGACCATTGTCAGATTAACAAGTTTAAACAACGAATTACCACAAGCAAACATATTAGTTAACACCATTTATTTACCTGAAGAATATCCAAACAAATAGTTCCGAAAACATCGACATTAGGATGAAAACAACCAGTCTCGAATTTAACCTTTGGAGGCTTAAAAGGGTAATCATTAGGGAACGAGAGGGAAAGCTTATATTCAGTTCCTTCAAAGACAGTGTCTTTGCTCCCTGAAATCGTTCCTTTCCAACAAAAGATATTGTCTTCTTCAGGAAACGCAGATATCCCTGAATCACCACTCATCTGATCACAACAAAAACAACAATCAATACCATTTTTTAAATTTCTTATAGTACCATAAATAAATAGTAGTAGTAGTATAAAGTAAGGTTACCATTAACGCCATCAGTTCCGACTGTAATCTGTGTCAACAAAGAAAAACAAATTAATACGTATCTAATTAATTATAAATCCTAAATTAATGTCTAATAAAAGAGGATCTATCTTGTAAGGGGGGTGTTTGTTTCGGCATATATGTGGGCTTATTTGATTTCGGCTTATATTTCATAAGCCCCAAATTTTGGTCTTATTTTGAGACTTTATGATAAACTTAAATAAGCCCACAAGTCTCAAAATAAGGCGGAAATAAAATAAGGTGATAAGCCCAGGTTTATGCCGAAACAAACACCCCTAGGATGTATCTAGTAAAAAAAAATGAAACCCTAAAAGAGGAAAATAAACAATAGATAGAACGAATAGATGGATGAAATCTTAAGAAGCCTAAATAATAAAAAGAAACAATAAAGATAGAAAAAAAACCTTTTGAGGACGGATTGAGTATCGACAGATCTAGCAGTTGGAAGAGGTTGTTTGGAACCATTGATCGAAGTGGTGGTGGTGGTGGTGGTGGTGGTGGTTGGTTGTCTGTTGGTGGTGTTATCCTGATTGTTGTTCATCGTTGCTGACATCGTTTGGATCGAAAAGTATAAACGGGATTCGATTGGATCCAAAAGAATTAGAAGAAGAAGAAGAAATTGATGATTGATTAATCTTCTTCTAATCTAATCTTTGAAAGAAAGAGAGAGAGAGAGAGAAATGATTAATTGATTGTGATTTGATGATATGATGAATGAGAAGAGGGGTTTTTATTAGATCTTTTTTGAACGTTACAAACGGCGTCTTCTTCTTTCCACAACGGCTACTTTTTCCCCATTACCTTGTTTTTCTCTTTCTTTCTTTCTAATTCAAACGCCGGATTTCTTTGTAATACTATTTTTGATAACTTTCTAGTATTAAGATTTTTGCTAAAAAAAACCACACATGATTTTTAAAATTATTTTTAAATTTTCTTTTTTTACAATACGGTTAATAACTTTTATTGTTATTTACATAACACGACAAAATGAGTAAAAAGCTGTGTCGTCTTCATTCTTTTAAAAATCACGTTTGCGAATTTAGGTGTCATAACTGATATGGTTCGGATATGATTAAGACCAAGCTAAGCCCGGTAGTTAATCAATCCTCCAATCAACAAGGAAAGCTAGGGATTAAGAATAGCTCCCGATGAGGATCGGTAAATGTGTGATACGAAATAATTAATCATTGAAAGAGATAATCAGAGAAGAAGATAATTTATTAATTCATTCCTATCTGATATATCTGCTACCTTGCTTATAAATATGTTTAACATAATAGAAAATTACATAAACGACCTCTAACTTATGCAAATGACATTTAAGACCCCAAACTTAGACTTAGACACATAACAATACCCTCAATTTAAAAGATCCTTGACCCCAAGAATCACGAGAATCCGTATCTTTGTTCCAACGACTCGTTGTTCTTCCATATAGATTCTTTCATTTTCATTTAGCTACCCAACTCTTCACTATTTCATTTGCATTCTTCATCAATAATTATGTGGTGCCACACTTATCAACTGTTTCACCCCATATGTTAAATGTTTTAAGTATTGGTTGACTTTTGAAAAAGTCAGCAAACTTCACAAGTTGTAGTTTTTTTTATGATTACATCTAAACACCAGTGGACACCTCTAGTTGTCCTTGTTGTAATCTGTAAGCCTTCATCTCTAGCCAGAGCATCAACTAAGAAAATGTATAATATTGTTCATCAATCTTTAGGCGTTTACATAACATTAAATAACTTGTTTGGCATGAATTATCCTCCCTCGTGACACAGGTAAAATGCAAACAATTTATCATTCCAACACAATAGGCATTTGACTTGGTTTCATCTTCAATATCTTCTGTTTTCATGTCATCACGGTTTCCCGTTTTCTTTCTCAAGTGGTACAAGATCAACTTGAGTGCGGAAATTACAGTCTCGACAAGTATGGGAACAATCACACCCTTCTTCTTCTCATTCAAGCCTAATAATTTGATAAAAGTATGATTCACAATTGATAAAGCCAGTGTCAAATATCTATCTTGAATACTTTGTAGATAAACATTTCATGTCAACCAATGCACCAAGCTAGAAGAACAAGCCATCACTTTCCACCGTTAGATTTAAAGTTTTATAAGCAACACATGGGCGGTTCTTTAAGCATAAAGCTTGACATTCAGAACAATCAAATAGTTATCCCAACTATCCTCAAAGGCGTTATCCCGACTCTCTGAAGTAGTTATCTCGGCTTTCCTCAAATAGTTATCTGGCTTTTTTCAAAGGCGTTATCCCGGTTGTAAGCATTTTGTTATCTCGATATTATAGGGTTTAGAAAAACGTTATCCTGACTTTGAAGCAATTTGTTATCTCGGTATTTTAGGGTTTTGACAACCGGAATATCAGGCCAAAATACAATCTTACAAAAGACGAGATTTTTGATCTTTTCCAACGAAGCGAGTTGTACAACCAAGTAATATAACCTTCAACCATAAAAATGACAATTTTTTATTTTTAGAGCCGAAAAAATTGACGATCCAAACGCGCAGACTAAGATGAAATCCGAAAAAAACTATATGTTTTTCAATGATTTTATGAAGAAAAAAACACGAAAACAAGCTAACTACGAATCCCTTGGCGAATGATACCACTTGTAAAGATGAAACACGTGAAATATGTATAGATGTATATAGCCGCATGTTTATGACGAGATGATGAAGATGATACTTAAAATAAAGATGAAGAAATAAGATGAAGAAACAAAGATTAAACAAAAAGAAGAAAGATTAGATTAACAAGAGAATAAAGAAAAAAAGATGGCGATTTTGCTAGTGAGAGAAACTAAAACATACACATGTACTTTCTCTCTCTAAAACCAAACAAATGGAAAAGCACACACACACACACACACACACACAAATGAGGAGGTGGACTCCTTATATACTATAAGGAACTCGTGTACACGACTTTCCTCATTTATGTGTTCGGGACTAATTCCCGTAAACTAGACAATATTAGCTTGGAATTCTCGAGACCGTTAGATAGCATTTTCCACGAGCTTCGTAACGGTATATTATATGACCATCACTTTAAATACAACTAACAGTAATTGTAATCGATAAAATATCCAATCCCTTCTAGTTTCCACAAAGGATTCTTTAGGAAAACATTTTTTGCACATATTAATTGATTGTAGAAGTACACAGAACTTCTTAGATCTCCAAGCTGCTAAAAGGTTAGAATGTATTATTACTAAGATTTGTCTACTACAAGTATCTGTGGCTAATGGAAAAGTAATGCTCAACATGTATCAGTGTAAAAAACATTAGTGGAGTATTCATGATCAAGTCTATGAAGCTGATGTTATGATCCTACAACCGAGAGGATATGAAATGATGTTGGGAATACAATGGTTGGCTACACTGGACACTATCTCATTTGAATTCTATGACATGGTCATGAAGTTTGAAGTGACTGGGAAAAAATATGTTCTGAGGGGTACATCACAGTCTTCCTACAATGGATACAAGGGAAAATTGTGTGTTGTAATTTTTGCTAAATGGGACATGAAATATCTTTTATGACCATGTGTGTGTACCTAGTCACCTTGATGTAAATAATTGAAAGCACTGCACCACCTAAACTACATATCCAAACACTCCTTCAAAAATTCTCTATAGTTTTTGAAACACCAAAGGAACCGCCGCCTCAAAGACTCATGATCATACCATTCCACTGACCTCTATTGCACCTTTCATTAACGATAGACCCTATCCACCCTTCTATTCAAAAGGATACTATTGAGCTCATGGTTAAAGAGCTATTGGAAGCATGCATAATCAGGAATAGTTAAAGGTCTTTTTTTCACCACAACTCAACAAGTACACCATCAAGGACAATTTTCATATACTAGTGACTAAAGAGTTGCTGGATGAACTGAGTGGTGCCAAAGTCTTCTCAAAACTTGACATAATATTTGCTACCATAAGATTAGAACGAATGAGATTGACATCCATAAGACTACTTTCAGAACACGTGAGTGTCACTATGAGTTTCTAGTGATGTCCTTTGGGTTAACTAATACCCCTTCCACATTCTAGTCACTTATGAATATTGTGTTCAAGCCTTATTTGAGAAAGTTTTTCCTAGTATTCTTTGATGACATTTTGATCTATAGCAAGAGTAAGGAAGATGATTAGAGGCATTTGCATATTGTTTTGCAAACAATGAAGACTCATACATTATTTTCTAAGGAAAGCAAGTGCACCTTTGTAGTAGACAAAGTGGATTACTTATGCCACATTATCTTAAATGTAGGGGTTTCAACTGATCCAACAAAGATACAAGCAATGGAATAATGGCCAGTGTCCAAAAAATTAAACAATTAAGAGGCTTCTTAGGATTCAGTGAGTATTACAATAAGTTTATTAGGACTTATGCTTTGATTAGCAAACCACTTACAAATTTACTCAAAAAGGATGCTTTGAAGTGAAGGAGCTCAAAAAGCGTTTTTGACACTCAAACCAACCATGATCCAGACACCAGTTCTAGCATTGCTCGACTACAACAAGACTTTTATGGTGGAAACTCATGCATATGGGATATAATTGGTGCAGTACTTCAACAAGAAGGTCACCCATTGCTTACCTCTGAAATACATTGGCTCCAAAGCATCAATCTTTGCCCACACATGAGAAGGAATTTTATTTCTAATAATTGTTGGTAATATAGTTCATTTGTGGGTTCAGTTCATACTGGTGAATGGGTAAGGAGGTACGGAGTGTACACCCATAAGTCCATGAACACCCTGACTCTTGTAGTGGTTAAATGTTGTTTAGCATCGTTGATGATCTTCAGTGAGTTAACTCTCCAGGGAGTGTAACTTTAGACTGAAGGTATTCATCAGGGAGTGATATCACTGGAGACTTGTCTTTAGTGTTTACTCATCATTGAGTCTTCTTTAGTACTGAAGGCTTAAGCGGGAACATCCTCAGGGGTTGGCTGATGCTTCAGTGGGACTGAAGGATAGACAGTGCTGGAGCTAAACTAGTATACTTGTAACGGTCTTTGACCTATTCAAGTGCCAGTTTAACTACATTAATGACCACGTTTGAATTGGTCATGTAACCACTATTCCTGGTATTATGGAGCACATTAAGAGGAGATTAATGGGCCGTTAATTCCTCTTAATAACATTGACTAGGATTGAGTACTTCACCTATAAATAGGTGATCATAACATTGCATGACAAGATATAGAAAACAAGAAACACTTGATAGCAAATTGTAATAGATTGATCCCTAAATCTATAACACACATTTGGTCTTATATCAAGTAGATATTCGTGATACCCAGACATTAGGGTCACAGAGTTTACTTTGGAAAGTGATCACACGATTCCAGGTGATACATCGTTTGGTACGTAGCTAGGTTTGATTATCTATACCCTGGTTGAGACGAATACACACCAACAATCAAAGTAAACTATTTTGTGAGAATCAATGACGGCTGCAATGAAGCATATGGTGGCTAACTTCTCCAAGATGGATAAGTTTGAAGGGGCTGGATTTCAGGAGATGGCAAAAGAAGATGCACTTTTTTCTTTCTACCATGAGTGTGGTGTATGTTCTGACTACTCTAATTCCTGATGGTGGTAATGATGCTACTTTGGAGCAGATGAAGAAAAGGAACAAAGGGGAGAATGGCGATATGTGTTCCGTGGTATTATTCTCAAAGCTATGTCTAATTCTTTATTTGATATTTACCGAAATGTTGAATCTGGTAAAGAACTATGGGATTCCTTGGAAGCCAAATATATGGCTGAGGATGCATCAAGTAAGAAGTTCTTTGTAAATGATTTCACCAATTACAAAATGACTGATCTAGTCATGGAACAATACAATGAACTTCTTGGTATACTTGGTAGATTTACACAACATAATATGCACATAGATGAGACCATTCAGGTCTCTTGTGTCATAGATAAACTCCCTCATTCTTGGAAAGATTTTAAGCACACCTTGAAACATAAGTAGGAGGATTTAAATCTTGTTGATTTAGGCAGTCATTTGCGCATTGAGGAATCCCTTAGGGTGCATGATAGTGACAAGCCAAAGAGAAACAATATTGCTGGTTCATCTGTTGTCAATATGGTGGATCATAAGAACTCCTCCAGGTACAATGGCAACAAGGTCAAACGTAAGCATCAAGATAATACCAAATCAAATCCTAACAAGAAGTCCTTAGTGACTTGTTGGAAGTGTGGGAACCTAGACACTTGAAAAAGGATCACAAAGGTGTTGGTACTAGCAGCAAGGCTAGTGGATCAAGCACAAATGGTTCAGTGATTGGTTCTAACAACACACTGAAAAGTCAGAATATGTTTAACGAATCTTTTCAAATTTATTATGTTACATATGTATTTGAAGCTTATTTTGTACAGGATGATGATGTTGCATGGTGGGTTGACTTTGGAGCAACTGTTCATGTGTGTATAGATAGATGCTGGTTCAAGACTTATGAGTCACTGAATGATGGATCTATTATTCACATGGGAAATGAGTCAACAGCCCTAGTGCATGGACGTGGTTGTGTAGATCTTAGATTTAGTTCTGTAAAGATTGTTTCTTTGTCTAATGTTTTACATGTTCATAATATTAGGAAGAATTTGGTTTCTTGTAGTGTTTTGCATAACTGTGGTATTGAATCTAATAAATTTGTTTTATCCAAACATGGTGTGTTTATTGGTTTTGGTTATTTGAGCAATCAAATGTTTAGGCTTAATATTGTTTATGAACAACTACCAATATTAACTCAGTTAGTACTGGTAGTGCAAATATTTGTTCAACCTTTGTTTCCACCAGTAAACTGAAGGATTCATCACTATGGCATGCTAGGCTTGGCCATATGCACTTTAAGAGGATGCAAGATATGTCTAAGGATGTGTTAATTCCAGTCTTTGACATGGACATTGATAAATGTCATACTTGCATGCTGAACAAAATAACTAAGAAACTATTTCAAGATGTAAAACGTGAAACTGAAGTTTTAGAGCTAATCCATAGTGACCTATGTGATTTGCATGCTACTCCCTCATTGGGGAATAAGAAATACCTGGTAACATTTATTGATTATGCTTCAAGGTTTTGTTATGTTTATTTGTTACATACTAAGGATGAAGCATTAGATAAATTTAAAGTATTTTAAACTGAAGTTGAATTACAACAAAGAGTCCAAATGAAAAGATTTAGGACTGATAGGGGAGGTGAGTACATGGATACATTATAATTTCAGTCTGTTGGAATAATCTATGAAACAACTGCCCCTATACCCCACAACAAAATGGTATATCTCAAAGGAAAAATAGAGTACTGAAGGAGATGGTTATTTTCATGTTGTCCTACTCAGGACCGAGTCAAAGGTTTTTGGGTGAAGCTATGTTAATAGCTTCATGATTTATTAAATAGGGTTCCAAATAAAAGGAACATGATTACCCCTTATGAACTTTGGACTAAAAGGAAACCAAACTTGAATTACCTCAAAGTTTGAGATTGCAGGGCTATTGTAAGACTCCTTGATCCAAAGGTGAAAACCTTGAGTGAAAGAGGCAGTGAATGCACTTTGTTGGATATGGTGAGCATTCCAAGGCTTATTGGTTCTATGTTATTAAACCTAATGATTCCGTTTCTATAGACTCAATCATTGAATCAAGGGATGCTAACTTTGATGAGACTAGGTTCTCGTCAATCCCTAGACCAAGCCTCAGGACTCCTACTAGAGCTGAGGACATTGGTACTTCAGTGGAACCTGAAAGGGTCACTAAGGAGGTTGTGGTTCAACAACCTGAGCCTGAGCTTAGAAGAATCACAAGGAATAGGACTCTAAGAAACTTTGGGCCTGAGTTTCAACTATACTTAGTTGAAGGTACAATGGAGGAGGTCTCTGACCAATACTCGTATTGATTTAATGTTGAGGATGATCCCAAAACATTCAATGAAGCAATGAAGTCCCAAGATATTTCTTCCTAGAAAGAAGCAATCAACGATGAAATGGATTACATCATGGGCAACAACACTTGGGTGTTGGTTGATCTATCTCCAGGTTGCAACCTACTTGGATGCAAATAGATTTTCTAAAGGAAAATGAAGGTAGATGGAACTGTTGAAAAGTTCAAGGCAAGGCTAGTCATTCAAGGCTTTAGACAAAAGCATAGGATAGACTACTTTAATACTTATGCTCTAGTAGCACGTATCAGTACCATAAGAATGTTGATTGCCTTGGCATCGATTCACAATCTCATTATCCATCAGATGGATGTGAAGACAACATTCTTGAATGGTGATTTGGATGAGGAGGTTTATATGAACCAACCTCAAGGTTCATCATGCCTGGTCATGAAGCTAAGGTGTGTAAACTGATCAAGTCCTTGTATGGACTGAAGCAGGCACCTAAGTAATGGCATCAAAAGTTTGATGAAGTAGTTATGTCGAATGGTTATTTACTTAACCAAGCTGACAAATGTGTATATAGAAAGTTTGATGAATTAGGTAAAGGAGTCATCATTTGCCTATATGTTGATGACATGTTAATCTTTGATACTGACCAAGTTAAGGTTAACTTGACAAAGGAATTTTTGTCATCAAGGTTCTCCATGAAGGACATGAGGAAGGTTAATGTTATCCTTGGTATAAGGATCAACCATGAAAGTGATGGTATAGAAATTTCTCAGTCTCATTATATTGGGAAGGTACTGATATGAGCTTAAACTCATATCCTTTTATCAACAAATAACCCTAAAACACGAAGCAAAATACCCTTTTATATTGTAAAAAGCAGTGTTATGTGGTATGTTTGTGTTTGTGTGATCTTATGTAGGTAAAAGGATACAATTTCAAGCAAACAAGGAAAAACCAAGCTAAAATGGATGAAAAAGACAAGGAAGGATCACAAGTGACAAGTTTTCAAAGCTCAAGGACCTATCTTGACAAGTCTTGAAAGTTGAGGGACTTAAAGTGCAAATACTGCAAAGTCAAGATTAAAGTCAAATTTGGTCAACTACAAAGTCAACTCAAGTCAAAGGGTCATTTTGTTGAAGAATCAAAGTTAAAGGGCCAAAATTGTCAAAGAAATGAAGTTTCTAGCCTTAAAGAGAAATCTGCCAAGTTAAGGGGCTTATTCTGCCAAGTTTTGAAAGTTAATAAAGATCAATCCAAGTGAAAGGGCTAAGGACCAATGAGAAGAGAGAAAGAAAGACACACGGATCAAGTAATAAATTCCCACTCAAGCCGTCGCATTTAATGACCCAATCATAACAGTGCAATCCGTGTGATACTTTTTCCACCAATAAGAAGCTGCCACGTGTCTCTCTCTTTCACCAAAATATTTTCCAGGATCGCGTTTTTGATAGAATGCATTTCAGAAGAAGATCAAAACATCAAAGTTGCTCGTTTTGATGAGACGAATCCAATGGTGCAACTTAATTAGCATATTATCCATTGAATCAAAAATCCCCAAAATGTGTTCATCACCTTCAAAGAGGATATGCAGAATTCATCCACGTGTCAAGCAATGATTGGCCTGAACACGTCACATCTCCAACAAACTCTCAAGTCTAGCCTATAAATACACAACTTGTTCTTCATTTTCGTAGTAGTTAGTTTTTGTAAACACCTAGTTCTCTCAATTTCCCTTTTCTTCTTTTTCTCTCCTTTTCACCTAACAACTCAAGAGATTGACAACCTCTTGAGTTTGTTAGTTAGTTAGAACCTTGTAACTACCATTTGTAACAGAATTCATTAATAAAATTTCAAATTCCAGTTTTCCCGCCAAAACTTGTTCTTCAATTCCTGCTACTTTACTGCTGTTGAGTGATTCATTTGTTGCTGATAGAAGTTTGTTATGATCATACATTGATCATAACTGACTTTGTTGAAGAATTGTTGCTGTTTGATCAAAAATTCAGTTCATTCCAAGTTCTTGAAGGTTTCATATGCAGAATGATGATTTGTAGCTGTTTTGGTGATTGATAAGAGTTGATAGCTAGTGATAGGTGGTGGTATCACTAGGGCAAGAGAGCTCAGCGCTCCTCTTCTACCCAAAGGTTTTCTACAATAGGTTCTGAGTTTCTGATTTAAGTTCCTCTAAACAGTTCTTGCATGCTATATTTCCTAGTGTAATGATTGATGGCTGCCTGCTTCTCTTTGGTTAGTTGATGTTTGATTGAGTGATTTTAGTGTATTGTAGTTTGATTTTGTGCTATTGAGTTCAGTCCTATAGATTTGATCTCATTTTCAGTAACTTTTTAGTCATTTAGCTTAATTGAGTTCTGGTAGTTGTAAGTGTGTGATTTCAGTTTGATTAGCTCACATTTTACTCACTTAAACAAGTTTGCTATAGCTCTTAATTCAGTTCTAATCATAGCTCAAAAATCCTTTGTAAAAGATTGATCATAATCAGATAAGGAGTGTTTGGGTCTAGTTGTAATTCAGTTGTCAAGTGTTTGAAATTGGGGTTAAAGTAATCATTTGCAGTCCTTAGAAGTTAACAAGTGTTTTAGAGTCTTTTACTAGTCAATATAAAAGTCAAACAGGCAATTGGTTGATAAAAACTTTGGGTCATACTTGTTTTCAGTTTTAGTTCATAAACTTGCCAGATTCAATTGATCATTTCTCTTTCAATTCTTAATGAAAATTGCTCAAACCAGTTTCTAGTTATAGCTTAATACATAATCTTTCAGACTTTAGGAGGAAATTCTACAGTTTTCAGAAATAAGCAAGAAATCAGCTTATTTGTTCAGACCTGAGCAATGTTCATTCTCTGATGTGATTTGCTAACTGTTTCACTAGATCTCATTATCCACTTCATAAATCTAGCTGTTTTCTTTCACAAATCAGTTTAGAAAGGGTTGAATATCAAGTTTTGAGAATTTGAGCTTTTTCAAAAATCTGGTCAACGTTTTGGTCAACATAAGCTCATTTGAGCTTATTTTCAGATATCTTGCTTATTAGTGGATGAAATTTGTTCTAGTTTGATTTCCCCTGCTTTAAATCAAGTGCTTATTCATTTTCTTTACAAAAATCAAGTTGTGGATGTCTGGATTATGCTATAGCTTATTTTGAGCTTATTGATAAGCTCTCTTTTGCTTATTTTGGACTTTTAGACATTTTCCTTAAACACACGTTTCTATTATTGGATTTGAAGTAGTTTGCAATTTGTTTCAGTTTAATTGGTTGAGAAATAAGCTCAAACGAGCTTATTCTTTCATTAAGCCCGTTTTTTGAATATAAATTTGGAAATTTGCACTTTAGTCCCTAGGAGTTTAATTAGTGTTTAAACCTAGCTAATCTTTCTAATTTTGTGGTAATTGCAAAAGTTAGTCCCTGGATTTGTTAATTTGTTTAATTTCAGTTTTAGAAGTTTGTTAGTTTGTTAAATTTGGTTAGTTTGTTAGAATTTTTTTTACAAGTTTAGTCCTTGTAGTTAACTGTTTTACATTTTTAGTCCTTATAATTTTTAGAATTTACATTTCAAGCATTTATATTTCATAGAAATTACATTTTCAGTCCTTATACTTTTAAATTTTGCATTTTAATATTTTACTTGAAAAAAAAATTTGGAATTTGCAATTTGTTTTACGTATAAGTAGGGTTTATATTTTTCATTTTTACTTAGTGTTGTTTGAATTAGCAATAGATTACCAAGCAAGCTTGAACAACCAAAAACAATTAAAAATTTGATATTGATTGGACTTTCTATTAGTTAAGAACTGAGAAAACGAACTTGCATTATACACATTTCAAATGGCGCCGCTGCCGGTTCTTTGACTACACGAGAGACTATCGATTGACGGTTTTCATTGGCTTTTGGGATCCGTTCACTTTGTGAACGTTATTTTTACGTATCATAAATCAAAAACAAATAAAAAATCAAAAATATAAAAATATATAAAAACTAAAAAATTAACAAAACAATTCTTTTCCTAAAGAATTGACCAAAAAAAAAAAAATTAAAAAAAATCCAAAAAGCAATCTTTTTCCTAAGAGATTGCAACCAAAAATATATATTATTGGCTTCTCTCGGTTTTTATGTACATATAGTATTTTCCTTTAAAAAACTCATAAATACAAAAATATTTTCCATATATTATTATAAGTAAATACGTATACGTATAAGAACAATCAATCTACATATCTTCCATAAGTATTGCCGAGGCAATACACCGTGTTGAGGGGCGCTCCGGTCCTTGACACGCGTATCGATCAAACAAAATAAAGCAAGAATAGATAAATACTCTCAATAAGTAATAATTCGAAGAATACGAACATTTAAGTGAATAGAAAGGCGATGTGCTATAAAATGCCATCTAAGGGTCAATAGGTACTTAAGTGCTTCGCGCCACCTAACCCCCCGTTCACTTGGGAGTACTCTAAGAAGGAAAGCTTCATTGAGGGTCTTGCACCCAAAGTAGTATTACATATATTGTTACTTTCTTGTGGATATTTAATATCGAAACTCGAAGAGGATAATCTTATTCTTTTCAAAGTCACACGAGAGCTTCTCTCTCATTCCTCGTATTGAGTTGCATGCTCACTCGCGGGCGTGCACAAATACCGATTGGTGTACAACCTCTTCCTCCGAAAAGGAAGAAGAAAAAAAAGAGTAAGACCACCATCGTCCACCAAGCCGATCACGAGAATCGTGCTTTGTCACCACCACAAGGAGCCATGGCTGTTGATAACCGTACTTTGTTTGAACGTATGCAAACCAACATTCATGGATTTGTTAGTGCCATTAAGATTCCCGACTATCCCGCTAACACATTTGAGCTACATACATCTATGATCAATATGGTTGCTGCATCACCTTTCTATGGAAAACAAAATGAGGATCCCCATGCTCATCTTAAGAGATTCCTTTCACTTTGCAATACCATTAAGCATAATGGGGTTCCACCGGATGTCATTAGATTGTTGTTAGTGTCATTTTCACTAGATGGGAGTGCTAAGCATTGGTTAGACACCCAACCACCCGATAGTATCACCACATGGGATGGTTTTACCACTAAGTTTTTGAACAAATTCTTTCCTCCACAAAAGACTATGGCTTTGAGAAATATGATTATGGGCTTTACACAAAAACCTAGTCAATCCTTTGGTGATGCTTGGGAAGAGTATAGTGAGTTGTTGAGGCGATGTCCTAATCATGGAATGGATGATCTAAGCAAAATCAATACTTTCTACAATGGCCTTAAACCTCACCACCAAGATTCACTAAATGCTTCCGCGGGAGGGAGTATTCATTTCAAGACATACCAAGAGGCTTTGACCATTATTGAGACTAAGGCAATGGTTCAAACCAATGATCCATTTGAGGAAAGAGTTCATGTTATCCAAAACACTTCTCAAATCCCTTTTGACAACCAACTCCTCAAGTTTCAAGAAGCTATTTTTCAAAGGATGGATAGAGAAAG
Organism: Glebionis coronaria; assembly: GCA_025667525.1. Taxonomy (NCBI): domain Eukaryota; kingdom Viridiplantae; phylum Streptophyta; class Magnoliopsida; order Asterales; family Asteraceae; genus Glebionis; species Glebionis coronaria. The sequence continues at coordinate 95,971,184 of CM046882.1, read as the reverse complement.
TGAGAGGCATTTGCAAGCACAACAAGATATGCTTCAAACTTTTAAGAGCATGACATTGAACAATTCCTCAAACAATGTGAATGCCATCACCATTTCTTGTGTTACTTGTGGAGGACCTCACTCTTATGAACAATGTGACAAGGTGCAAGGGTATCAAGGGGAATGCTATGCTTATCAAGAGGAACACCGTGAACACTTCAAGCCTAACATCAATCCAAATAACCTTTCTTACAAATCCCAAAATTACCTTACTCCACCCGGCTTTCCACCCCAACCACCCACCCAAATTCAACAAAATCCTCCTCAAATTCTAGCAAGGAATCAAGGGCAACGACAACCATACCAAGGAAATAATTACAAAGCACCCAATCAATTTCAACCTCAAGCTAATACCTTTTATCCACCACAACAAGGATTTAATCAACCACTTCCATTTATTCCCAATCAAGCATATGCTCCAATTCCAAATCAAGCTTACCCTCAAAACCAAACTCAAGGATATGGGATGCAAGAGACTCAAGAGTATGTTGACAAGAAAATGCGTGATATTGAGAAGAGAATGAATGACCAAGTGAAACGTACAATAGAGGAACAAATCAATAGGGTTTTAGTGGCGGTAACTCAAAGACCACAAGGGGCTTTACCTTCCAACACACAAACAAATCCTAGGGCTAATGTCAATGCCATTACAACAAGAAGTGGTACAACAACAAAGGATCCTTCACCTCCTAAACCTACTATTGTTCAACCCACTTGTGCTCCTACTTGTGATAAGCCTTCTACTTCTACTCCACCTCCTCAAAGTGCTCCTATTCACTCAAACACACCTTCTCAACAACCTCATACTTCTCCTTCAACTTCCACACTTCCCAATGAAGAGGCTAACAAAGACAAATCTTCCACTATAACACCTATTCCACCTACACCCAAACCTACTCTTCCATACCCTTCAAGGTTGAAAAAGGACAAGTTAAAGAACAAAGATGACATACAAGTCTCCAATTTCTTAAGGATGTTCAAGCAACTCAATATCAACATATCCTTTGCGGAAGCTCTTGCTTATATGCCAAAGTTTGCTAAGATGTTCAAGGATTTGCTCTCAAACAAAGAAAAATTGGTTGACTTGCCCAACACATCACTTAATGAAAATTGTTCCGCGGTGTTACTTAAAACTTTACCAACAAAACTTGGAGATCCGGGGCGCTTCTTGATACCTTGTAATTTTCCCGGTGTTGAAAATTGCATGGCTTTGGCGGATTTAGGGGCAAGCATAAATCTCATGCCTTTATCGGTTTGGAAACAACTCTCTCTTCCCGAGCTCACCCCCACTAGGATGACTCTTGAACTAGCCAACCGAACCATAGCTCACCCCGTAGGTATAGCGGAAGATGTGTTTGTAGGTGTGGATAAGTTTACTTTTCCGGCCGACTTTGTAGTGGTCGATTATGACATGGATCCTAGAGTCCCTTTGATTGTTGGTAGACCGTTTTTGAGAACGGGTCGTACCTTGATAGATGTGGCGGAAGGAGAATTAATTATGAGAGTAGAGGATGAGAAAGTGGTGTTTAAGTTAGGGAAAGTTTGTGATAGAAGAGAGGTTAAGGAGTCTAGACCTTGTGAGACGATTAACATTGTGGATGTGCTAGATGAAGTGTGTAATGAACACTTTCATGATGCTTGTAAGAATGCTAGTGATGAGATTCCACATGTTGAAACCGTGGCCTCAATTGCTCCCTCTTTAACACCTTTTGGAGAGAGTGATTTCCTCTTGGAGGAATTTGAGTCCAACTTTCTTGGTGATGATGATTCTCCCATTAATTGGGAAGAAGATATTCTTACAATCCAAAAGTTGCTCAATGAGGACCCTATTCCTTCACCTATTCCACAAGAGATTACCATTGAGGAACCTTCCATAGTGAAACCTTCCATAGAGAGTCCACCTCCCATTGAACTTAAGGAACTTCCATCCCACTTAGAATATGCTTTCTTAGAAGGAAAAGACCAATTACCGGTGATTATTGCTAAGGAATTGAAAGAGGCTCCTTTCATTTTTGACCATGCTTGTTTAGAATCTTTTGAGACACTTAAGGAAAAATTGACAAAGGCTCCCGTTTTGGTTTCTCCAAATTGGGAATTACCTTTTGAGCTTATGTGTGACGCTAGTGATTATGCGGTGGGGGCCGTCTTAGGACAAAGAGTTAATAAGCATTTCCAACCTATACACTATGCGAGTAAAACCATGACCGGTGCACAACTTCATTACACTACCACGGAAAAAGAGTTGCTTGCTATAGTATATGCTTTTGAGAAGTTTAGACCATACCTTGTGCTTTCCAAGACCATAGTGTATACGGATCATTCCGCTCTCAAGTATCTTATGACAAAACAAGATGCTAAGCCTAGGCTTTTGAGATGGGTTTTGTTGCTTCAAGAGTTTAAGATAGAGATTCGTGATAAAAAAGGGGCCGAGAATTTAGCGGCGGATCATTTGAGTAGACTTGAGCATCCTTTTCAAGGAGATTTCCCACATCAAGAAATCAATGAATCCTTTCCATTAGAGGAGCTCATGTCTATCTCTTCCCAAGAGGATGCCACACCTTGGTTTGCGGATATTGCAAACTATCTTGTGGGCAATGTGCTTATTGAGGGTCTTACTTACCAACAAAAGAAAAAGTTTCTTAAGGAAGTTAAGTATTATTTTTGGGATGATCCATATCTTTTTAGGCAATGTGCGGACCAAATCATTAGACGGTGTGTAGATGGGCCCGAGGCATTTAAAATCTTAGAGGCATGTCATAAAGGACCTACGGGTGGACATTTTGGGCCTAACTACACCGCCAAGAAAGTCTTTGATTCGGGTTACTATTGGCCTTCCATTTACAAGGATGCCCAAGAGATGGTGAAATTTTGTGATGTTTGCCAAAGACAAGGAAAAATTACACAACGTGATGAGATGCCACAAAATTTTATCCAAGAGTGTGAGATATTTGATGTATGGGGAATAGATTTCATGGGACCTTTTCCATCCTCTAAGGGAAACAAGTATATACTTGTGGCGGTGGATTATGTGTCCAAGTGGGTGGAGGCTAAAGCCTTACCTACTAATGATGCTAGAGTGGTTGTAAAGTTCTTGAAACAATTGTTTGCTAGATTTGGTGTACCTCGGGCCATCATAAGTGATCGTGGTACGCATTTTTGTAATGATCAATTCACAAGAGTTATGAAGAAATATGGAGTGAATCATAGACTTTCTACCGCGTATCACCCTCAAACAAATGGTCAAACCGAGGTCACAAATCGTGGTTTAAAGAGAATTTTAGAGAGAACGGTGGGAGAGCATAGAGCTTCTTGGTCGGATAAGCTTGATGATGCTTTGTGGGCGTTTAGGACGGCTTTTAAGACACCAATTGGTTGTACTCCTTATAGGCTTGTCTATGGAAAAGCGTGCCACCTCCCATTTGAGTTAGAACATAAGGCATCTTGGGCTCTCAAGTGGGCTAACTTTGATTTAAACCAAGCCGGTTCACATAGGAAAGATCAACTCAATGAGATGGATGAGTTGAGAGCCAATGCCTATGAGAATTCTTTGTTATATAAGGAAAAGACTAAGAAATTGCATGATGCTAAGATTAAGAATCGTGAGTTCAAAGTTGGAGAGCCGGTTCTCCTCTTTACCTCAAGATTGAAGCTTTTTGCGGGCAAGCTTAAGTCGAGATGGTCCGGTCCATTCACTATTGCTCAAGTGTTTCCATATGGAACTCTTGAGTTGTCCCAACCCGATGGTCCAAATTTTAAAGTGAATGGTCACCGTGTTAAGCATTACTTTGGGGAGGACATTTCCGTTGAAATGGTCCAAGAGGTCCCCATTTTCCCCATGAATTAATTCATTGAGGGGCGAGTCGAGCTAGAGACTCATTAACTCAAGCATCGTATAACTAGGTTAGAGTGTTGTAGGTTAGAAATAAGGGCATAGATTTGGAGATAAGTGTAGGGGAGACCTTCTTTTGTCTTCATGTTTGTTTGTAGGGTTGCTCACTCATCTCATGCTTTGGAGCTTATGGAGGAGGCCCTTGTATCCGGTTCACTTCGTTACTTTAGTGATTTTTCATTGACACGTTGTGCTTAAACTTGATTTCACTAATAGTAGTCCTTTCTTTAACTTGGGTTAAGCAAAGTCTATTCATTGTCATAAGTGTAGGGGAAGTTTTTATCCTTCCATGCTCTTAAACATTGAGGACAATGTTTAGCTTAAGTGTAGGGGGGTCTTCTATCGAAGTGACCCTACCTAGAACTTGTCATTGTCTTGCATGATAACATGGAAAATTGGATTTTCAACATTTTTCAAATTTTTGATCTACTTTGGCCACAAAAATATGCATTCATAATTTTTGCATCAATCATTTTTCATTTGCATAACACATTTGCATTGTATATATTCTTTTATTTTTCATCAAAAATATATAAAAAGGAAAAAAATATAATAAAACATGGTTTTAACAAATTTAGACTTCTTTGACATATTAGGCCCGCCATGGATATTTTGACTCAACCCGAGTTTGCTTATTTTAGCACTCTCTAGCTAGTATCCTTAACCATGTAGTCCTTCATAGGTCTATTAGGCTAAGCTTCCACCAATTTCATTCTTTGAAATTTTAAATTTGTGGAGAATGGGAAATGATAGAGTTGAAGCAAGTGTAAAAGGGCTAGATAGACTTCATGGCAATTACTTGTGGATTAAACCCTTCTCTTCTTGACCTCTATTTTCTTCGCTTGTATATAATTGTTAATAAATAATCAAGTACGGTTTTAATTGGTTCGTAATCTCTTATGCATTTTTGGCTAATCATTTATGGTTGATATGAGTACGTCTTAAGATTCTAAGTTAGCACGTTTTATGTGTACTAGACTTATGTCATGCTCCATATTTAGCGGGTGTTTTTCCTTTTCTTCTTTTCAAATTTCTTTGTGAGGAATAAAGAAAAATAAGAGCGGCTTATGAAAAAAAAATGAGTGGCTAGAAAAAAAAAAGAAAAAAAAAAATAATGCAAGACTCCCAAGAGGGGCAGTGTGGTGTTAATTATAGTGACTATTGAGTTCCAATATTACCTTGACGGGTTGCGGGGATTCAATAGATTGCTCCAATCCAATATTACCTTGACGGGTTGCGGGGTTGAAGATCCAAAATCTCAAAAAGATGAGGATGTAAATTATTGCGTGAGTTTTATTTTTCTTTCCTTAGCGAGTGTGTAGTTACTTATGAAAGCATGACATGAGGATTTTACACATAAGGCGAATGACTTATTATTCTTAATACGGACTTGTATTAATTGTGAGCGGTTTTTCAAGTAATGGATGAGAAGATTACTTAGGATTAAAACCGTCCTTCCTTATTTTTGGATTTTACATTTCTTATATTTCACACTTTAATAATGACAAATTTGCTCACAAGCAATTTGCTCAAATAATAACCGGTTCCACATTTAATTGTCATGAATAAGTTGATGCACTTTTTACTTGTGAATGCAATGATCCCATTTACTAGCTTGGTATGGGGAAAGTGAAACTTGAGGGTGATAAGTGTCCATGGTACCCAAGCCCTAATCCAAGTCATTGAATTCTTTATGAGTTATTTCCATCAAAACCATTTCAAGAAAAATCAAAAAGATATAGATAGAATTGTATTTTAATCCATTGCATTGTTAAAAGTCAAAATCATGCATCATTTAGTTTAGAGTAGTGTAGATGCATCTCATATGGCCAAGGTGGATTAATTATGAGGGAAATGTAAATTTTTTAAGCCTTGAAAGATAATATTGCATGAGGACATGGCAATGCTCAAGTGTAGGGGAATTTGATATGAGCTTAAACTCATATCCTTTTATCAACAAATAACCCTAAAACACGAAGCAAAATACCCTTTTATATTGTAAAAAGCAGTGTTATGTGGTATGTTTGTGTTTGTGTGATCTTATGTAGGTAAAAGGATACAATTTCAAGCAAACAAGGAAAAACCAAGCTAAAATGGATGAAAAAGACAAGGAAGGATCACAAGTGACAAGTTTTCAAAGCTCAAGGACCTATCTTGACAAGTCTTGAAAGTTGAGGGACTTAAAGTGCAAATACTGCAAAGTCAAGATTAAAGTCAAATTTGGTCAACTACAAAGTCAACTCAAGTCAAAGGGTCATTTTGTTGAAGAATCAAAGTTAAAGGGCCAAAATTGTCAAAGAAATGAAGTTTCTAGCCTTAAAGAGAAATCTGCCAAGTTAAGGGGCTTATTCTGCCAAGTTTTGAAAGTTAATAAAGATCAATCCAAGTGAAAGGGCTAAGGACCAATGAGAAGAGAGAAAGAAAGACACACGGATCAAGTAATAAATTCCCACTCAAGCCGTCGCATTTAATGACCCAATCATAACAGTGCAATCCGTGTGATACTTTTTCCACCAATAAGAAGCTGCCACGTGTCTCTCTCTTTCACCAAAATATTTTCCAGGATCGCGTTTTTGATAGAATGCATTTCAGAAGAAGATCAAAACATCAAAGTTGCTCGTTTTGATGAGACGAATCCAATGGTGCAACTTAATTAGCATATTATCCATTGAATCAAAAATCCCCAAAATGTGTTCATCACCTTCAAAGAGGATATGCAGAATTCATCCACGTGTCAAGCAATGATTGGCCTGAACACGTCACATCTCCAACAAACTCTCAAGTCTAGCCTATAAATACACAACTTGTTCTTCATTTTCGTAGTAGTTAGTTTTTGTAAACACCTAGTTCTCTCAATTTCCCTTTTCTTCTTTTTCTCTCCTTTTCACCTAACAACTCAAGAGATTGACAACCTCTTGAGTTTGTTAGTTAGTTAGAACCTTGTAACTACCATTTGTAACAGAATTCATTAATAAAATTTCAAATTCCAGTTTTCCCGCCAAAACTTGTTCTTCAATTCCTGCTACTTTACTGCTGTTGAGTGATTCATTTGTTGCTGATAGAAGTTTGTTATGATCATACATTGATCATAACTGACTTTGTTGAAGAATTGTTGCTGTTTGATCAAAAATTCAGTTCATTCCAAGTTCTTGAAGGTTTCATATGCAGAATGATGATTTGTAGCTGTTTTGGTGATTGATAAGAGTTGATAGCTAGTGATAGGTGGTGGTATCACTAGGGCAAGAGAGCTCAGCGCTCCTCTTCTACCCAAAGGTTTTCTACAATAGGTTCTGAGTTTCTGATTTAAGTTCCTCTAAACAGTTCTTGCATGCTATATTTCCTAGTGTAATGATTGATGGCTGCCTGCTTCTCTTTGGTTAGTTGATGTTTGATTGAGTGATTTTAGTGTATTGTAGTTTGATTTTGTGCTATTGAGTTCAGTCCTATAGATTTGATCTCATTTTCAGTAACTTTTTAGTCATTTAGCTTAATTGAGTTCTGGTAGTTGTAAGTGTGTGATTTCAGTTTGATTAGCTCACATTTTACTCACTTAAACAAGTTTGCTATAGCTCTTAATTCAGTTCTAATCATAGCTCAAAAATCCTTTGTAAAAGATTGATCATAATCAGATAAGGAGTGTTTGGGTCTAGTTGTAATTCAGTTGTCAAGTGTTTGAAATTGGGGTTAAAGTAATCATTTGCAGTCCTTAGAAGTTAACAAGTGTTTTAGAGTCTTTTACTAGTCAATATAAAAGTCAAACAGGCAATTGGTTGATAAAAACTTTGGGTCATACTTGTTTTCAGTTTTAGTTCATAAACTTGCCAGATTCAATTGATCATTTCTCTTTCAATTCTTAATGAAAATTGCTCAAACCAGTTTCTAGTTATAGCTTAATACATAATCTTTCAGACTTTAGGAGGAAATTCTACAGTTTTCAGAAATAAGCAAGAAATCAGCTTATTTGTTCAGACCTGAGCAATGTTCATTCTCTGATGTGATTTGCTAACTGTTTCACTAGATCTCATTATCCACTTCATAAATCTAGCTGTTTTCTTTCACAAATCAGTTTAGAAAGGGTTGAATATCAAGTTTTGAGAATTTGAGCTTTTTCAAAAATCTGGTCAACGTTTTGGTCAACATAAGCTCATTTGAGCTTATTTTCAGATATCTTGCTTATTAGTGGATGAAATTTGTTCTAGTTTGATTTCCCCTGCTTTAAATCAAGTGCTTATTCATTTTCTTTACAAAAATCAAGTTGTGGATGTCTGGATTATGCTATAGCTTATTTTGAGCTTATTGATAAGCTCTCTTTTGCTTATTTTGGACTTTTAGACATTTTCCTTAAACACACGTTTCTATTATTGGATTTGAAGTAGTTTGCAATTTGTTTCAGTTTAATTGGTTGAGAAATAAGCTCAAACGAGCTTATTCTTTCATTAAGCCCGTTTTTTGAATATAAATTTGGAAATTTGCACTTTAGTCCCTAGGAGTTTAATTAGTGTTTAAACCTAGCTAATCTTTCTAATTTTGTGGTAATTGCAAAAGTTAGTCCCTGGATTTGTTAATTTGTTTAATTTCAGTTTTAGAAGTTTGTTAGTTTGTTAAATTTGGTTAGTTTGTTAGAATTTTTTTTACAAGTTTAGTCCTTGTAGTTAACTGTTTTACATTTTTAGTCCTTATAATTTTTAGAATTTACATTTCAAGCATTTATATTTCATAGAAATTACATTTTCAGTCCTTATACTTTTAAATTTTGCATTTTAATATTTTACTTGAAAAAAAAATTTGGAATTTGCAATTTGTTTTACGTATAAGTAGGGTTTATATTTTTCATTTTTACTTAGTGTTGTTTGAATTAGCAATAGATTACCAAGCAAGCTTGAACAACCAAAAACAATTAAAAATTTGATATTGATTGGACTTTCTATTAGTTAAGAACTGAGAAAACGAACTTGCATTATACACATTTCAGGTACTAAAGAAATTCAATCACTTTGATTGTACTCGAGTGAGTACTCCTATAGATACAAGTGAGAAATTGATGCCTAACAATTATCAAGCTGTCTTCCAACTTGATTATTCTAGGGTAATTTATTTCTTGATGTATGCCATGACTTGTACAAGGCCTGACATTGCGTTTGTTGTTGGTAAACTGAGTAGGTACACTAGTAATCCTAGTACTTAGATTTGGCAAGCTATTCAAAGGGTACTAAAGTATTTGAGAGAAACTATAGATTATATTCTTTCTTATAGTGGATATCCTTCAATACTGGAAGGTTACACTAATGCACGTTGGATAAAAAATATTGAGGATAATTCATCCACCAGTGGTTGGGTATTCCTTCTCGGTGGTGGTGCAATTTCTTGGGCATCCAAGAAGCAAACTTGCATTACTAGTTCAACAATAGAATCTAAGTTTGTGACTCTAGCAGCTGCTGGTAAAGAGGCTGAATGGTTGAGAAACTTGCTTTTTGATATTTCATTGTGGGTCAAACCTTTGGCACCCATTTCTATCCGTTGTGATAGTGCATCTACATTGGCTAAGGCATATAGTCAGATGTACAATGGTAAGTATAGACACTTAGGTGTTAGACATAGCATGATTCACTAATCATGAATGGGGTGATTTCAATAAAGATTGTGAGGTCTCAAAAAAACTTAGCTGATCGCTTGACGAAGGGATTGGCTAGATAGTTGGTTCTAAAGTCTGCTAAATGGATGGGTTTTAAAGTACACTCTATGTAACACCCCCAAATTTGTACAACTCAATACAGCGGAAGACTCATTGGTGTTACGGGATAGCACATTACTCACATCATAGACAACGCATAAAAATTGCGTCGTTTAATAATAAATCATTTCCATTCATAAACATCAAAGTTACATCGGTCCCAAGTCATATTATTTCATACAAAGTTTTACAAAGTATTTGAATGGAAAATATTGTTTAAGTGCGGGCCATGAATTCTTGTCGTCTTCCCGAGAATTACCTTCAAGTACCTGAGATAAAACATGTTAAAAGAAAAGGTCAGCGATAACGCCGAGTGAATTCATAGAGTCTAATAAATTCCATCAATATAATATCAGTATAAAATCATTACTGAAAATCATTTTTGTACAAATCATTGCAATAGGCCATAAAATAGCCAAAATCATTTTATACAAATCTTTATCAAAATCATAATATAGGCATTTGCCTTAAAAATCAGTATAGAGCCAATGTCGTAAAAACATCATACAATACGTCTTATGACGTTGTATAAAGTCAAATAAAAACCGTTACATGAATATGGTTATGAAAACCAAAACACAAGCATAATATCAATAGTATGACCCAGTATTGCTAGTCAGGCAATACATCGTAATTCGGAGCGTCTAGTAGTATTTCGTTAGTTTTGGATTATTATAAGCCGCATGACATTGTTACCTTACTAAACCAACAACGGGTAGCTAACCCGATACCAATTTTGCCCATCTAAAGTAGCGTGTCGTCACAAAGGTCACTCTATGGAAATCTTCTCATACATAAATTCGCTTACCAATCAATGTGGCACGACGGGGATCAACCGTCAAGGCGCGAACTGGGGTGATCGTCCCCAAATAGTACTATTAAATGCATAAGCGTCTACCAAATCCCGGTAGTTCACAATTCATGCTAATGTGACTTTTAGTGACATAACCTAACTTTAATAATCCATTTAATTTCATCTATCGGGTCCTTTAATCATTTATCGGGTCATACATTCGGGTCATACAATCATTCGGGTCCAAATCAATAAACAAGCAATCGGGACAAATGGTGTCCTATTTTATAAAAACTAACATGTTATCTCCCTCGCGGGTTTATAAAACATTTATAAAAACATTTAAAAGGGTGCGAGGCTATGAACTCACGTTGATGTGGGAAGGCGGGTTATCGGCAATTCGGACGTACGGTGCTTGCTTCAATCACGAAAACCTAGACAAATAATACTCGTCTTAGACTCATGTCTAATGACTTTATAAAAATAACAATTATGTATACATATGATGATTATATATATATGATGATCAAGTGGGTTTACATATCCTCATTTACTCATTTTTGTGTTATGTGTCGATAACTTTTATATTAGTTTGCTCGTTTTACCTATTTACGTGTTTTAGGTCCAATAAGCCTATTATAAGTTTATTAACTTGTGTTAATCCATTTCATACTTGTATTATAAGTATTTATACTTTGTATGTTGGGCCCAAATGGGTTAAGCCCAATAAATAAGTTTATAAGTGTTTTAGTCCATTTTGTTGTATTATTTAGTCCAATAACGTTAACTTAGCCCGTTAATGTCCGTATGTTTTATAGTTCGGGTTTTATCCGTTTTTACTTTTTATATATGTTTATATATGTATATGAGTTTTGAAAACTTTACATTAGACGGGTTTGATCGTCTAAGTTTTAATTGGCGAAAAACGTTAATTTTACAGTAATAGCCGAAAAAGTCGTAAAAATCATGTTTATAGTTTTATAACTTATAAAACTTAACAAGTTACCATTTTTGTAACATGTCCACTTATTTACCATTGTACATATTTATATAAATGTATTATATAAGTTAGTGGGTTTTAATTTATATTTTATACTATTAAATTTTGAGTGCTTATATAATAGTATTATACTTTAATTTCCAAAATCTGATTTTTATTTTCATCTTCACCAAAACTGCCATATCTAGAGTTATATATATGGAGATAGAAGCTCAAATTTTTATCACATAAACTACATGATATGTGCTCCATTTAGCTTTTCTATAGCTACTGTTGAATCATCTTCTAAGTATTTTCTAAATATCGTCCAAAACAGTGAACTCAGATTTGTATCTTAAACTTGTTTTGATCATATCTTACTCATTACAATGATTCCATTGCATGGCCAACTCTCACATGTGTACAAGACCCATAGCTGACTATATATTAATTCTATTTCATCATTTTATCAGTCCATGACATGTTTCTTTACTGTTTTATACAGCCATCATTTTTAAGCAAGATTTTAGCCTTGTTCATTATAGTTTTTCACCTTTTAATCATGTTTATCAACACCAAATCCCCACACAATACTTTTATCATCATATAATCATCATATACATATACAATAGGAAATAAAATATATGATTACATAACAAAAATAACAAGAGGATGAGGAGAACAATCTCTATACCACCATTAGTGATGAAAAGATGAGTTTTGATGAACAAGGCTTGGATTTGATGGCAAGACTTGTGATAAACCAACACCACTTTAAGATCACCAAATATTCATAAGCTTCTCATGGAAAATCAGCCCCTACTTCACTTGAAAACTCCTTTTTGGATGTTAAAACTTGCACCAATCTTCATCTTTTTGAATGGAGATTAACATATGTTAATTATAACAAATGTTTGTGGTTAAAATTGATCAAAATAGGGTGGATGGTGAGGATGGGACGAATTTTAGAGAGAGGGAGGAGTGTTGTGTGGTTTTTGCATGTAAGAATGGAAGCTAATGGGAAGTTTGAGGTGGTTTTGTTAGGTTAGTGGGAAATGTAGCTTACTTTGTAAGCCTTAAGCAACAAGTGTAAGCTTGTTGCTACAAGCTTGACACATCACAAGTGTGGTGTCACTTGTGTAGCCTTCCCAGATAGTGGGGTGGGACAAGTGTATACTTGTCTCATCCCACTAATTTACGGGTATTTCTCGATTCTAGTTTCCTCGATTTACGTGCCCTCGGGTCATTTTACGAAAAATGTTTTTATAAATTATGAATCAACGACACGAAACGAATTTAATAAAAATTGTCTCATCAAAAACGGAGTTCGAAGACGTAAATACGTAATCCTAGGGTTTCCGGTTTAGTCGTAAAGGACGTTAAAATAAAATCGTAAGTCCTAATCTCTTCTCGTAAATTTGTGAGTTTATGAACCAACACAAATTTAAAACTCCAAAATAATATTCATGGATAAATTTATTTTCTGAAATGTCGGACTGTCACCAAAGACGGTGTATGTAAACGTAAGCACGTAACGTTGAATCCTCCGGTTTAGACGTAGTCGACGCTACTTCAAGACGTAAATCCAAATTACTTCCCAAAAATAAGTGAGTTCATATTATAACATTTAAAATAATGTTTTTGAATAATATTTGAGAATAAAATATCAACCATAAATTGACGGATTGTCACAGCATTTACCCCTAAACAGGATCTTTGTCCTCAAAGATCATCTTACCTTACTACTCGCTTCTTATAGAGTTAAAGCCATGTGGGTATTTCCTCCACATTCGGTCTTTTCTCACAAGTGCAATTCATTACAATACGCGAGTTCTATCAAACATAACTACGGGAATAAGATTAGACTTAATGTTGACTTACTTTCTCTATCCATGATGTTCACGGGTTTTTGATGAATGCAACTTTACGCCGATCTAAGCTTCATTAAGGAATAGTCAGATTTTCACTTGATAGATATTCCATCAAGTTCGATATACGAAACATAATTCACGCATCTCTTGAAGTCCTTGGGTAGATCCAGCTTATATGCCTTTCAAACCAAATCTTTTACATCACCTCAATGGTCCCATACAACGGAGACTTATATCCCATGATTTGTCAGATCATGAATTCATTTTTCCAAGGTTAAAATTTTTGGCATAACTTCGCTACCCATCTGGCACTTCAAGATATACATTTCATATTCACATAACCTCCTGCCCACTATCGGCAGTCGATAATCAGATCTTAATTTCAACAATCATTTCAGATCTCGCGGGTCGGGTATTTTGTAAGGTTAGGTTCGCCATCATAGGAAACCTTAAACCTAAAAGACATGTCCAACTCACAATGGGTGTATGTCGGGTGTCTTCATCTCAACTCCTGCTTACAGATGCTCTAATATTTAGATCCTAACAAGATTCGATCTTAATCCTAACACGATGGTTATCAGTGATAATCTTTTCAAAGGAAAACGATTATACGGTCTCTTACCAAAGGTCAATCATTCAAACATAAAACAACACTTATATTACTTTGTATCGTTACTTTACCTCGTCCCTTCGATTGGGGTGGTACATAGTACTCTCATCAAGGTTCGTTCTCAATGATTTCTGAGCAAATCTCTAGAAATTCGATGCGAAGCGAGGATCTTGATAAAGATGTTCGATACAGGCACACTATGTTTACATAACTCTTTTGCATTTATCATTAACGGGAATGATATTAGCAGATTTGGTCAGTCTATCGATGATGACCCAAATCGAATCAAATTCAGATGATGACCTTTGCAATAGCTAGACGTTTACTAATGTATGAGGCGATGTCTGCCTTCATAATTGCCATTAGTACAACTCCTTCAGACAAAGATACTTTTAGTCAAAAATGACATACATATAATACTTATACTTACAAATTCCAACATAACTATATCTCACAATCCTCCATATTTAGACAACCACATGTGGTCTTTAAAACATTTAACGCTATCGGCTTCTCAACTCTAATGGTTCACATTAGCCGTGAAACCTTTCACTATTTATATTATCCTTTTTACAAACATTGTTTATTTTTATATCGTTCAGCAATTTATTTTGCACCTTCATTATTAAGGAACACATCCTAATTGGTTCTTTATATTTTCTACATAATGTGTCAGTATTTATATTCATTTTTCCTGATGATATAATTATCATGTCCATATTTATTCAAAAATTATTTCTTCACATTTTCTGAGTTTTAGTTTCTTCTCAACTATCATCTTTATCCGTTTTACTCAATCCGTCGTCTAAAGCGTCGATAATTATTATAATTAATTAAATAATTATTAGTTAATTTTTATGAAGCGTAAACGTAAAAGTTTTAAATTTCTTAGTTCGACCAATTATATAAAATGTTCAAAAATAAATTTGAATTTAATTAACACGATTTTTGTTGATTTATCGAAAATAATTAATAGGATTCGTAAATGTTCGAAAAATCTTTGGTTATACTGTGGTCAAAATTTTCTTAGTTTGAAAAGAGTAAATTATCGTTTCAAATTTCAAGTCATGGTTCAAATGGTTTCCTCAATCCCTTTTAGGTTATCTTGAGGTATACACAAACATTTACCCTTAAACAGAAGTTTAGTTAAATTGTTTGTGTATAAGGGAATAATCCCTTAAAAATCCTTTGTTAAAACATTTGTCAAAATATATTTGCACTTTCTTTTTAGTATAACCCAAAGTCTTAAATGACTTCTAAGTTTTGAAGAGTCAATTTATATTCCATTATCTATTAATCACATGGTTAAATCATGTAAAGTATTAAGTCTTAAGTCTTATGTTAAATATTCAAGGTAAAATTTTTAATTGTTCGGCCAATTCAGGGCAATCTATAATTAATTATTAACTTCATTCTTATTCTTGTAAACAAACAAATGGTCCTTAATGATCACCAACATGAATTTATCAAATTACAGCCCACACACGTGATTCACCAAATTTATGAATGCTACATGTGTATTAGTCAATCCAAACGACATAACATGAAACTCGTAATGTTCATTACAAGTACAGGATGTAGTGATTGGAATACATAATCCTTTTTCGCAGATGCGAAGTTGATGATAACTATGCCATGGATCAAAAACCTTGTAAATGATCGAACAAATCTTCCATTTCGAGTTATGGATATCGCTTTCGATTGTCAATTTACTCAGTCACAATAATCTATAAATATAAGGAATGATAACACCATAGCTCTTCATGATGACAGGCTTGGTATAATAAAATCTTTCTCCGATAACTCTCTCAGTTGTACGGTAATTCCTTTAATTCAGATGGTGCTGACATACAGTGCACAAGCCACAGGTGCAGCACCGGGAATAAAATCAATACCAAATTCAATCTTGCCTTAATGGCAAAAGTCTAGGTATTTCATCAACAAATACTTCCTAAAGTTTCAGATAACATTATCATCTTTTAATACATTTATTTTAAGTTCTTTCTAGATTATAATATCTATGACTAATTCACAATCATTCATGGTATAATTTTAAGTCTAAATACAGGATATCGTCATCCACCAAGAATTATTTAGATCACTTTTGATAATCAACATCTTATCTTTTAGGGGAATTCTACTCGAGTTCCCATCAATTAAGACAATGTCGTCATGTCATAATCAATCAATCCATTCTACTGGCACTTCCAACTTTCCAGTTTTATTGCCGTTGATAAGATGTGAACTTCTCAAAAGACTAATAATAACTCATAATCCTTCACAAATTCAAGGATACATGGAGACACAAATACCATTAAAAGAGTAAGGTCAACGCATAATCTATGCGAGAGAATTTCAAATCAGATACAGATGAAAACATCTAACGAATATAAATATATCCCATGTTTTCATTAATTTGAGTACGCATTCGAAAGCTCCTCGGATCGTTACCCAGGTCATTCAAATGAAATCAAATCATAAGAAATGATAAGAACGTCAATACATCCAGTCGGGTATCAACACTCGGTAATCAGATACTTTTCCTAAGAATCTCACTACGGGAGAATTGGTCAAGAAAGAATTGTCAATTGTCAAATAAGACAATTTCCACAGATGAGTAAATTCGAATCAGAAGAATAGATGCTACAGGCACATATGTAGGTGTCCCTAACACTATGTCCCTATTTTTTACTTCTTGCAGATCTCATAAAATTTAATCTTTCACAATCTTCAAAGAAAATGTAGTGTTTATTCATTAGTTTTATGATGACTACTAATCAGCCTTGCATGGTTCATTCCAAATTGTATGTAGGCGCGCAACTATATACAATTTCAAGATTAACGATGCAATACTTAGTTCGTCAAAACTTTATCATTATGTTTATAATAAAAACATTTTCATGCTTAATTCTTAAATAAGGATCAAGAATAAATTTACAAAGATTTTCTTTGTTATGGAAACAGTTAAGTTTTCCAAAGCGTCTCATAAACAACTTCATTTTGATATCAATCACTTATAAATCTCACTTTGAATAATCCTTATTGTGATGAAAATTTAATTTCCTCAAAGGATACCGTTTTAACTTTATAAAAACAATGTGTGATCTGCAGAAAGTGATGAAAGCTTGTTCACTAAGAATTAACTACGATATGATAGGAAATGAGCCTTAGCCAATTAATCATGAGGTTCATGACCTTGATGGCACTCAAAAAAATTAATCCACAACGTAACTCAAATCAAGATGAGTACTTGTTCAATGGTTGCATCACTAATGCGAACATTAGGAAGAAGCAATAAAAGATAGATAATATCGATACATGTAGAATTTAGCAATCAAAGGTAGTCTTTCTCATTAATCACAAACAAGTCAAAATTGTACCGTAACACATTACGTGTCACTGTGTCATACAATTCTCAGAACTCATCCTACCAACTGATGTCACAGTTAAGTTAGGGATTATTTTTAAAAGATACCACAATGAATACTAATCTACAAGAGTCATTAGGTGTTCCACATGTCCCAGAAGATCCATCGGTCTCAATTCAGAAGAAGATTTCTTCAATTTATTTCTTGGACACTGGGCATCCTCGTTAGTGGACAATGGCCTAGGAACAATACTTAACACGAATCAACAATAAATTAAAACCTTATAATTCAGTCACAGAACTTAACGACTTCCTCTTAACAATCTCATATTCCATACAGGTTAAATTTTACTTTATTCAAGTTTTCAATCAACTTATACTCAATTCGATATCCTACCTCATTTTCCAATACTTTCAACCTTATTCTTCGGCCTTGTAAAGGCAATAAAAGCTTGATATGATCAACACTTAATTTCCAATCCTATATCTCTTTCATCAATAGTTATCAAATGAGTCACTAGTATGAGATGACTCAAACATTCAATTAGACTTCTCGGAAAGGTATTAGTGGCATGAGGCTTTTGGGTAATGGTTCCAATGACAGCCTCAAGTGCAACATTCACCCTTTCGATTTCAATTTAAGAATTGGATGACAACGAGTCAGATGACATCTTTCTAGGTGGTAACATTTTGTCAAACTCCACTCTATAAGGAAAGATCGTCATGACATCGATATCAGATTTAATCTCGCCAATTCTTCTTTAATATCACAATCAACTAATATCAACATTTCTACGAATATCAACCATTTTGTTGGAATCATAAATATCCACAACTTGGTTTAGATCTAGGATAGCTAGAATTCCTACGAGAATAGCTTCGATTAATTTACTAGGGGATTTAGGGTTCCTTGTGACAATATACGTCGTATAAATATCTCGTATAAATATCAAAATAATCATCAAACAATCATGTAATCAAATTACATCATATATATATAATCCGAGTTATATATATATTAAAATAACACTTCTCAGTCTTGGCCTTGTCGGTAACTCGGGAATTCTTCGGCACCGTTATAGTCAAAAGATTTTTAGACATTTTTTTTGAAAAAATGTTTATAGTTAAAAGATTTTGAAATGTTTTATTCAAAACCTGGGTTTTAAAAATCTTTCGTTCTCTATAACGAGAGCTCTGGTACCAAACTGTAACACCCCCAAATTTGTACAACTCAATACAGCGGAAGACTCGTTGGTGTTACGGGATAGCACATTACTCACATCATAGACAACACATAAAAATTGCGTCGTTTAATAATAAATCATTTCCATTCATAAACATCAAAGTTACATCGGTCTCAAGTCATATTATTTCATACAAAGTTTTACAAAGTATTTGAATGGAAAATATTGTTTAAGTGCGGGCCATGAATTCTTGTCGTCTTCCTGAGAATTACCTTCAAGTACCTGAGATAAAACATGTTAAAAGAAAAGGTCAGCGATAACGCCGAGTGAATTCATAGAGTCTAATAAATTCCATCAATATAATATCAGTATAAAATCATTACTGAAAATCATTTTTGTACAAATCATTGCAATAGGCCATAAAATAGCCAAAATCATTTTATACAAATCTTTATCAAAATCATAATATAGGCATTTGCCTTAAAAATCAGTATACGAGCCAATGTCGTAAAAACATCATACAATACGTCTTATGACGTTGTATAAAGTCAAATAAAAACCGTTACATGAATATGGTTATGAAAACCAAAACACAAGCATAATATCAATAGTATGACCCAGTATTGCTAGTCAGGCAATACATCGTAAGTCGGAGCGTCTAGTAGTATTTCGTTAGTTTTGGATTATTATAAGCCGCATGACATTGTTACCTTACTAAACCAACAACGGGTAGCTAACCCGATACCAATTTTGCCCATCTAAAGTAGCGTGTCGTCACAAAGGTCACGCTATGGAAATCTTCTCATACATAAATTCGCTTACCAATCAATGTGGCACGACGGGGATCAACCGTCAAGGCGCGAACTGGGGTGATCGTCCCCAAATAGTACTATTAAATGCATAAGCGTCTACCAAATCCCGGTAGTTCACAATTCATGCTAATGTGACTTTTAGTGATATAACCTAACTTTAATAATCCATTTAATTTCATCTATCGGGTCCTTTAATCATTTATCGGGTCATACATTCGGGTCATACAATCATTCGGGTCCAAATCAATAAACAAGCAATCGGGACAAATGGTGTCCTATTTTATAAAAACTAACATGTTATCTCCCTCGCGGGTTTATAAAACATTTATAAAAACATTTAAAAGGGTGCGAGGCTATGAACTCACGTTGATGTGGGAAGGCGGGTTATCGGCAATTCGGACGTACGGTGCGTGCTTCAATCACGAAAACCTAGACAAATAATACTCGTCTTAGACTCATGTCTAATGACTTTATAAAAATAACAATTATGTATACATATGATGATTATATATATATGATGATCAAGTGGGTTTACATATCCTCATTTACTCATTTTTGTGTTATGTGTCGATAACTTTTATACTAGTTTGCTCGTTTTACCTATTTACGTGTTTTAGGTCCAATAAGCCTATTATAAGTTTATTAACTTGTGTTAATCCATTTCATACTTGTATTATCAGTATTTATACTTTGTATGTTGGGCCCAAATGGGTTAAGCCCAATAAATAAGTTTATAAGTGTTTTAGTCCATTTTGTTGTATTATTAGTCCAATAACGTTAACTTAGCCCGTTAATGTCCGTATGTTTTATAGTTCGGGTTTTATCGGTTTTTACTTGTTATATATGTTTATATATGTATATGAGTTTTGAAAACTTTACATTAGACGGGTTTGATCGTCTAAGTTTTAATTGGCGAAAAACGTTAATTTTACAGTAATAGCCGAAAAAGTCGTAAAAATCATGTTTATAGTTTTATAACTTATAAAACTTAACAAGTTACCATTTTTATAACATGTCCACTTATTTACCATTGTACATATTTATATAAATGTATTATATAAGTTAGTGGGTTTTAATTTATATTTTATACTATTAAATTTTGAGTGCTTATATAATAGTATTATACTTTAATTTCCAAAATCTGATTTTTATTTTCATCTTCACCAAAACTGCCATATCTAGAGTTCTATATGGAGATAGAAGCTCAAATTTTTATCACATAAACTACATGATATGTGCTCCATTTATCTCTTCTATAGCTACAGTTGAATCATCTTCTAAGTATTTTCAAAAAATCGTCCAAAACAGTGAACTCAGATTTGTATCTTAAACTTGTTTTGATCATATCTTACTCATTACAATGATTCCATTGCATGGCCAACTCTCACATGTGTACAAGACCCATAGCTTACTGTATATTAATTCTATTTCATCATTTTATCAGTCCATGACATGTTTCTTTACTGTTTTATACAGCCATCATTTTTAAGCAAGATTTTAGCCTTGTTCATTATAGTTTTTCACCTTTTTAATCATGTTTATCAACACCAAATCCCCACACAATACTTTTATCATCATATAATCATCATATACATATACAATAGGAAATAAAATACATGATTACATAACAAAAATAACAAGAGGATGAGGAGAACAATCTCTATACCACCATTAGTGATGAAAAGATGAGTTTTGATGAACAAGGCTTGGATTTGATGGCAAGACTTGTGATAAACCAACACCACTTTAAGATCACCAAATATTCATAAGCTTCTCATGGAAAATCAGCCCCTACTTCACTTGAAAACTCCTTTTTGGATGTTAAAACTTGCACCAATCTTCATCTTTTTGAATGGAGATTAACATATGTTAATTATAACAAATGTTTGTGGTTAAAATTGATCAAAATAGGGTGGATGGTGAGGATGGGACGAATTTTAGAGAGAGGGAGGAGTGTTGTGTGGTTTTTGCATGTAAGAATGGAAGCTAATGGGAAGTTTGAGGTGGTTTTGTTAGGTTAGTGGGAAATGTAGCTTACTTTGTAAGCCTTAAGCAACAAGTGTAAGCTTGTTGCTACAAGCTTGACACATCACAAGTGTGGTGTCACTTGTGTAGCCTTCCCAGATAGTGGGGTGGGACAAGTGTATACTTGTCTCATCCCACTAATTTACGGGTATTCCTCGATTCTAGTTTCCTCGATTTACGTGCCCTCGGGTCATTTTACGAAAAATGTTTTTATAAATTATGAATCAACGACACGAAACGAATTTAATAAAAATTGTCTCATCAAAAACGGAGTTAGAAGACGTAAATACGTAATCCTAGGGTTTCCGGTTTAGTCGTAAAGGACGTTAAAATAAAATCGTAAGTCCTAATCTCTTCTCGTAAATTTGTGAGTTTATGAACCAACACAAATTTAAAACTCCAAAATAATATTCACGGATAAATTTATTTTCTGAAATGTCGGACTGTCACCAAAGACGGTGTATGTAAACGTAAGCACGTAACGTTGAATCCTCCGGTTTAGACGTAGTCGACGCTACTTCAAGACGTAAATCCAAATTACTTCCCAAAAATAAGTGAGTTCATATTATAACATTTAAAATAATGTTTTTAAATAATATTTGAGAATAAAATATCAACCATAAATTGACGGATTGTCACACTCTAGTCACTAAATGCTAGGACACCCAACTCCCTCCTGAGGAAACTTAGGAGCTGAGTTCAATCTAGAAAGGAACATTCAGGGGACTGAAGCACATGTTTATCATCCCAAGGATGTGCTCGTATCTACTGAAGGATGATGAAGTTATAAACTTCTCAATGATTAATGTATTTGAAAAAGTGCTAAAGCAGGAGCATGAACTAAAGAGGAACCACCTATGTAAATATTGAGGTTTCGCCGCCTCAGGAAGCATGGGTTTGGCTCTTACAACATTTATGAATTAGATATGGACACATGGCTAGTAGTGGCAGGAGCGTTTAAGTGATTGAAAACTTGTGTGTATTTTGTCTTTAGGTATTCAAGGTAGTTGAATGGTTCAATTCTTAGACTACCCTGATTCTCGAATGTTTGAAGTGTAACGTACTAATATGGAAATTCAATCCTTAGGATATTTTCATGTATGCACATGTTTGTTAAATTTATTTTTCATGCAAAAGGAATTGTACTATATTAGGGAGGATTGTTGGTAATATAGTTCAATTGTGGGTTCAGATCATACTGGTGAATGGGTAAGGAGGTACGGAGTGTACACCCATAAGTCCCAGAACACCCTGACTCTTGTAGTGGTTAAATGTTGTTTAGCATCGCTGATGATCTTCAGTGAATTAACTCATCAGGGAGTGTAAGTTTAGACTGAAGGTATTCATTAGGGAGTAATATCAGTGTTTACTCATCAATGAGTCTTCTTCAGTACTGAAGGCTTCAGCGGAAACATCTGATGCGTTCTTTGTGAGTATACACAAGTTTTAAATTTATACAAGGATTACCGAGTAAGCTAAGAACACACGGGCAAGTATGACCCTTTCGTTTGTAGCTAGCTTGTTGTGGTAAGCCGAGGTCGTTCACTAGGATTTCAGTGTTTTCGGTTGTAAAGGATCTTTGTAACAATGTAACGTTATTGGTAAAGATGGTTGTCACTCCCAAAATTACCATACAAGTAACAATAAGCAAATAAGCAACAAGTAACACGAATATGATGATTAAGCTAATAAGATGAGATAACAATAATAATAAAGACAACACTTTCTTGGATTAGTTCATAACATTTGGATTGTTCATATGAGGATGGTTTTGATAAGTTGATTACAAGTAAAGAAAATGATGGTCACAAATTCCATTCTTTGATTTTAAAGTATATAACCAACGCGTTTGATTAAAACACAATTAAATCAAGCATTAAGACAAATCAATCAATTCAAGACTATGTTTAGTTTAACGAGTTTGATTCACGGTCGTTTCACAAAATCATTAACAATCACACTTAAGTTCCTTTTACATAATCATACCACTAAAGAAATGGTCAATACAATAGATAATCATCCATAGACAAAACGATTATAACTAGTTGGTGAATGATAACCCTTTCGACCTATGAAATCATCAACAACTAATCAAGTATGATAAGCAAATGGAATGGACCTTAAGCCCAATTGGATTTCAGACATAACATGAAATTGATCAAAACAATGATAAAACATAAACAATCCTCATGTCACAACTTCATCCAAACAAGTGTATATGAAACTACTCCATAATTATTTCAACAAAATTCATACGAACAATATTCATAACATTCATAATCATTCTTGAAATATAAATAGAGTTTACCAAAGTGCTATTACAATAAGTAAATGGAAGATATTAGAGCAATTCTTAGGCCTCCAATTGACTACAAGTTTTGTGGTCTTTCGGGTTATGCAAATGAAATTCGTATTTGAGATTTGAGGCAGGTTTTGGAGAGGTTTGGTGAAGGTTGGTGGTGATTTAAGTATCAAGAAACACTACCAATGATAAGGGTAATGATCCCTTAGAGTTTGGCAAGGTTATTTTGATGATTGGAGCTCCAAAAACGTCACTTTTTGGCACACCAATATTAAATCCGGGAATGGGGACTTTCACCAAGGTTGGGAGAGTTCCCTTGGTGAATAATGAGGTTGGTTATGAGACTGATGAAGTGATTCAAGAGATATGTTACAATGACCCCATGGGTCTTATTTATAGATGAATTAAGGCCATCTCTTCAATGCAAGAACTTGGAGCCAAAGTAATGTACTTGGAGCCAAAGGTGTTTTCTTGGTCCCAAAGTAGTTCTAGAATCCTATAGAAGCTTCATGAAGGCTTGGAGTGCATGTATGTAGACAAAATTCTGCCTACACAAAAGTAGGTGGCAACTTTGCATGTTGATCAACTTGTACTTGTCTTAAAACACTTGTTCTTGCATCCGAAATTGATCTTCAAAGGCTTGTACATGTCGAGATTCCTTCGTATATGCATGAATCATCTTTTATTCTTTCTTTCCTTGTCTTTTCTTGTTCTTGGCTAACTAACAACACAAAACACAACTTCATACATATATGAGCTAAATAGCTCGTTAGTATAACCAAAAACCATGCAAAATATACGGATAACGCTCAAGAAAACATATTGGATTTAAGCGTTATCAAATCCCCTCACACTTAAGTTTTGCTCGTCCTCGAGTAAGGAAAAGAAAAACTTTGCTTGCCCTCAAGCAAATAAAAGAAAAAATAAAGTTAGAATCTAATACCTATGTTCTAAAAGAAAAGAAATTTTTTAAAACTTTATGAAAATTTGAAAATTCTAAGAAAAATTGAAAATATTTTTGGTTTTTTATAAGAAATGACTAAAGGTGCAAACCCCCTCACACTTAAGAGTTTGCTTGTCCTCAAGCAAGTAAATTTTTTTCCCACACGATGCATAAAATGGTTTATTGAAAATAAGATGCAAATCTACCAAGTACAAACAAAACTAAATTAAATGGCATGAGCACCAAGTGTACACATCTAAAGAGGACTTTTATTGGGTTACAAGGCTAAGGGTTAATGCGTATGGATAAGACATGGGATATTTTATGAGAGGTGTCACAAATATACAGATTAAAAGTCTAAGTCCCGTGTTGCTAGTTACCGAACAATTCACAAACCCCAAAATGATCGTAGCTACGAGCTTTATTCAACACATATCGATTAACAAAATATATCACGTCTTAGCACATTGGCTAATCGATATCTAAACATACTTCTTCTTCCTTCATCTTCATAAACATATAGCTCATTGGCTATTTTTGTCATCATCAATTTTTTTTACTTTTTTTTTCGATGACTTATTTTTTTTTTCTTTTTTCTCTTTTCTCATCCTCCTCTTTTTTTTTCATTTTTTTTCAACATACATCACATGCTCCCCTCACACTTCGCTTAAGCACACACCACAAAAACTACAAATAAGAAGCGGGCCCTCTCCATCTTTGTTGGAATGGCACACACATATGCGAAGTGTCGCATAACTAATAATCATAAAAAACGATCCACCATACCATGCAACTAGCAACCCACCATTTGGACTTCGACAAGGGTTAGGCTAAGGTTTAAGGTCAAATATATTTTTTCTTCTTTCTAGTGGATTTAATAAAAACGAAAAGATTGGCTCAAAGGGTGTTCTAAGGGTATCTAGCACAAGACGAAAGTGCTAACAAAAGGGTTAATATGGGTGGTTAGCTAATCGATGCAACTAGCTAAAAAGAAAAATGGAAAAGGTTATTTGGTTTTTATTCCTAAGGTTGCCTCTTTGTCACGCATATACACTTACATCACACAAGTGTGATCTCACTAAAAATCTTATTATTTTTTTATATATTTTTTATATATATATTTTTTTTCGTGGGAACGATTACTGAAATATATTTACAAACAAACGTGTGAGAAAAAAATTTAAATCATAAGGGCAAACAAGTATACAAACTCTCCCCTCTTTTTTATACTTTTTATTTTTTTTATAACAAAAATTGGTTTCGTTTTCCTACTTATTTCCCATCACACTTAAGTTTTAGATTGTACTCATTTGTGAAAAATAAACTTCAAAGCATGAAAAGTGAGGAAATAAATAAATATTTCAAGAGAAACGAAACTTCCCGGGATAAGAAATTGCACTTGATCTCCATGTGATGCAATGCTACACCATTTCGAACATAAGCTTGTGAGATCAATCGCTTTCTTGATACTTCCTTCCTTCTCCATGTATTCTCCTCCATTACCTATTGCTGTATTTATTCAAACAAGACAAAACAAACAAACAAACAAACACACAAGCACACAAAGATATGTAAAACATACTACTAGCAATGTACACCCCCTCACACTTACGATTTTCCAAGTTAGAAAAATACTTTTGGGGTGTACATATTTATTCAAATCACACAAAATAAAACACACAAACAATTAAAGCACGGGTTGCCTCCCGAGAAGCGCTTAATTTATTATTGAGTCGTTAGCTAGACTCTTCCCCTCGATGTTATGATTCTTTGATGATATGGCTAAGATGGGGAACTTTGGTTGGGTGCCATTGATTTTGATAATTATCATCTTTGAACCAAAGCAATTCTCCATTTATAGTCCAAACTTTGAACGGCTTCTTCGACACACTAGAGGTGGCAAATCTTGCCCATTTTGATACATATGGGCATTTTTGCCCATTTTCAAAAAAGGATGGGGCACTTTTTGCCCATTCTTTATAATAAATGGGCTAAACGGGCGCATATGTAAGAAACTAAATGGGCTTAACGGGCGCACTTGTAAAATACAAATTATTATAGTTGACGAATATTTTTATTAAATTTTTTATCCCGCCTTTCGAACAAGTATTTTTATTTTTTATTTGTAGGTTTTTATATGTTTTTTCCCTTTTTTAGCTTGCGCCCGTTTAGCCCACCCGTTTCGCCCGTGCCCGTTTAGCCCGCGCCCATTTAGCCCGCCGCCCGATTAGCCCGTTGCCCGTTTAGCCTGTCGCCCGTGCCCTCCCGCCCGCCCATTTTGCCACCTCTACGACACACCATTTTCGTCTTTCTTTATCATTATTCTACTTCCAACGCCATTCATTGATTTCAACTCCGCGTCATGAATTGACATTACATCATGTTCATACGTCTTATCCTTTTTGTATGGGATATGCACGGTGCAATCCTTGGGAAAAGTTGAGTTAGAAATGATGGGTTTTGGTTTTGGCACGGTTGGAATAGGTTCTTCTTCCTCGATGAATACAACATCACCCTTATCACTCTCGTTTCGGATAGAGGGTAGATCGTATCTTGATTTGGTGTTGGTGATTTGAGGAAGGGACTTGGTTTGTTGGATGAACTTTTCGACTCGATCGGTTTTTGTCTTCAAGTCTTCGATTATGGCTGTATGGTTCCGGAAGTTTAGATTAATTTGAAACTCCAAGTCAACCAAATTGTTCTTAGCACGTTCGTTTTCTTCCTTTTTCCAAGACATAAATTCTCTCATCATCTCCTCCGTTGAGGCTTCGGGTTTTTGGTGATACAGTGATGAGTATGTCGTCACATCTCGCGGTCGAGATTGAGGAATGGGACGGTTCGGGTTTAGGGTATGATAGGAATGTGAATTCCTTGAATTTTTGTCGTGATATCCTCAGTGATATTCTTGGACATAATTCACTTCATGAGGTTCACACATTGGCGTGTCATCCTTCATGGTGGTTCTTAGATCGTGACCGTTTCTACGATCTTCTCGCATTTTGTTTAGTTCATTCCTTATGATTCGGAATTGGGAATCGATAAGTCTAGCGAGAGCTTCAAATTTCTCCATCAACACGGTATGATCGGAGATGATGTTATTTCCACCGGCGGAAACAACGGTTTTTGGTTTGGGATGGATATGAGAATCCTTCGAAAAATCGAACTTGATAAGGACCTTGTCCTCGAGGATTTGGAAAGCTTCGTTAGGAGTATTATAGAGGAAGATTCCTCCGGCGTCGAGGGATACTTGAGTTGGATTGTCTAAGCCACGATAAAATGTTTCAATTATCGTTCTCGTGGTTAGATCATATCCATAACAAGCGCGAAACATTTATTTCATTCGGAGCCAAGCTTCAACGAGAGTCTCGTTATCGAGTTGGTGAAAGTTATGAATGTCGTTTAGGAGACGTTTAAACTTTGCGGGTGAAAAGAATCGGCTTATGAAAGCTTCTCTTAATTCGTTCCACGAAGTAATGGTTCCTTCATTTAGTTCATTCAACCAAGACTTAGCTTCTCCGGTTAATGAGAATGGGAATATCCTCAAGTTAATCGCTTCCTCTTGATTTTCACCATATTGGAAAAGGCTACCAATCTCAAGAAAATCGAGAACATGTCGGTGAGGATCGAATAGGACTTGTCCATCAAATTGGTTTTCCCTAATCATTTGAATGTGGTTACTTTTGATAGTGAAATTGTTCAAAATAGGGATTTGAACAATAGAGGAACTAGGTGTTGGAGCAACGATCCTAGTGTTTGACCATATTGGTTGATCATCGGGATCAATGGTAACAATGGTTGAGGAATCGGATTCGGTTTCATAGGATGAGATTCCTTCGATATGGAATGGGTTTTCGAATTTCGACTCAAGTATGTCGATAATGACAACACATTCCTCGGTGAACGGTTCAGTGACTCGATATCAAATATGGTTTTATCGGGTTCACGACTCTTCTTCTTGATCTTACGTTTAAGTTCATAAAATCTATTAATGAGGCATTTACCTCTAAGACATGGGTTTTTGAAAAATCGAAATAATTCGAAATTTTTATTTAACACTAAAAACAAAAATGAAAAGATAAATAAAATATAAAGGAACTCAAACAAAAAATATTTTTGAATTTTTTTACTAAACAAAACAAAGAAAGAAACAATAAAAAATAAAAATGAAAACGTAAATGATATTACCAAATCAATCAAACCGGATGGTTCGAATGACTTCGGGTTCTAAACACGGGGTTTGGAAATAAACCGGGGCGAATAGAAATACGAACGAGGCGCAAAGTAATTAAACGGGGTGTTTGGGTGGGTTATGATAAAACAAGGATAATTGGTTATTAACTCGAAGAACGGATCTTAAACGAGTTAAAACACAACTAAGAACGGTTTTGGGCAAGGCTCGGTTTAAATAAAAAAATAAAAAGAAAAAGTCTTTTTTTTAGGGAAGCCGGTCGGCAACTATTGGTGCCGGTAGGCCTCTTGGGGACTGTTTGGGAGAAGCCGGCGGCAACTTGGGATGCCGGCCGGCTTCTTGGGGACTGTTAAGCAGAAGCCGACGGCAACCAGCCGTGCCGGTCGGCAAAGTCTATTTTTGATGATTTTTTTAATTTTTTTTAGGAACTAAAAAGTAAGAACACTTAAAAAAAAACTTTTTTGGGGTTGATGAAATACGGGCAAAAAAGCTTAATCTAAACAAACTTTAATTTTAAACCAAATAAGCACAAAAGAAATAAGCACTAAGGAGATTAAACGATACACGATATGCAACAAAGATTCAAAACATGAAAAGCACAAAACACAAATCCCCGGCAATGGCGCCAAAAACTTGATGCGTTCTTTGTGAGTATACACAAGTTTTAAATTTATACAAGGATTACCGAGTAAGCTAAGAACACACGGGCAAGTATGACCCTTTCGTTTGTAGCTAGCTTGTTGTGGTAAGCCGAGGTCGTTCACTAGGATTTGGGTGTTTTCGCTTGTAAAGGATCTTTGTAACAATGTAACGTTATTGGTAAAGATGGTTGTCACTCCCAAAATTACCATACAAGTAACAATAAGCAAATAAGCAACAAGTAACACGAATATGATGATTAAGCTAATAAGATGAGATAACAATAATAATAAAGACAACACTTGCTTGGATTAGTTCATAACATTTGGATTGTTCATATGAGGATGGTTTTGATAAGTTGATTACATGTAAAGAAGATGATGGTCACAAATTCCATTCTTTGATTTTAAAGTATATAACCAACGCGTTTGATTACAACACAATTAAATCAAGCATTAAGACAAATCAACCAATTCAAGACTATGTTTAGTTTAACGAGTTTGATTCACGGTCGTTTCACAAAATCATTAACAATCACACTTAAGTTCCTTTTACATAATCATACCACTAAAGAAATGGTCAATACAATAGATAATCATCCATAGACAAAACGATTATATCTAGTTGGTGAATGATAACCCTTTCGACCTATGAAATCATCAACAACTAATCAAGTATGATAAGCAAATGGAATGGAACTTAAGCATAATTGGATTTCAAACATAACATGAAATTGATCAAAACAATGATAAAACATAAACAATCCTCATGTCACAACTTCATCCAAACAAGTGTATATGAAACTACTCCATAATTATTTCAACAAATTTCATACGAACAATATTCATAACATTCATAATCATTCTTGAAATATAAATAGAGTTTACCAAAGTGCTATTACAATAAGTAAATAGAAGGAATTAGAGCAATCCTTAGGCCTCCAATTGACTACAAGTTTTATGGTCTTTCGGGTTATGCAAATGAAATTCGTATTTGAGATTTGAGGCAGGTTTTGGAGAGGTTTGGTGGTGATTTAGGTATCAAGAAACACTACCAATAATAAGGGTAATGATCCCTTAGAGTTTGGCAAGGTTATTTTGATGATTGGAGCTCCAAAAACGTCACTTTTTGGCACACCAATATTAGATCTGGGAATGGGGACTTTCACCAAGGTTGGGAGAGTTCCCTTGGTGAAGAATGAGGTTGGTTATGAGATTGATGAAGTGATTCAAGAGATATGTTACAATGACCCCATGGGTCTTATTTATAGATGAATTAAGGCCATGTCTTCAATGCAAGAACTTGGAGCCAAAGTAATATACTTGGAGCCAAAGGTGTTTTCTTTGTCCCAAAGTAGTTCTAGAATCCAATAGAAGCTTCATGAAGGCTTGGAGTACATGTATGTAGACAAAATTCTTCCTACACAAAAGTAGGTGACAACTTTGCATGTTGATCAACTTGTACTTGTCTTAAAACACTTGTTCTTGCATCCGAAATTGATCTTAAAAGGCTTGTACATGTCGAAATTCCTTCGTATATGCATGAATCATCTTTTATTCTTTCTTTCCTTGTCTTTCTTGTTCTTGGCTAACTAACAACACAAAACACAACTTCATACATATATGAGCTAAATAGCTCGTTAGTATAACCAAAAACCATGCAAAATATACGGATAACGTTCAAGAAAACATGTTGGATTTGAGCGTTATCAACATCCCCAGGGTTGGCTGATGCTTCAGTGGGACTGAAGGATAGACAATGCTGGAGCTGAACTAGTATACTTGTAACGGTCTTTGACATATTCAATTGGCAGTTTAACTGCATTAATGAACACGTTTAAATTGGTCATGTAACCACTATTCTTGGTATTATGGAGCACATTAAGAGGAGATTAACGGGTCGTTAATTCCTCTTAATACCACTACTAGGGTTGAGTACTTCACCTATAAATAGGTGATCATAACATTGCATGACAAGATATAGAAAATAATAAAAACTTGATAGCAAAGGGCTATAGATCGATGCCTAAATCTATACATACATTTGGTCTTTTCCCAAGTAGATATTCGTGATACCCAAGCATTAGGGTCGAATAGTTTACTTTTGAAAGTGATCACACGATTTCAAGTGATATTTGGTAACCATCGTTTGGTACGTATCTAGTTTGATTATCTATACCCTGGTTGGGACGAACACACACCAACAATAATGGCCTTGGAAATGTGGAAAAGATATTTGTTGGATAGGCACTTTAAGAAAAAGACTGATCATTTTAGCTTGAAGTACCCACTCCATCAAAAATTAACCACCCTTTTCCAAGTTAAGCGGCTCCTAAAATTATTTTGCTTTGATTTTGAACTATCTTTCAACAATGGTCGTTAGAATGTAATGGTAGATACACTATCAAGGCTGGAAGGAGGAAGTAACTTGTCCACTATCACTAGTTACCTTTTTACAGAAGATCAAAGATAGTTATACCCAAGATACAGTTTTGCAAGAGCTCATTCAGTAGTTAACATATGTTACTTATGGAGGTAGGAAGTATGTTTGGGAGAACATGTTTTTGTAGAGAAAGGGAAAGATAGTGGTAGGAGCTAACGACTAGCTGAAATATTCTATTGTGAAGCATTACAATGATGAGGTGTGGGTGGTCATTCTGGTACTAATGTTACTGTTCACAAGTGTTCTATTGGAAAGGCCTTCACAAGATAGTCAAGAAACATGTAAGTGAATGTGATGTGTGCCAAATGAAAAAGGCTGATTTAGCTGCTTACCCTGGTTTATTGCAGCCTTTACCCATCCCTGATAAAAGTTAGAGTGAAATTTCTATAGATTTCATAGTTGGTTTAGAAAAATCACATGGCAAGACTATCATCTTTATGGTGGTAGACATACTAAGTAAGCATGCATATTTTATGGAAATAAGTCACCCCTATAGTGTAACTATTGTGGCACAAGTGTTCATGGGCTACCTAATGCCATTGTTAGTGATAGAGACAAGGTGTTCTTAAGTCATTTTTGGCAAGCACTCTTCAAATTACTTAAGGTTGAGTTGAAGATGTTCATTGCTTACCACCTAGAAACCGATGGCCAAACAGAAGTGGTAAACAAGTGCTTAGAGTGCTAGGGTGCATGAGTAAGGAAAAAACCAAAGAACCGGTGCAGTGGCTACCTTTGGCTGAGTAATGGTACAATACAAAGAAGTACTCCTCAACCAATGCTACACCTTTTGAAATAGTCTATGGCCAAACACCCCATTGCATAATCTATATGTGTCAGAAGGAAGTGTAGTAGAGATCCTAGATAGGAGTTTACAAGCAAGGGAGGCTGATATTGAATTTCTCAAGCTCCACATTCAAAGGGCTCAAAACATAGTGAAGAAGTATGCGGATTTAAGGAGGAGTGAAAAAGAGTTTGAAGTAGGCATGTGGCCATGTGGGTCTTTCTCAAGTTGCGGCCACATAGGCATGTCGGTATGAAACAAGTGCAACAAAGTAAAGTAAGTGATAAATACTATGGATCATCTTTTATTATTGAAAAAGTGGGAGTTGTGGCTTGATTGTAGTGTTTTTGTACCCTTTAGGAAAAGGATGACAAATAGTGGTAGTATTAAGTGTCGGTTTAGGAAAACCAAGCACTAATGACCCAAGTGAAGTCCAAGTTCGTTTCCCAAGGAGGCAAGTGCGTTGTGTATTGAATTGATATTGATTTGTGATTATATGATTGAGAAAGAAATGGGATTAGAAGAGAAAGACGGTTACGAAAATGAATTAAACTACGACGAAAAAGGCGTACACGTAAAGTCGTAAAAAACTACAAAATTAAAAATTTTAAACCTAATAATTAATTAAAAGCTAAAATAAGTCTAAAATAATATAAATAAGAATAAGAATCCAATTAAAATATTTTAAAACCTTTTATTAATTAAATATTCAATTTTAAATGCTAATTAAAGTCCTGAAATTGAATATAATTAATCAAAATGTCCAAAATATGATTTTATTGAACAAATAAGTTACTTATATTATTTAAAGACTAAAAAGTATTTTTCCTAATTTTTAAATACTATTTTTCTATTTTTTTAATCACTAAAAACTATTTTTTTTAAACTAAAATAATCATAAAAATAATTAAATAATGCCAAAATTAATTTAACAATTTTAAAAATCCTAAATTACCCTAATGAACAGTAGAAAATTGAAAAAGTTTGAAAAATGTAAAATCTTGCACTAAAAGACAAAACTGAATAATAATTAAACCCTAATTAACTTAAATTAATTGTAAAAAATAATTAAAAAGTGAACAGTAAATATTTTTAAAACCAAAAATCTTAAAATATAATTCTAAGTCTAGGAAAAATTTTAAAAGTGAAAAATATAAATTTTCTACACTAAATTCCAAAAAACAGTAATTAAAAAGTTATTTAAATAAGCTATTTAATCTAAAAATTATAAAATGAACAGTAACTTAAAAATTAATTAAACTGAAAAATCAGAAATTAAAAAAGAAAAATAATGCAAAAAGATTGAAAAGCTAAATCCTAAAAATCACCACTAAGGACAAAAAAATGGAATCTAATAGTGACCTTTTTCTTGTTTTCTGTCTTTTAGTGTAGCAGTGGCTACAAAAACACTAGCAGGGGTAATGAAGTTCCCACTGCTAGTGTAATATCAAAGTCTGGTGGACTTTAAGCTTAGGAAAGCTTGGTTACTTGGATTTGAATAGCAACAAAGGCACCCCCACACTCAGTGGAGTGTGGGAAGTCAGTTTAAACAATAAAAACACCAAGCACAGTTCAAGTTTAACACAAAAATAGGCAATTAAAGTGACTGTTTATCAGAAACTGGTCTAGGGGACTATTGCTGAACTATTTGGTCACTAGGACGAATTTTAACAAGCCAAAACTTGCTCAAATGATCACCAAATCACAACCAATCAATCTAAAACCCTAGACTGACCTATCATCTAACAATATGCAAAAAATCAAACCACAAAACACGTTGAAACTAAGCAGAAAAATGGCTTACTGATTTTTAAGCTATGTTTATCAAATGAGCATGCAATTCTCTTAAGAACTTAACCAAAATGCAAACCAAGTATTACACACTCCTAACAACAACCTAAAGAGTGTGTCTACCCTGTTTTCAAACCAGATAAATGACAATCACTTGGCTAAATAAGCAGACCCAAACACCCCTTTAAATACTGATATCAAGATTTTTCAAACAAAATCCTTTCAAACATAGTCAAACTGACTTAACAGACTTCAATCATGCATAAGACACTAAATAAACTTCATTCAAACCTCATGAACACACTTAACACACAAATCATAGATTTCATACAATTCACTTAAATTCACAATTTTCTGAAAATTGAACAATGAAACAAAGGATCACCTTGTGGGACCCACATCCAGGTCCCACTGTGGTAGAAAAACCACCTCCAATATACTCGGGTATATGCAGACTCTTTGAAGAACAAACACCACAACCCTGCTAAGAAAAGAAGAAAAAGAAACAAGCACAATAATATCCAATCTGTTTTTCTTTAAAACTTTTGAAACCAAACAAAGAAACTAAACAAGTCAACTCCAGGAACTAAACCTGTCTTATCAAGACAGATTCAGTTCAAACTTGAACTTGGATCCAAACTTTTCAGAAAGAACAAGTTTCTGAAAATCTTGGATATAAGTGAAATTATTAAAAAAAAAACTTGAAGGTTTAAAATGAATTCAGGGAAAAACAAACTTAAAACTAGAATACTGGAAAGTAAAATGGAACTCAGTCATATGCAGGTTTAATAATTTTTCATTAATTCATAGAAAAGAAAAAAATTACATAAAACTGGAACCCTTGAATAGAGACACACACGTCTTTATTTATACAAGAACATAGAACTATCTTGAATGCTTAAAGCCCTAAACATTGAATTGCCAAAAAAACCCTTGAAGTCTTGATTTTTGAAGTTGGTCAAATGCAACATGTGATGTGCCAGTAGAATCTTCAATCTTGGACGTTGAGGAGTACTTTGGGAGCAAGGAAAAAGATCATAGACGTTGATTTGGTCCTAGTGCACAGTATCACGTGGGTTTGTTCAAGCTGTGGGGGGACAAGAGAGGACAAGAGTGAAAGTGATGGGGTTTTGGTTAGTGGGATGTGATAAGGGTGGTATGAATCACTAATCTGCACCTAATCAAGGGATAACCCTTTGATTTGTGCAAATTAGAGATTAGGGTTTAAGAGGTTGGGGATGGTTAAACAGGGGTGTTTAATCTTGTTTTTGGGTTAAACTTATTTAAAAAACGTGTTTCCCACAAAATCAGTAAGTTTAATTAATCTGTTTAAAAAGTGGTGGGTGGAATGCTGACGTGGTGGAGGAGATGAATTTGATTGGTGGAGGAGTGAGTGGAGGGTGAGGTGGCGAGTTTTGGTTGGATGATGGGAGTTTCATGTCTGGACAGAAGTAGCCCCTAAGCTCCTTTCCTTTGTTCATTTTGTAAAAACAGCATATAAACTTCTTTTCCCTTTATAAGCAAGTTTGGCAACTTGTCATATTTGGCACAACATTTTATAAACTTTTTCCAAAGGGTTTTTAAATGCACTAATTGTATTCTTCAAGGGCCATTCTTGTAATGTTTTCAAACTTCAAGGACCTTGACTTGTTTGTTGACTTCTTGGAGGACCAATATTGACAATTTAGTTTTGTTGAGGGACTAAATTTACCAATTCTTCAAAGTTAAGGGTCCTTTTTGTAATTTTGACAAACTTTAGGGACCAAACTTGTAATTATGAAGATACAAGGGTATAAAGTGTCAATTATTCAAACTTGGAGGACCAATCTTCAATATTCTTCAAATCTTCAAGGGTTTTCTTTGGAAAATTCTTCATTAGGGCTTGGTTCATCGTGCGGCTTCGTTTCCCGTGTTCGTTTTTGCATGATTCTTGTGATCTTTTGTCATTTTCTCAATATCCGTACCTAAAATACACAAGCAACAAACACAAGCATATATTTGGGTATTTTGATGATATTTAATGCATTTTAAGTCCAAAAAGAACGATGAGACCATGTATAAAAGCAGTCTCATCACTCCCCCATACTAAACCATTGCCGTGCCCTCACGCAATGCTAGAATAAAGTATCGTAGCACCTCCAAAATTCATTTTTATTCACTTTATGAAATGATAAACTAGCTACACTAATACTATTACTACTACTTGCGTTTTAGACATAATGTATAATTTTCATCGCAAAATGGGACGTTTAGGTTCATAGAATAAGAACACGTGAATGCTTCGTTAGAAATAATTTCATCGTCCTCGATTTTCACTTCAATTCCATGCCAAGCGTGCAACGAGATCATTGTCATTATAAGTTAGTAATGCTAACACTACTCATATGCCCTAATCACGTACTTATCCTCCCATTATTCCTAAGTTGTATCTCTTATATTTTATTTTGTCTTA
Organism: Glebionis coronaria; assembly: GCA_025667525.1. Lineage (NCBI taxonomy): Eukaryota > Viridiplantae > Streptophyta > Magnoliopsida > Asterales > Asteraceae > Glebionis > Glebionis coronaria. The sequence goes on along the minus strand of CM046882.1, from coordinate 95,934,345 downwards.
ATGTTTCACGAGGATACATTGTTGACTTATGCGATAATAGAGATTTAGGTCTAAAAATAGAGTCCTAACGGTGTAACTAAGACCATCAAATCAATAACCCCTCCTAATAGACGACGATGTTAAAAAATTAAGTTGACAAGAAGAATCGATAAACATGGTTTTATAACGGTTTTGAACATGAGACTTATTACCAAGACTTTTATACGCCCCCTAACGGAAGGGCCTTATTATCTTTGGTTTACCTCCATCTTTTATTCAACTTCGCCATGAAGCTTTTATTATGACTTCGGTCTTGCCTTGCCTTTTATTATCCGCCTCATCGGTGGTTTTATTAGCCAAAGACGTATATCCTCACGCTAAGGCGAATTTTGGATCTTTAAAGCTTCGAAGATTAAGGCTTGATTCACTTTCAATTTTGCATAGATTTTTCGGCCTTGTGGGGCTTCAAATTGTTTGCTTGATTTAGGTGAGCACTTGAAATCTTATTATTGGGTGAAGCTTTTGATTATTTGGGTGCCAATACTTCAAAACCGTGACGCTGGCGATGCCTTAATGTCTTCCCAATTTAATTACACGGAAGCTACTAGAATAGACTAGAAACCCAACAATCCCAACTAAACCGCTAAGTCTATATTTATTAAGCAAAAAATATTTACATGCGAAGGGAGAATAAGCAAATAACGAGAACACATGAGTTTTTGAAAGAATACGAGTACTCTACGTTTAGCATAGTAACTTATAATTAACTCTATCATTTCTCGTCCTCATTTAAGAGACTTAGCCTAATGTGTAGTTAAGGAATCAAAGCTAAGTGCTCAACACGCACGGTCGAGTCAAAAATTACTCTTATTCTCGCCATCGGAAAACCTACATTCGTGTCTTTAAACACTTATAAAATATGAGAAAATTTTTAAAATTTGGCCATTTTTAGCCTTATTTTGCAACAAAATGATAAACAAAACGATAAACTTTGGAAAGCGTGAAGGTTTGGCAAGGCAAGTATCTATTCACCCCCATACTAAAGTTAAACATTGTCCTCAATGTTTCGAGTCTAGGGGTGCAAACACCCCCATACTAGAGACGTAGTCGAATGCCTAATCTAACATGGAAAGGGTGTAACCAATAAATTAATAGCCGTTTATGAAGTGTGCTAGAAACCTAAGGTTAGAACATCAAAAGGATATATCATGGATATTGAGAAATGTCTCCAAAGCAAACGATCGAGTGCTCCCATAAAACGAACACGAGAGGCTCCAATCGTGAAGATCATGATCTAAAAACCACATATCACAAACAACCACGGAACAAAGGTTGGAAGGGCACGAATCCCCACACGTAAGCTACATTAGACTAAGAAAGCGATAATATGTACATAGGATAAGCATGGGACTCCCCCACGAGGCACCTCGTTTTTGATTACCGAGTCATGAGCTCGACTCGATCCCCTCAATACTAATTATCATTGGGGAAGGTGACTTGGTCGAGGTAGTTCAAGGATGGAACTTCCCCGCCAAAGTAGTGCTTCAACCTATGTCCATTCACCTTGAAGTTAGGACCATCATCTTGAGCTAGCTCGATGGTCCCATACGGAAACACTTGAGTCACGGTGAATGGACCGGACCAACGGGATTTCAATTTACCGGAAAAAATTTTCAATCTTGAATTAAAAAGCAAAACTTGATCCCCAATGTTAAAAACCCGGTTTTTAATTTTAGAATCATGCAACTTTTTAGTTTTTTCTTTATAAATCAATGAATTTTCATAAGCAATATCCCTCAATTCATCCAATTCATTTAATTGCATTTTCTGGTGTTTTCCCGCGGTCTCCATGTCATCATTACAATGCTTTAGGGCCCAATAAGCCTTGTGTTCTAACTCAATAGGCAAATGACAATTCTTTCCATACACAAGCTTATAGGGAGTGCACCCAATGGGTGTCTTATGAGCGGTCCTAAAGGCCCATAAAGCATCGTCTAACTTATCCGACCAAGTTTGTCGGTTTTCCCCAACGGATCTCTCCAAGATCCTCTTCAAAGCTCGGTTTGAAACCTCGACTTGCCCACTCGTTTGTGGGTGATAAGCCGTAGAAAGACGATGTGTAACCCCATATTTCCTTAGAACCCTTTCAAATTGGTCATTACAAAAATGGGTTCCACGATCGCTTATGATAGCACGAGGGGTTCCAAACCGAGAAAACAATTGCTTCAAAAACTTGACTACCACACGAGCATCATTGGTGGGCAAGGCCTTTGCCTCCACCCACTTAGAAAGGTAGTCAACCGCAACGAGAATGTACTTATTACCACGAGATGATGGGAACGGCCCCATAAAGTCTATGCCCCAAACGTCAAAGATCTCACATACTTGAATGATATTTTGTGGCATTTCATCTTTTTGTGAGGCTTTTCCTTGTCGTTGGCATGAATCACAAGACTTCACAAGATCTTGTGCATCTCGGTAAATAGTAGGCCAAAAGAAGCCGACATCAAACACCTTCTTAGCCGTGAGATTAGCACCGTGGTGACCACCCGTGGGTCCCTCATGGCAAGCTCTAAGGATGTTAGAAGCTTCGGTGCCAAATACACAACGTCGGATGATTTGATCCGCACAAGTTCGAAACAAGTAAGGGTCGTTCCAAAAGTAGAACTTGACGTCACGAAAGAATTTTCGTTTTTCTTGAGTCGTCATACCCTTAATGATGAAGTTACCCGCATGGTAATTTGCAAAATCCGCAAACCATGGGGTGGAAGAATCAAGCTTAGAATTCACTACACCAAGTGTTTCAAGCGGAAATGTTTCGGTGATTACCTTGGGCTCGTAAACACTTTGGTGAGGATCTTCCAAACGAGAGAGATGATCGGCCGCTAGATTCTCGGCTCCTTTTTTGTCAACGATTTTGTGATCAAATTCTTGAAGGAGGAGAATCCAACGAAGTAATCTCGGCTTAGCATCTTGCTTTGCCATGAGATACTTGATAGCCGAATGGTCCGTATACACTATGCATTTCGTCAAGACGAGATAAGGTCGGAATTTCTCAAATGCATACACCACGGCAAGGAACTCCTTTTCCGTTGTAGTGTATTTAAGTTGAGCCTCGGTCATCGTCTTGCTAGCATAGTGAATAGGCAAGAAGTGCTTATCATGACGTTGCCCCAAAACGGCCCCAATGGCGTAATCACTAGCATCACACATTAGTTCAAAGGGAAGGTTCCAATTTGGAGCAACAAGAATAGGAGCTTCGGTAAGTTTCCTCTTAAGGATCTCAAAGGCTCGTACACAATCTTCGTCAAAGACAAAACGTGCCTCTTTTTCAAGAAGATGTGTAATGGGTCGAGAAATCTTCGAGAAATCCTTGATGAATCGTCGATAAAAGCCCGCGTGGCCTAGGAAACTCCTAACTCCCTTGACGGTTTTGGGATGAGGTAATTTGGCGATGACGTCTACCTTAGCTTGATCTACCCTCAATCCCCGCTTTCGAGACCTTGTGCCCTAAGACGATTCCACTCTTAACCATAAAATGACACTTTTCCCAATTGAGCACAAGGTTGGTTTCCTCACAACGTTTTAACATTCTCTCAAGACTAGACAAACACGAAGTGAAAGAATCACCAAACACGGAAAAGTCATCCATGAAGACTTCCATCGTCTTTTCGATCATATCATGAAAAATAGTCATCATGCATCGTTGAAAAGTTCCCGGTGCATTACAAAGTACGAATGGCATTCTACGATAGGCAAACGTTCCATATAGACACGTAAACGTAGTTTTTTCTTGATCACGAGGATCGATGGGAATTTGGAAGTAACCGGAAAAACCATCTAAAAAGTAATAGAAATCGTTTCCCGCAAGACGCTCCAACATTTGGTCCATGAAGGGCAAGGGAAAATGGTCTTTTCGAGTGGCTTCATTTAACTTTCGATAGTCAATGCACACTCTCCATCCGGTCACGAGTCTAGTGGGAATCAACTCGTTGGCATCGTTTGGCACAACGGTCATCCCTCCCTTTTTAGGGACACAATGAATAGGACTCACCCAAGGGCTATCGGAAATAGGGTAAATCATTCCCGCGTCAAGGAGTTTAAGGACCTCCTTTTTGATGACGTCGTGAATTTTGGGGTTCACCCTCCTTTGACTTTGGATTGTTGGCTTGAAATCCTCCTCCATTAAGATTTTGTGTACAAAATTTGGGATCGATTCCCTTAATGTCGGATAATTTCCACGCAATCGCCCCTTTGTGATCCTTAAGAACATCGACAAGTGCGGTTTTTTCATCATTCGAAAGATCCTTCGCAATAATAACCGGCAACTTGTCGTCCTCCTCCAAATAGACATATTCGAGGTGAGGAGGTAAATCTTTCAACTCGAGGATAGGTGGTTCCTCAAGTGAAGATTTGGGCTCGATACTCATAACCTCCTCGGGTGGAGGAAATGGGAAATCGTTAAGAAAATCTTTGATAATCGAGAAGTCCTCATCGTTGTCGAGGTCTCCGTTACAAGTACGTGGAACATCGAATTCTTCCAACGTAAAACCACCACCTTCGAAAGGAGTGAAGGTTGGTGTCGAATTATCAAGAATTGGATCTAACATAGTGGGATTGCCACTAGTTTCTTCATCACCAAACCCTAAAACTTCTTGTGAAAATTCCTCGCAAACCACGTCGATCATATCAACTAGATTTATGGTAGCAACGGAATAAACATGAGAAAGTTGAGAATTTTGAGTTGCGTTTATAACAAGTTCCTCGTCGTTGAAACGTAAGGTGATCTTTCTAGCATGCACATCAATCAAAGCCATAGACGTATCTAAAAACGAACGACCTAAAATAAGAGGAACTTGAGGATCCGTGGGGATGTCAACAACAATAAAGTCTACGGGATAGTAGAACTTCCCCACTTTCACAAAAACGTCTTCCGCCAAACCACATGCAAGAATCGTGGAATGGTCGGCCAACTCAATAGACATTCGTGAAGGAGTAAGATTAGGAAGATTGAGCGACTTGAAGATTGCAAGTGGCATCAAGTTAATGCTAGCACCAAGATCGGCCAAGGCATAGCATTCTTCCATATCTTGAATGGCACAAGGGATCAAAAATTTACCGGGATCACCGACTTTTTGAGGTATGCGATTAAGATAAACCGACGAACAACTAGACATTTGGTGCAATTTCTCCTTGTTGTTCAACATACTCTTAAAGTTAGCGGCAAATCGAGGCATCATGACCAAAGCATCGGCGAAACTCACATTAAAATGCAAATCACGAAACATTTTCATAAAAAGCTCAAATTGGTAGTTGTCGCGCTCTTGTCGTTTCTCCTTCCTAAGTCTCGATGGGTAAGGCAAGGGTGGTGTGGGTTGGGGCATAGGCATAGCCTTTGGAATCTCGGGTTCCAATATGGGTGATGGGTCAACCGTAGGTGTGGCATGAGCGGTACTTTGTGGGATTGAAATATGCTCCTTTTCGACCACCACCTCGGGTTCTTCCTCAATTTCCTCCACCGTTGGAGTAATTGGTTGAGGAGTCGGTTCTTTAAGTGTCTTACCACTTCGTGTGGTAATTACTTTCATCTCTCCCTTCGGGTTTGAAACGGTGTTACTAGGAAAACTACTCGAAGTAGAGTCTTTGTTCCCTATGACGGCTTCTAAAATGGCGTTAAGCTTAGCATCTTGACTATTAAACTTCAAATCTTGGCTAGCGGCTTTTTGGTCAATTCTTTGTTCAAGCCTAGCATGACTTTTCTCTATCTTGTTGTTTTGACCTCGAATTTGGTTAGCAAAATCATTTTTCAATTCATTTCTCATGGCTAGATTTTCCTTAACAAAATTAGCTAACTCCTTGGTGTTATTAGCCGTGTCCCTAGCTTGATTAGCCAATTGCTCTTGTATATTTTCCAAAATCTTATCATTTGCCGTGGCGTAATTCACAAAGTCCATTGGAAGTTCTTTAGTGTAAGCATTTTGAAGACCTTGACTCGTGTTTTGAAAATTACGGTTTTGATTTTGATTTTGCAATTGGCTACTACTACTCCCTTGATTCCCATAGTTGTTATTACCCTTAAAATTGTTCCTTTGATTGCTTTGGTAACCAACTTGATTGTTTCGATAATTGTTAGCATTTTGATTTGGTGAAAAACCCGGTGGAGTCAATTGATTAGTGCGAGGAACTTGACCGTTTTGGTTATAAGTTCCCGCGGCCGCGAAGGCACTCGAAGTGTTACCACCGTTGGTAATGCACTCGGAATAATCGTGAGCTCCACCACAATACATACAAGAAACCTCAACCGCTTTAATCGTAGCGGGAGCGGGTTGTTCACCAACTTTAAACTCAACTAACAATCCTTTCACTATATCAAAAATTTTGTTCTCCAAATTAGCCTCGACTTGGCAAGCATCAACGGTGTGTGACAATGAAGGCGAAGACGAAGACGAAGTCTTACGAACACTCGACGTGCTACGAGGACTATACACCTTAGACCTATTTTCAATGATTAACAATGCTTCCTCGACCGTCTTACACAAAAAATTACCACCCGCGGCGGTATTAAGATAATCACGCTCATGATCGTTCAAGCCATTGTAAAACGTGTCAATTTGATGCAAGTCGGAAAAACCATGATGAGGACATTCATGCAACATTTCCTTAAACCTATTCCAAGCCGTTGAAAAACTCTCATTATACTCTTGTGAAAATTTTGAAATCTCGTTTTTCAAGTGCGTAGTCTTAGAGGGCGGAAAAAATTGGTTCACGAATTTTGAAACGAGATCCTTCCACGTCAATATAGAATTGGGTGGCTCTTTCTCTAACCAAATTTTTGCGGGCCCCGCTAAGGAATACGGAAAAAGCATCATCTTAATCGAGTCGTTTGAAACATCCTTAAACTTGCACGTGGCGGTGAGACGATTAAATTGGCGAATGTGGTTATGAGGGTTGTCCTTTTCGTCACCTCGAAACTTGTTGTTTTGAATCATTGACAACAAACCCGTCTTAACCTCAAAATTCTCCGCAAGGATAGTGGGAATCACAATCGCTTCTCCATAACCCTCGGTGGGTGCTTGAAGCAACTCCATCATAGTTCGATTAGCCATAGGTGCTTCTTTCACTACAATGGGTTCGTCAATAGGAGACTCCTCACTAGAAGGAGTGATGGATTTGTTTCTTCGTTTACGAGCACGTCTTGCTTTAGAGCGAGTTTGCATAAACGTCACGTACAACGAGAAGGCGAGCAAAGAAGATTCTTTTTGGTGTTTTTACTTTTTCAATTTTTTTTGTGGTTTTTGGTTGTTTTTACTTTTTTGGATTTTTGGAATGTATTAGTAGACACAAATCTACAAATCTCCTCCTTAATCAAATCTCTTGATTAAAGAAGCCTCAAGGAATGAAAACGATCACGTGAAGTGAACGCCTTCGATGACTTTAGAACGATGGTGGAACACCAAATCGTTCAAGAGGGTTTAATCAATAGAAACCAAGAAAATATATATGATACTTAGTAATACTTTGGGCGGCAAAACCCTCGATTGGCTTTCAAAATCAAAATACGCACAAGCAAGCGGAGGAAACGAGGCGGCGCGAAGCACTTAAGAGCCTTTTTCCTTTAGGTCGTGAAATACAACCGCCTTATACCCACCTTATAGTTTGTATTTCTCAAAATCGAGCTTCACGAAAGTATTTATCTTTTTTTGCCTTTTTATTTGGTTTGAGATTCGAATACAATGATTGGGTAATGACCTCCCAAGTCAAGGTTGTGATTTCTCACGTATTTGGAGTACTTGTAAATTTATTGTTCTACGTATACAATATAGTAATAGTATTCACAAAAAAAACGAAAACGATAATACGTATTAGTAGAGTGCTACTAATACAATTAATTTTATGGCTATATATTAAAACAACAATGGTTCAATCAAAACACAACACGCCTCCCCGGCAGCGGCGCCAAAATGATTGTAGTGTTTTTGTACCCTTTAGGAAAAGGATGACAAATAGTGGTAGTATTAAGTGTCGGTTTAGGAAAACCGAGCACTAATGACCCAAGTGAAGTCCAAGTTCGTTTCCCAAGGAGGCAAGTGCGTTGTGTATTGAATTGATATTGATTTGTGATTATATGATTGAGAAAGAAATGGGATTAGAAGAGAAAGACGGTTACGAAAATGAATTAAACTACGACGAAAAAGGCGTACACGTAAAGTCGTAAAAAACTACAAAATTAAAAATTTTAAACCTAATAATTAATTAAAAGCTAAAATAAGTCTAAAATAATATAAATAAGAATAAGAATCCAATTAAAATATTTTAAAACCTTTTATTAATTAAATATTCAATTTTAAATGCTAATTAAAGCCCTACAATTGAATATAATTAATCAAAATGTCCAAAATATGATTTTATTGAACAAATAAGTTACTTATATTATTTAAAGACTAAAAAGTATTTTTCTTAATTTTTAAATACTATTTTTCTATTTTTTTAATCACTAAAAACTATTTTTTTTAAACTAAAATAATCATAAAAAATAATTAAATAATGCCAAAATTAATTTAACAATTTTAAAAATCCTAAATTACCCTAATGAACAGTAGAAAATTGAAAAAGTTTGAAAAATGTAAATCTTGCACTAAAAGACAAAACTGAATAATAATTAAACCCTAATTAACTTAAATTAATTGTAAAAAATAATTAAAAAGTGAACAGTAAATATTTTTAAAACCAAAAATCTTAAAATATAATTCTAAGTCTAGGAAAAATTTTAAAAGTGAAAAATATAAATTTTCTACACTAAATTCCAAAAAACAGTAATTAAAAAGTTATTTAAATAAGCTATTTAATCTAAAAATTATAAAATGAACAGTAACTTAAAAATTAATTAAACTGAAAAATCAGAAATTAAAAACGAAAAATAATGCAAAAAGATTGAAAACCTAAATCCTAAAAATCACCACTAAGGACAAAAAAATGGAATCTGATAGTTACCTTTTTCTTTTCTGTCTTTTAGTGTAGCAGTGGCTACAAAAACACTAGCAGGGGTAATGAAGTTCCCACTGCTAGTGTAATATCAAAGTCTGGTGGACTTTAAGCTTAGGAAAGCTTGGTTACTTGGATTTGAATAGCAACAAAGGCACCCCCACACTCAGTGGAGTGTGGGGAGTCAGTTTAAACAATAAAAACACCAAGCACAGTTCAAGTTTAACACAAAAATAGGCAATTAAAGTGACTGTTTATCAGAAACTGGTCTAGGGGACTATTGCTGAACTATTTGGTCACTAGGACGAATTTTAACAAGCCAAAACTTGCTCAAATGATCACCAAATCACAACCAATCAATCTAAAACCCTAGACTGACCTATCATCTACAATATGCAAAAAATCAAACCACAAAACACATTGAAACTAAGCAGAAAAATGGCTTACTGATTTTTAAGCTATGTTTATCAAATGAGCATGCAATTCTCTTAAGAACTTAACCAAAATGCAAACCAAGTATTACACACTCCTAACAAAACCTAAAGAGTGTGTCTACCCTGTTTTCAAACCAGATAAATGACAATCACTTGGCTAAATAAGCAGACCCAAACACCCCTTTAAATACTGAAATCAAGATTTTTCAAACAAAATCCTTTCAAACACACTCAAACTGACTTAACAGACTTCAATCATGCATAAGACACTAAATAAACTTCATTCAAACCTCATGAACACACTTAACACACAAATCATAGATTTCATACAATTCACTTAAATTCACAATTTTCTGAAAATTGAACAATGAAACAAAGGATCACCTTGTGGGACCCACATCCAGGTCCCACTGTGGTAGCAAAACCACCTCCAATATACTCGGGTATATGCAGACTCTTTGAAGAACAAACACCACAACCCTGCTAAGAAAAGAAGAAAAAGAAACAAGCACAATAATATCCAATCTGTTTTTCTTTAAAACTTTTGAAACCAAACAAAGAAACTAAACAAGTCAACTCCAGGAACTAAACCTGTCTTATCAAGACAGATTCAGTTCAAACTTGAACTTGGATCCAAACTTTTCAGAAAGAACAAGTTTATGAAAATCTTGGATATAAGTGAAATTCTTAAAAAAAAACTTGAAGGTTTAAAATGAATTCAGGGAAAAACAAACTTAAAACTAGAATACTGGAAAGTAAAATGGAACTCAGTCATATGCAGGTTTAATAATTTTTCATTAATTCATAGAAAAGAAAAAATTACATAAAACTGGAACCCTTGAATAGAGACACACACGTCTCTATTTATACAAGAACATAGAACTATCTAGAATGCTTAAAGCCCTAAACATTGAATTGCCAAAAAAACCCTTGAAGTCTTGATTTTTGAAGTTGGTCAAATGCAACATGTGATGTGCCAGTAGAATCTTCAATCTTGGACGTTGAGGAGTACTTTGGGAGCAAGGAAAAAGATCATAGACGTTGATTTGGTCCTAGTGCACAGTATCACGTGGGTTTGTTCAAGCTGTGGGGGGACAAGAGAGGACAAGAGTGAAAGTGATGGGGTTTTGGTTAGTGGGATGTGATAAGGGTGGTATGAATCACTAATCTGCACCTAATCAAGGGATAACCCTTTGATTTGTGCAAATTAGAGATTAGGGTTTAAGAGGTTGGGGATGGTTAAACAGGGGTGTTTAATCTTGTTTTTGGGTTAAACTTATTTAAAAAACGTGTTTCCCACAAAATCAGTAAGTTTAATTAATCTGTTTAAAAAGTGGTGGGTGGAATGCTGACGTGGTGGAGGAGATGAATTTGATTGGTGGAGGAGTGATTGGAGGGTGAGGTGGCGAGTTTTGGTTGGATGATGGGAGTTTCATGTCTGGACAGAAGTAGCCCCTAAGCTCCTTTCCTTTGTTCATTTTGTAAAAACAGCATATAAACTTCTTTTCCCTTTATAAGCAAGTTTGGCAACTTGTCATATTTGGCACAACATTTTATAAACTTTTTCCAAAGGGTTTTTAAATGCACAAATTGTATTCTTCAAGGGCCATTCTTGTAATGTCTTCAAACTTCAAGGACCTTGACTTGTTTGTTGACTTCTTGGAGGACCAATATTGACAATTTAGTTTTGTTGAGGGACTAAATTTACCAATTCTTCAAAGTTAAGGGTCCTTTTTGTAATTTTGACAAACTTTAGGGACCAAACTTGTAATTATGAAGATACAAGGGTATAAAGTGTCAATTCTTCAAACTTGGAGGACCAATCTTCAATATTCTTCAAATCTTCAAGGGTTTTCTTTGGAAAATTCTTCATTAGGGCTTGGTTCATCGTGCGGCTTCGTTTCCCGTGTTCGTTTTTGCATGATTCTTGTGATCTTTTGTCATTTTCTCAATATCCGTACCTAAAATACACAAGCAACAAACACAAGCATATATTTGGGTATTTTGATGATATTTAATGCATTTTAAGTCCAAAAAGAACGATGAGACCATGTATAAAAGCAGTCTCATCATGGCTTATAAGTTGAACTTACCAAACTTACCAAGCTCAAGTCAGATACACACAGAGTTTCATGCATCACAACTCAAGCTTTGTAAGTGAAACACCTACAAAATGGACATTTTGCAACATTTTGGAGAAGATATGTTAATCTTCGTGGTGCTAAAAGCTTTATTGGACATAAGGATTAGGAAGCTGAACATCAAAGCACTAGTTTATGTGTTGATCAAGTAGGTCAATCATCATATTAAAGATGATATATGGGAGATTCGATAAGATCATATGAAGAGGTTTTCTAAATTTTCACTTATCATTGAGGACAAAGATCTTGCTAAGGTGAGTGGATTGTCATAAGCTGGAAATAAAAAGTTAAATTTGTAAATTTGTAAAGGTCAACCCGTTTGAAGAACACCTTTGATTGAAAAATTTGTCAACCACATCATTCTCATTAGTTCATTTCTTCTATGTTCTTTTAATCAACTAGACGAGTACTCGCGCATAGCAGCGAAAATGCCCAGTGGCAGATATTTCATGATATGACATTTTGAGGCAAGTGTTATTTAAAACATAAAGTGATATTGTTAAATAAATTGTAAACGCTCGTAACATGCAATGAATTCTTAAGATGGTACTAAGCTTTTCGGAAATATAAAAGAAGTATATAAGTGATATTTTAGCATGACTTAAAAAAATAAGAATACAAATACGAGGATCACTAAAAAAATCAAACTAAATACTACAAAGATGTCGGAAATATAGAAGGAGAATATTAGTAATATTTTTAGCATAGCTTAAAAAAATAAAAATAAAAGGAGAAAATTAGTGATATCCGCGCTTCGCTCCAACGCGTTTTGTGTAGAGTGTTGCGATGCGTTTTGTATATAGCGTTCTTTATTGTAAAAGTTACTTAATCTTATCTGGGGCATGATATTGTTAAAGGTTGAAGGCATAATTCTAGTGTATGCAAGGAATTAAAAATGTAACAAATTTTGTCAGGTATGTATATAAAGGAAGCTAAACGAGATGGAGTTGAATCACTGTCACAATTAAGCCAAATATAAGGAACCAAAATATAATATTATAATTTTTCAAGTAATGTATTGCGCATCATATATTCAAAATCATCATTTATTGTGTATTAAAGATGTCTAACAAATTAAGTTCCATAGCTAATACTCGTTCAAGTTATAGAGGTGCAAAAAACTTATGTTTTTTTACTGAAAGTTCTATACTATCAACTTCGAGTTTTTATCACCATTATCCTTTTTAAAGTACTGATGGAATCGTAAGTGCTTGTTTTACCAACCAACTTGCCCCGAAATCTCAACCCTGCATAATTTATATATTAATGCAGGTACAATAATTTTATAAAGGGACTCTATGGATGAGATGTCTATGAAATTAGTAATAGGACAATTACATACCATATCTAAGTTCTTCAATTAAATTCCGAACTTATCCGTAAGAGGATTCGCAATCAAGAAATCCACACATGCATCCAAGGACATAACGACAAGATAATTCATACTACAATAATTAGGAAAAAAACTTACTATTTACTTTGTTGTAGCCATGTGCGTGTGATGTAGTAAAACGGGTCAAGTAATTAAATGCACATTTAGGAAAACGTACAAAAATGACCAAGTGAGTTCGTTCTCAGTGGAGGTGTTGGAGTTGTGTCAAAATTAATTGTTTTTATTTAATATTGCTTGGAAAGAGAAAAGAATGAAAGGAAAAACACGGATTACGCTAAAAATTAACACTAAGACGAAACGCATTTTTACGCAAATCGAGGCGAAAAATAAAATATTCAAAAGATTTTCCAAAAATTACAAATAAATCCTAAATAATATAATTAAGATTGAAAAATCAATAAAACCTTTTTAAAACTTTTTATTTAATTATTATTTAATTTTAAAGTCTAATAAAAGACTTAAAATAAAAAATAATAAAGAAAAAGTCCAATTAAAGATTTTATTAACCTCAAATATATTAATCTAATGCTAAAAAGTATTTTTCCGAATTTTTAAAAATAAATTAACTATTTTTTATAGACTTAATAAAAACAAAAAAAGAAAAATGAATTAAAATAAACGACAACAGGGAAAAATATGAAAGCACTTTCAGAAAGTCTTAAATTAATACCAGAACTAAGGAAAAATTAAGCAAACCAAAATCCTAAGCTAGATAAGCCAGAAATGAAACAATAAGCTATGACTTATTATTAAGCTATGGAATGAAAAAGGTGTTAAGTAGAAAACGGGGGAAAACCTAAACAAGAAACAAGACCTGGTACAATAGATAACACGTATAGTTCCCCAACGAGGGGTCTCGTGTTTGAAACCATGCCAAACCTTTTTTGTGAATTTTTTAATTTTCTTTTGGACATATCAACCCTAATAAGCGTTTAGCTTATTAGGGAGGTGTGAATAAGCAATAAACAGTAAGTAACAAGCCACGAATAAGCCAAAAAGCCACATATCATAATTCAAAAAGCACACCTTAAAGCCCTATTACCCGATATCTGGCAACTAGACTATGTCTTGTTGTCAGATATCTGATACAACTAAAACATAGGTTCTCAAACAAATGCAATAAATACTTTTTTGGTGAATATCAAATTGGGAAATAAGCTGTTCTAAGCTATGAAACTTGAAACTAAATATAAGCAGACCTAAAATACCCCTAAACCTAACTGTCTACCAAATTTTATCACTTAAAACAAAGTTTATCTCTTGAAAATACTATATGGTGGTTTTTGACTGTTTTGATGGAAATATTCAGCAAGAAATGTGCACAGACAGTTCAACAAAACAACATAAACTACACTTCATGCATACCAAATAGACACCACATCAATTATCATACCAAACTTCAGATAAACTCATGAGGCTCAAACAATATGGACATATGACATATTTTTGCGGAGAAACCACAAACACATGAACTCTTGATTTTTGCTTTAGACAACCTGATTTTAAAAGTTAAACAACACAACTCTAAAGTATCTAATGTGAGCAGACACTTTAGTTCAAGTTTGTTTTCCCTAATTATATGATGATAGATTAAAGAAATGAGATGGAAAAGATATGAATTTTAGAGAGAGAAAGTATTGAGAGAAAGTAGAGAGAAAAAGGCGATTAACTAGGAGAAATTAGATTAAGAAATGAAAGCTTCAACCCTCCTAACATGCTAGGAGGGTGCTTATATAGTGCACCCACATACGGGCTCTCTAATGGACTATATATGTTTTGGGCCGGGCTTGAATAAATGCTTAGTACCTTGAAAGAGGCATTTTAAGCTAACCATCAAGCCTGTAATGTCACGACTATTTTAACTAACTATTACAACGTTTGAATAAATATTACAATACAAACCTATGACTGAACATTCTTGTTTGACTCAATATTTTGAGGCTAACAATCTCCCCCAATGTGAGGTCATTCCTCTTTGGTATTTGGAGATCAATGGAGATTACGAATTTCGTCATAAATGAGTCTTGAACATGTAATAGTAGTCTTGTTCCTTCATGCTGTGATCTTTGAGCCTTTGTCGTTGTCTTTCGGCTTTGTCTTTAAACTTAAGATCTTTAAATAATCCTTGACTTGTCTTTGCCATCTTGCGATCTCGTGTCTTTATCCACATGCTCATACTTAACACAATCTTGAAAGCTTGCTAACAATCTCCTTTGGAGAGAGGTCATTCCTCTACATTAATTAATAAAGAAGATTTTGATCATCAGAGTAGCGGAAGTATTTAGCTTTCTTGATCGTTGAAAGTCTTTGGACATGAGTATGTGGTTTTGAATCTTTGACTTTGCTGAGTACACCGTAACATCACCTTCTCGAGACAAAACTTAGACACGGACTGAATGGCTTTGACATTCATCCTAAATTGGTAGCGTTTTACCTCCGGTCGGTGAAGACCGTTACACGATATTAGATATCATACCTGTGATAGGTAGATTCAATTAAGAATATCCTTGACAGGGTTTCGCGGCTGTACTAGCCGTTCTCTTTACTCGACCGTCTCAAAGCAAGACTGCGAACATAAAGAGCGAATCAATTGGATAAATATCCGCTTGATTAAAGTCATCAATTCAAATTCCTGGAACAAGTTTGATTCATTAAGAATCTTACCATTGTTGCTTTCCAGTTGACACAAGCTTGATTCATAAGAATCTCGCAAGTTACCTACTGTAGCGCTGTTAAATGTGCTAGAAGGATTTCCATTCGTCACGGTGAATATTAACAAATATAACTCTGAATGTTCTAGCAAGACCATAAAGATATTACGTAGAAACCTGAAACGAGTTTGAATCGATAAAGAAACAAACCACTGTTGATTTTTAGTTTTACATATGTTCAATTCATAAAGAATCTTACACATGACCTACCGCAGTGCTGTTTGATGTTAACACTGGAAGGATTTCCACTCATCATTGTGAATACTAGGTAGTATCACTCTGAGTGTTCTAGCAATATCGCAAGGATATAGCGTAGGACTCTCTTGATCTTCATCCGTATGTCCTAAAGAGATTTGATTGATCTCTTGGCTCTAGACTCGATTTGTGCACTTTTAGTGGTCGAAGGCTGGAGCAGATGCCACCTATTCAATATCAACTATCTCGGAGTGAGAAAGTCAATAGAAGTCGTGTTGATCTCCGTGAGAATAAAACAAACTTCTTTTGAGAGAAGCCTGAGTCAGCTGGGGAGGGGTTGTGCATTACATCACTGGGTCCATGATGCATTGTCTTCATGATGTGTTGACCCGGTTTCTGCCTAAGTTGTATGGAGGGCTTCTTTCTTTACACCCTTTATCCTTACATTTATTTTTCATTCTTCAACCCCTTCAATGCTTACCAAGACATCATTACTAGCACCTTGTTGTGATTGTTCCAGTGCTAGCTTCAGTACTTAGTCGGCATTCAGCTTCGTTCACATTCTACTCCATCTTTCCTATGGACTTCTAATAATCTACTGAATTGTCCCTGGGAAGATCCCTCTGGTTCTGGTTGGATCATAGGACTTAAACCTAACCACCCTTTTGACACCAATAACGTCGTGAATTAAAGATGTTGTGGGTATTTGATCGTAACCATGAGTGCTTGAGTCTTTAGATCACATTTTAATCACATTTTCTCCCCTATCTCTAATATATAAAATCGTTTGATATTAGAGATACCAAATTTGATTAAAATATATTTTGAAAAATAGTCTTGAAACTTTTCGGGAGAAGAATGTGTCAAACTTAGCATGAATTTGGAACACTCCCCCTCAAAAATTGATCCAATTGAATTGTCATTGTGAGGATGTGATCCACATTTCACTTTTTGAGGATAGGAGTTGTTGAACACACAATTTTTGAAAGATTTTAAATAATCATTGAGAAATTCTTGAAAAAATTGCGTTCAACGCTTTTTGAAAAACTCTATTTCTTTTTGGCGAAAAAGTTTTTCTAAAGCATAAACTTGAGTTCATAGACTTTGAATGTCTTGACAAATCCACTCAAGTGTAAGAAGATTTAACTTCTTTTGCTGAGGGTAAGCGCACTAACTCGTACACTCCCCCGTGAATATAGATCCGGGTTGTAATCTGAAAGTGATTACAAACCATTGTGTTGAGCTCAAAACGTTGAATGTTTTGTGACAAGCTCAACCCAAGATAGATTGCTCTACCCGTTGTTGGAAATATTGTCCAAAAGAGACAATTTCCTTTATAAAAGATATACATGACATGTTTTGAAAAATATTTACAACTTTCATTCGAGCTTTATGTACACACCCGTGTCGTTATTGAGCGACATTTCTAGGCACGTCCATATTCTCGATACGGAAAGACACATCGAGAAGAATATTTTTGGATTATCAAAGATCTTTTAAAATTTTGTATTTTGCTTTTACATTAATATATGCAAGTAGATGTTTGATAGATGAATCAAGCAGGCTTCTTTGCCAGAATCTCCAGTTATGCTGGAGTCAAACATCTCATACCAATTTTCCTAACTAGATACGCAAACCTCTCTTTCGAAGGAGCTTTTGTAAACAAGTCAGCTAATTGGTAATCGCTTCCAACAAAGTATAGTTCAACAATACCCCTTTCAACTTGTTCCTTAATGAAGTGATATCTGACATCAATGTGCTTCGTGCGGGAATGCTGTATCGGATTGCAAGAGATGGCTATGGCAGACTTTGAGTCACAGTACATAGGTACTTTATCAAAGTGGAAGCCATAATCCGTGAGTTGTGTTCTCATCCAAAGAACTTGAGCACAACACACAGATAGAGACACATACTCCACTTTAGCTGATGATAGTGACGTGCAATCCTGCTTCTTAGAAGACCATCCCACAAGCTTATCTTAACCTAGAAATTGTGCACCACCAGAAGTACTTTTTCGTGTATCAAGACACCCTGCATGATCAGAATCTGAATAGGCCGTTAGAAAGAAACCGGTTTCCCTCGGATACCAGAGTCCCCTGTGAATGGTATTCTTAAGGTATCGAAAGATATGTTTAACCTCCTTGAGGTGCTTTTCAGTGGGCCGTACTTGATATCGTGCACAATAACATGTAGCATGTGATATATCTGGTCGGCTTTCTGTTAAGTACATAAGGGAGCCAATCATGGAACAGTATCTCGTTTGATCTATGGCATCTCCCTCCAAATCAGCATCTAGGGATGTGGTTGATAATGGTGTCCCAACAGGGTCACATGAGGTCATACTATGCTTTTTGATTATCTCTTGACAATATTTAGCTTGATTGATAAAGATACCACTTGGGGATTGGTGAACTTGAATTCCTAGAAAGAATCTTAGTTCGCCCATCATTGACATTTCAAATCTGCTGTGCATTACTTTTTCAAACCATTTTGAAAGTTTTGGGTTTGTAGACCCGAAAATAATGTCATCAACATAAATCTGCACAAGCAAAATGTCATCCCCATATTTATAAGTGAACAAAGTTAGATCAATGGAACCTTTTTAGAAACCTTTGGATACTAGAAATTTCGAGAGCTCGTCGTACCATGCCCTTGGAGCTTGCTTGAGTCCATAAAGTGCTTTGTGGAGACGATACACCTTGTCAGGATAATGAGGATTGACGCATCCTTCCGGCTGTGTGACATAGACTTCTTCCTTCAAAGGACCGTTAAGAAACGCTGTCTTTACGTCCATTTGATAAATGATGAATACCTTATGTGCAACATAAGCAAGGAAAATCCTGACCGCTTCCATACGAGCTACTGGTGCAAATGATTCTTCAAAATCAACACCTTCTTTCTGTCCATACCCTTTGGCCACTAGCCTAGATTTATTCTTGATGATCGTGTTCTCTTCATCCATCTTATTTTTCCAGATCCATCGAATATTTAATGGTATTACATCGCATGGTCTGTCAACAAGTTCCCAGACTTTAAGTCTTTCAAATTGTAGAAGTTCATCCATCATCGATTCAATCCAAGCGTGATCTGCCAAGGCTTCTTTGATATTTGTTGGTTCAGCTGTACTCACAGCGAGTGCGAACATACAAACATCACCATTGGTTTCAAGTTGTCTTCTTGTGCGAACGGGCTGTGAAGGGTTTCCAATTACTTGAACCAAAGGATGATCTCGGGTCCAATGATGTGTTGAAGGATGTCGTTGATAGAACGTATGCATATTTGACGGATCAACATGGTGAGTAGAAGACTCTCCAGTTTCGTGTACCGGTGTACCAAATGGGTTGATAAAGTCGTCTTCGTCATTTAATGCATAGTCTGCTTGATTTGTGTTCTCTGGAGCAATGACAATAGTTGTGGATGTTGTAGGAGCGATTGTTGATGTGATATTCTGAGGAGGTAAATCTGCAGCAACCCGTGTTGAAGTAGATGAAGTAGTATCCTTTTGTTGACGATGATCGGTATCATCATTCTTATCATGAGTAACAGCGGAAGACTTCGATACAACATGTTTCTCCCCCGTGAAATATTCATCATAAATAGTTCCATATAACATTTCCAACTCTTCAATTGTCGTGTTGACTGTCATATCTGCTCTTGGAACATTTCCTGGAACCAACTTTGAACTTGACGATTCAGCGCTGTGGTCTTGAGTTCCGAGTTCCGTGCGGTTGTGAACGGAAGTCGTTTGTCGTTGTGAATCGGGACTTAAACTGTTTTGTTCAAGTGCCATTTCTTGTAATTCATCAAATCTGATATGAATAGTCTCGACTATCAATTTTGTTCTCTTGTTGTAAACTCTATATCCCTTAGACTAAGTTGTATATCCCACTAGAATACATGCATCACCTTTCTCTTTCATCTTATCCAAATTTTCACCATCTCGTATAATGTAACAAGTACATCCAAAAACGTGAAGGTGTTTGAGTAAATGTTTTCGATCATGAATTATGTGATATGGTGTCTTTTCATGTCTTGGGATAATTAAGGATCGGTTTTGTGTGTAGCATGCGGTTGACACGACTTCGACCCAAAAGTATAATGGTAGTTTTGAAGCGGATAATAATGTTCGAGCAGCCTCAACCAAATTACGATTTCATCTTTCAACAACATCGTTTTGTTCGGGTGTTCGAGCAATTGATGTTTCATGTTCAATTCCTTCAGCTTCAAAATAGTTTCTCAGAGTTGAATTCAAAAATTCTGTGCCTCTGTCAGTACTAATCACTTTTATTTGAGCTTGAAGACCATTTTGTATCAGTTTTAGGAAGTTGATGAGACATTCGGGTGTTTCATCCTTGGACCTCAAGAAGTGAGTCCATGTGTACCTTGAGTAATCATCGACAATTACCATAACATATTTGTATGACGTAACACACGACTTATAAAACATGAAATAGAGATGATGAAGAACAAGATTAAACCTAAAAAGAAATATTAGATTAGATGAAGAAAAAGAGAAAAAAAGGTTGTGAATTCCTAGTGAGAGAAAGACATAAGTTTCTCTCTCTACCAACAATGAAATGGAAGACACACCCACTCAAATGAGGTGCTAGGGGCCTTTTATATTACAAGTGTAAAGTATAGAAGGCCTTCCTCATTTGAGTGTTGGGGACTAATTCCCGTTACATACATAACATTATACTAGAACTCTCAACACTATTATGTAGCATTTTCCACGAGCTTCACAACGGTATATTATATGACCATCACTTTAAATACTTCTAACAATCTCCCCCTAAGGGGTGGTCATGTAATATGTGACTTCACTTCTTTGATGTTATTGACTTTGAAGCTCGCTGTCTTGAGAGTTCCTTTCATGACTTGTGATCTTGGATCTTTGATCTTTGCCTTGACTTGATCTTAAAACTTTGCCATCTTGTGTTCTTGTGTCTTTCCCCACATACTCAAACTTTGATTTGATATGAAAGCTTGTTAACAATCTCCCTTGATCATCAGAGTAGCGGAAGTCTTTGTCTTTAGATGTTCTTGAGCTTTCTTCAATTACATGAGCATGTGGTCTTGAATTACGACTCTTGAAGTTACCCCACCGTTTGCATTCCTCCGTTTTCCCGTTATACAATACGAATACTCTACCTGTGATTAGGTAAGTTCAAAGAACTTCCTTGACAGGGTTTCGGCTGTGGTAGCCGTTCTCAGTACTTGAATATCTTGAAAGATAGTTCATAGTAAAGAGTGAATCAAGCAGTTCCATTCTACTGATTAAGTCCTCAATTCAATTTCTTGGAACAAGTTTGATTCAATTAAGAATCAGACCATTGTTGCTTTCCAGTTGACACAAGTTTGATTCAAATAGAATCTCACAAGTTACCTACCGCAGTGCTGTTTGATGATGACATTGGAAGGATTTCCATACGTCACTGTAATACTCAGGAGTATTACTTTGAATGTTCTGGCACGATCATAAAGATATGCTTTGAGACCTGGACCGAGTTTGAGCCACAAAAGAATCAAACCACTGTTGCTTTCCAGTTAACATATGTTCAATTCAAGTGAATCTTACACATGACCTACCACAGTGCTGTTTGATGTTAACACTGGAAGGATTTCCATTCATCACTGTGAATACTAAAGAGTATCACTCTGAATGTTCTGGCAATATCACAAGGATAGAGCGTAGGACTCTGTAAATTATCGCTTGTGTTCTAATGATGAACAACAATTGATATATGTGATAAGTGTCCTTGTTGATCCCAAACTTAAATCGATTTAGCTTTATGTATACGAGATTAGATCAAGTAATACACTTAGAGAAACCTTTGTATATGTATATGATAATCTAAGTGTTATGCGGAATTAACACTTAAACAAGAACACACAAGATGTAAACAAACTTTCACTTTGATTAATGATATCAAACTTGCTTACAATGAAAGTGTTAACGTATGAAAACTTATATTGAACAATAACCTAAAGGTCTTCTTTTATAGACATAAGAAGCCTTGTACAATAATCTACGTATCAACTATTCTAGGTAAAGATAAATATAGAAAATACATTGTTGTTCCTATCTTTACTAGAAGTAATCTAGAACATAATAAACGCTTAGAGTATACCCTTCCATCAGTGCTTGTCTTCAATGTATCAACGCTTGACTTTGTCTTGTCAACGCTTGATTTGTCAGCGTTTGTTTTCTTCCTATCAACGCTTGATTAACTCTTGTCAGCGCTCAAGTAGACTGGCTATAATTTATTCCCAACAACCCTCCCCTAAACTTGATATCTACTCTAGTGATCAAGTTTCTGAATAAACATTAAGAACTAGGAGGAATCTTACAAACCTTCTCATATTGGTAATAAATAAATCTGATCAAATCTTTTGCCACGTCACTTGAATAATCAATTTCCAGCTGTGTATTCTTCATCTTCTCCAAGACTTCCTTGGACATGAAATACTGACCATCTACAAGTAGATACTCAGCAAACTTTGTAGAACTCAAATAATAAACACCAGCAGCGGAATACAATCTCCATTGAAGACCACTGAGATCATCTTCAAGATCCTTCCAAATAGCAGGATCTTCATCTCTTGGTCCACACATTCTCTTGAATGTGGACCACAGTTTTATTCCATTGACTGAAGTTGGTGCTTCAGTCACATACTTGACCTCTAATAACCTCCATAGGTCTACCAAGTCTTCTCTGTCAAAACATGCAAACAAAGATATAAGGGTGGTAAAAGTGTGAACCTTTTTTCCATACCTGCCAATCTTCCAAAACCCACATTCATCTTCTTCATAGCTTATAATAGGGTTTATGGAATCAAGTGGTAACACTTGTACCATATCTGAAGCTTCTAATGGTGAGAGCTTGAGGCTCTTTTTTATGACAGCTTCACTTGGATGTAATGGATCCATATCTTTGGGAAACTCAAGAGGAACTCCCTTTTTCACTGGTCTGGGAACAAACATTGCCTTCTTAAGTTCCATTTCCTCTGCAAGTTCTTCTTTTCTTTCATCAGAAAGAAGTCTTAGAGTGTTTTCTTCCTGCACTCTAACCCAAATAGGATAAGCTCTACACTCCAACTCTTCAAATGTCAATCCAGTCAATTTCTTATAAGTCCACCTTGTTCCATGACATCTGAGCAGCATGAAGTACAAATCCTTTCTGTCCCTTTTCAAATTTGAGAGAACATTGCTTGCTTTGTGTTTTATAATGACCTTACAATCCTTTTGTACTCTGAGAAGAATCTCCAAACCCCATATCTGATCTGAAATGGTCAAATGTGGATTTTCTATACACCTATCTTCCCAGGCATGGTACATCTGAACCACCTCTGGCATATCAAAATCAACTTGCAATTTCAACTCATTCAATTTCTCCTTGGCCAGCTCATCACCATACTCAAGTCTTTCTGGTTGTTCTATGATCACAACACTTGAGTCTGAACTGGCTTCATCACTTCCTTCTTGCTCTTCTGAAGTGACAACAAAAGGTGATTCACCCACCTCCTTTATTTCTTGTTCCATAATTTGTGCAACCAACTTTCTATCAAACTTAATTTGTGCTGCATTCTTTGGAAAAACTTCTTCTACCATAATACCCTTACCCTTATCTAATGGATCAACTGTTGGTAAGGTAGATGGTAATACCTGTGAAGAAACCTCTTTGATGATGGATGATGACTGGAATACATCAACCTCATTTGCAGGTCTGTCAACGCCCAATTCTGCTTTGTCAGCGCCCAAGATACTCATGTCAGCGTTCAAATTCTGCTTGTCAATGCCCAATGTACCTATCTTAGCGCCTCTTGCAATTTCCTCCAACATGGCTGTAAATGACAAATTTAAGTTTGTAGGAGAGACTAGAGACATATCAAAACCTGTATGTTTCTTCAACTCAGTAAGGGTTTCTGCAACACCCAAAGATTCTTCATCATATGAACCTTTTCCACTCTCAACAAATGGTTCTGTAGCAGCTTCATGTGAGCCTTTATCACTCAAATTAACAGGCTCTGTAGCAGCTTCCTCCTCTTTGTAAGAATCCTCCTCAGATAAAAGGACCCTTGTCTGCCTTCTCCTGGACTCAGCTGTCTCCAAAATAACAATCATCTCCCTCAATTGCTTGAGTTCAAGGCCTTGTGTGCTGACAACTTGTACCGAGTCTGCATTTTGCTTTTGCAAGCTCATGCAGACTGCCGTCAATTCCATCAAAGTCATTGGTTCCAATCTGCCCTCTTCTAAAATGGGTATTTGACCTCCCAAGTTAGATTCATTGGGCATGGATGAGGTCTTAATTATGGTAGGACTGTCTTGGCCAGCTTCTAAGCCACAATAGTCCCAGCCTCATCCATAACACCAACCACACTTGTGGTGGTGGTTCTCTCTGCTACATGGCTAGGACCACTAGAGGAGAACACTCCAGTAGTCCTTTGGCATTTTTGTAACCTATATTGTGTTGGGGGAGAAGAAGATGTGGATTGGGTGGATGTTGGTTGGTTAAGGGGTGTTTGGGTCTGTGAAGGATTTGTGTCAACGTTTGAAATAGGCACATCAACGCCAACATTTAACGTGTCAGCGTCGAAGGGTTCTTGGTCAATTTGCATATGTTGTGGTGAAGGTAAAGGTTCAGGTATTGGGTCAATTTGGGGTTGTGGGTCTGGTTGGGGTTGTGCTGCTTCAATGACAGCAATCATAGCTGGAGTTAGGGGTAGGTCACGATGTGGGGGTGAGTTCATCTTCATAAAAATTGCTTTCTTTTGCACAGGGATCTCATAAAAATCATCATGATCCCTTGTGCAGTAACCTTGGACATCAAAAATCATTTGTAAAAATCTGGGATAAGGTAAAGTCATTTTGTTCCCTTTATTTTTACACATGCCCTCAAAAATCATTTTGGAATAATTAAACTTTTGCCCAGTAGCAATGCACACAATAACACTTGCAATAGATCTATTGATCTCATTGTGTGCAGTACACTTGGGACTCAAACATTGCAAGAGGACATGTATTAGGTACTTCCAGGCTGGGGGAAACTCCTGTTTGTGATATTTATTTAAAGTTCCTTCAGCAGGAAAAGGATAACCCAAATCCCTTAGTCCTTGTTCTATTTCACTAATGGGTAGGGTGGTTATACCATCAGCATCATCAAGATGCAAAGCTTGGCATACCAAAGCTTCAGTAACCACCCACGTTCTCCCATGAACAATAGAAGATAATGTAGTCACTCTATTAACTGTTGAGGAACTAACAGTGTTCCAAAACTGTTTAATATGTGTGACAGGAATGAGTGGAGCATGAGAAAGAGCATACCTAAGTGGGGATGCGTTCAAATACGCCACCATTTGTATGTATTGGGGAAACAGAGTATCATCAGCTTCAAGATATGCTACCATGTTGTGTTGACTTCTGAACCCCAATTCCAAATCAGATGGTTTAAACTTTGGTGCCATTGTTGAAAGCTATTTGAATGATTGATAAAGATGAAGTATATAGGAGAAAATTGTGTTAGACAAGAATAATAGGTACCCTGTTTAAAATAGGAGCCAAATATATAGGAGAAGAAAATGCATGTGATTGGCCCAAAAATAGGCAAGTATTTTCAAAATGCAATCATGAAAATATTGAAAAAGAATAAGTTATTAAATGAGAGTTATCTGCTCCCAAAATTACGGCCTAAAAATATGTCAAAAAGTAACAACTGGGTAGGTCCCATTGAGTGTCAACGGTAAAAAATAACCCATCAACGCCCAACGGCTATATTCTTGTCAACGTTTGCCAAAGCCATGTCAGCGTCTAAATTGGTCACAACAACGCTTGGAAAAATACTTGTCAGCGTCCAAAAATAAAAATTTATAAAAATGAAAAATGACCTTAACAAAGTAATTTATCCTAGAGAAGATAACCAAAAAGTTGATAATTATTATAGGGCGGAAAGCACTGTCCAGTTATGCACACTTGCTTATGCAAGGTAGACATAACAGTCCTCTAGTGTCCCTTTGTAAAACCCGCATGCTTTTACCATGAATAGTGCCCTTAAGATCGTACGTCCTAGATTAAAACTTACCTTATTTAGTATTGATCACATTCATGTGCTAATAATCAAGCAAGTGCATACGTGTATGACATGACAAGTATCGATTACGTACGAACTCATGATAAACAGTTAATAAATATGTCACGTGAACATAATTAAATCATGATCACCATTTAAAATACGAACTAGAAT
The DNA here is from genome assembly GCA_025667525.1 of Glebionis coronaria. Lineage (NCBI taxonomy): Eukaryota > Viridiplantae > Streptophyta > Magnoliopsida > Asterales > Asteraceae > Glebionis > Glebionis coronaria. The sequence goes on along the minus strand of CM046882.1, from coordinate 95,908,269 downwards.
AATTACGTAAATACATATAATATAATTACGAGCGTTAAGATTACGATAAACGACATGATAAAATAAACAGAAACACTTTAATCACGAGCACGTTTAACCACGAACGAACACGAAACATCGGGACACGAGAAAGGTACGGGTACCCCATGTGGGGCCCCCATACCCACGGCACAACAACAAGAAATGGGCTAAGCCCATGGACTTTTACAAGTAAAGGGGGGTTATGGTAAATATGTTTTTCATTTTTCACTTTCAAGAAAAATAACATTTTAACCTAAAAAGTTTTCTCCTCCTCCTCCTTGGTTCTTTTTGTGCCGCCACCTACATCAACACCATAGGAGGGTGTTGTTGATTTTTGACATTAAAAACAAGTGCTTGAAACCGTGTTTGTTCATCCCCTTTCAAGCTACGTATTGGTATATCATTCTAAACCCTTCTTTTTAATTCTTTTTAATCTTTGATTATTTTCATGAACATGTTATTATTATTCTTATTAAAACATGATAATTAAACATTGATCTAACATGTTTTGGGGTAAATTAAAATCAAAGAACGTTATAAAAAGGGTGTTTGTTTTAGCCGCCTAGCAAACAAACCCGAGGGGGGTTTGGTTTGCTTATTGCCGCCACCACCAAGACCATTTTTGGTCTTGGTTGGTGCTTGTGGGACCCACGGCAGCAAGGAGGCACACGTGCCCCGAGTTTGGCTCGGGGTACGGTGTCGAGTTCATGCCCGATTCATGGTTCGTTGGTTAAATCATGATCTATGTTACATGTAAATTTTTATGAATTATGAACTTAGGATATAAATTAATTAATAACATGAAATATTAATTAAACCATGACTTAGGTTATTTTAATTATTAATTTAGCATGATATTAATTTAACCTAAGTATTTTATGTTATAAGTTATAATTAATTAATTATTTAAAACATGCCTACAATTAATTAATTTAGACATGACTTAGGTTATATTATTAATAATAATAATACACATTTTAACCTAAGTATTTCATTTCATTTTAATTAAAACATGTTATACTTTAATTAAAATGCTTAACCTATAGTTTAATTTAAAATACATGAAATAATAATTAAACTATATACTATATCATATGACTTAAGAAACAAGCTTATAAACACTTAGACTTATATGTTAGCTTATGTAACCAGCTTAATTCTAAATATGGAAACTTCTATTTATAGAAACTTAATTAAATAAGGCAACTAATCTATTAATGGAAACCTTCTATATATGGAAATCTATCTAATTCAGGCAGCTAATCTAATCATGGAAACCTTCTATATATGGAAACTTATTTAATTAAGGCAGCTGATCTATTTTTGGAAACTTTCTATTTTTAGAAACTAATCTATTTTAAGCAGTAAATTCTATTTTTGGAAACTTTCTATTTTTGGAAACTTTCTATTTTTGGTAACTTTCTATTTTTGGAAACTTTCTATTTTTAAAAACTTTCTATTTTTGGAAACTTTCTATTTTTGGAAACCTGCTATTTTTGGAAAGTTACTTATTATTACACAGTAAGTATAATAACACATGAAATACCAGTAATACTTAATCAGATTAATCAGAATACAAGATAAACACAGTTTAAGGCTGTGACAATCCGTCAATTTATGGTCAATATTTTATTCTCAATATTTATTTGAAAACATTATTTTAATGTTACAATATGAACTCACTTATTTTTGGGAAGAAATTTGGATTTACGTCTTGAAGTAGCATCGACTACGTCTAAACCGGAGGATTCAACGTTACGTGCTTACGTTTACATACACCGTCTTTGGTGACAGTCCGACATCTCAGAAAATAAATTTATCCGTGAATATTATTTTGGAGTTTTAAATTTGTGTCGGTTCATAAACTCACAAATTTACGAGAAGAGATTAGGACTTACGATTTTATTTTAACGTCCTTTACGACTAAACCGGAAACCTTAGGATTACGTATTTACGTTTTCGAAATCCGTTTTTGATGAGACAATTTTTATTGGATTCGTTTTGTGACGTCGATTCATAATTTATAAAAACGTTTTTCGTAAAACGACCCGAGGGTACGCAAATCGAGGAAACTAGAATCGAGGAGTACCCGTAAATAAATAGGATGAGACAAGTGGGACACTTGTCCCACCCCACTTCAAAACCGGCACAACACTACACCTTAACACACTTGGTGTCAAGTCTTAAGCTAGCTAGTTACAAGTGTAACTTAGCTTACATCTTAAGCCTTTCCACCTCAAAAACAACTAGCTCAAACCACTTCATCCATTTCTTACATGCAAACCACTCCTCTCTCTCTCCCTTGGCTTCCTTATGCCGTCCCATATCTAACCAAAAACACCACCAATTGATCCAAATTTAACCAAGAACATATGTTATAATTAACATATGTTAATCTCCATTCAAAAAGATGAAGATTGGTGCAACTTATAACATCCATGGAGGAGTTTTTATGGTGTCATGGGGCTGATTTTCCACAAGGAGTTGATGAAGATTGGAGTTCTTGAAGATGGTGTTGGCTAAGCACAAGTTTCTCCATCAAAAACCATGCCAAACTCATAACCTACATCAAGTTGGTGGTATAAAGATTGTCCTCCTCAACTTCTTGTTATTTTGATTATGTAAACATGTATTTTATTTCCTATTGTATATATTTATGATGATTATATGATGATAAAAATGTTATATGGGGATTTGTTGTTGATAATCATGGATAAAAAGAAGAAAAACTATAAGAAACAAGTCTAAAATCTTGTCTAAATATGTTGGCTGTGTAAAACAGTAAATAAACAGGTCATGGACTGATAATATGATGAAGTAGAATCTATTTACAGTAAGCTATGGGTCTTGTACACATGTGAGAGTTGGTCATACAATGGAATCAAAATAATGAGTAAGATATGATCAAAACAAGTTTAGGGTATAAATCTGAAGTTACTGTTTTGGACGATTTTTAGAAAATACTTAAAAGATGATTCAACAGTAGCTATAGAAGAGTTAAATGTATCAAATATCATGTATTTTATGTGATAAAAATTTGAGCTTCTATCTCCATGTAGAACTCAAGATATGGCAGATTTGGTAAAGATGAAGTTAAAAATCAGATTTTTGGAAATTAAAGAATAATACTATTATATAAGCACTCACATTTTAATATATAAAATATAAAATAAAAACCCACTAACTTATAAAACTTATTTATATAAATATATATAAAAGGTTAATCAAATGGATAAATTATATAAATGGTGGTGAAGTAATGTTTATAAATAATAAAAACTATAAATATGATTTTACGACTTTTTCGGCTATCGCCGTAAAATTAACGTTTTTGTTAAATAAAACTTAGATGGTTGGACCCGTCTAATGTAAACTTTATAAAACTTATATACTGATATATAAACATGTATAACAAGTAAAAACCGATAAAACCCGAACTATAGGGCATACGGACATTAACAAGTTAAATAAACACATTGGGCTAATAATTGGACTAAATAAGATAAACACTTATAAAAAGAATCTATTGGGCTTAACCCATTTAGGACCAACTTGGAAAGTATACATACTGATAATATAGGTACAAAATGGATTAAAATAAGTTAAATAACTTATAATAAGCTTATTGGACTTAAGACACGTAAACGGGTAAAACTAGTAAACTAATATAAAAGTTATCGACATATAACACTAAAAGGAGTAAACGAGAATATGTAAACCCACTTGATCATCATATATATATATAATCATCATATGTATACATAATTGTTATTTTTATAAAGTCATTGGACATGAGTCTAAGACGAGTATTATTTGTCTAGGTTTCCGTGATTGAAGCACGTACCGTACGTCCGAGTTGCCGATAACCCGTTTTCCCATATCAACGTGAGTTCATAGCCTCGCACTCTTTTAAATGCTTTTATAAATGTTTTATAAACCCGTGAGGGAGATAACATGTTAGATTTTATAAAATAGGACACCATTTGTCCCGATTGTTTGTTTATTGATTTTGGACCCGAATGATTGAATGACCCGATTGTATGACCCGATAAATGATTAAAGGACCCGATAGATGAAAATAAAAATGGATTATTAAAGTTAGGTTATGTCACTAAAAGTCCCATTAGCATGAATTGTGAACTACCGGGAGTTGGTAGACGCTTATGCATTTAATAGTACTATTTGGGGACGATCACCCCAGTTCGCGCCTTGACGGTTGATCCCCGTCGTGCCACATTGATTGGTAAGCGAATTTATGTATGAGAAGATTTCCATAGCGTGACCTTTGTGACGAAACGCTACTTTAGATGGGCAAAATTGGTATCGGGTTAGCTACCCGTTGTTGGTTTAGTAAGGTAACAATGTCATGCGGCTTATAATAATCCAATCACCAAAATATTACTGGACGCTCCGAATTACGATGTATTGCCTGACTAGCAATACTGGGTCATACTATTGATATTATGTTCGTGTTTTGGTTTTCATAACCATATTCATATAACGATTTTTATTTAATCTATACAACGTTGCAAAACGTATTGTATGGTGTTTTTAACGACAATGATTCGTATAATGATTTTTAAGGCAAATGCCTATATTATGATTTTCGATAAGGATTTGTATAAAAATGATTTTGGCTATTTTACGGCCTATTACAATGATTTGTACGTATTGATTTTTGGTACTAATTTTATACCAAAGTTATATTGATGGAATTTATTAAACTCTATGAATTCACTCGGCGTTATCGCTGACCCTTTTCTTTTAACATGTTTTATCTCAGGTACTTGAAGGTAATTCTCGGGAAGACGACAAGAATTCATGGCCCGCACCTAAACTATATTTTCCATTCAAATACTTTGTAAAACTTTGTATGAAATATAATGACTTGGGACCGATATAACTTTGATATTATTGAATGGAAATGCTTTATAAATAAACGACGCGATTTTTATGCGTTGTCTATGATGTGAGTAATGTGCTATCCCGTAACACCAACTAGTCTTCCGCTGTATTGAGTTGTATAAATTTGGGGGTGTTACAGTTTGGTACCAGAGCTCTCGTTATAGAGAACGAAAGATTTTTAAAACCAAGGTTTTGAATAAAAAATTTCAAAATCTTTTAACTATAAACATTTTTCTAAAAATGTCTAAAAATATTTTGACTATAACGGTGCCGAAGAATTCCCGAGTTACCGACAAGGCCAAGACTGAGAAGTGTTATTTTAATATATATATAACTTGGATTATATATATATATGATGTAATTTTATTACATGATTGTTTGATGATTATTTTGATTTTTATACGAGGTATTTATACGACGTAGATTGTCACAAGTAACCCTAAATCCCCTAGTAAATTAATCGAAGCTATTCTCGTAAGAATTCTAGCTATCCTAGATCTAAACCAAGTTGTGGATATTTATGATCCCAACAAACGGTTGATATTCGTAGAAATGTAGATATTAGTTGATTGTGATATTGAAGAAGAATTGGCAAGATTAAATCTGATATCGATGTCATGACGATCTTTTCTTATAGAGTGGAGTTTGACAAAACATTACCACCTAGAAAGATGTCATCTGATTCGTTGTCATCCAATTCTTAAATTGAAATCGAAAGGGTGAATGTTGCACTTGAGGCTGTTATTGGAACCATTACCCAAAAGCCTCATGCCACTAATACCTTTCCGAGAAGTCTAATTGACTGATCAAGTCATTTCATATTAGTGACTCATTTGATAATTGCTGTTGTAAGAGCTAATAGGATTGGAAATTAAGTGTTGATTCATATTGAGATTGTATTGCCTTTACAAGGCCGAATAATAAGGTTGTAAGTATTGGAAAATAAGGTAGGATGTCGAATTGAGTATAAAATTGGTTAAAAACTTGAATAAAGTAAAATTTAACCTGTATGGAATATGAGATTGTTAAGGAAGTCGTTAAGTTTTGTGATTGAATTATAAGGTTTTAAATGATTGTTAGTTTGTGTTAAAGGTTGTTCCTAGGCCATTGTCCACTAACGAGGATGCCCAGTGTCCAATAAATAAATTGAAGAAATCTTCTTCTGAATTGGGACCGATGGATCTTCCAGGACAGGCAGGACACCTAATGACTCTTGTAGATTAGTATTCATTGTGGTATCTTTTAAAAATCCCTAACTTAACTGAGACATCAGTTGGTAGGATGAGTTCTAAGAATTGTATGACATAGTGACACATAATGTGTTACGGTACAATTTTGACTTGTTTGTGATTAATGAAAAGACTACCTTTGATTGCTAAATCCTACATGTATCGATGTTATCTATCTTTTCTTGCTTCTTCCTAATGTTCGCATTAGTGATGCAACCATTGAACAAGTACTCATCTCGATTTGAGTTACGTTGTGGATTATTCTTTTGAGTGCCATCGAGATCATGAACCTCATGATTATTTGGCTAAGCTCATTTCCTATTATATCGTAGTTAATTCTTGGTGAACAAGCTTTCATCACTCTTTTGCAGATCACACCTTGTTTTATAAAGTTAAAACGGTATTCTTTGAGAAAATTGAATTTTCATCACTATAAGAATTATTCATAGTGAGATTTATAAGTGATTGTTATTGAAATGAAGTTATTTATAAAACACTTTGGAAAACCTTATTGTTTTCATAACAAAGAAAATATTTGTAAATTTCTCTTTGATTCTTATTTAAGAATTAAGCATGAAAATGTTTTTACTACAAACATGGATGATAAAATTTTGACGAACTGAGTATTGCATCGTTAATCTTGAAATTGTATATAGTTGCGCGCCTACATACAATTTGGAATGGACTATGCAAGACTGATTAGTAGTCACCATAAAACTGATTAATAAACACTACATTTTCTGTGAAGATTCTGAAAGATAAAATTTTATGAGATCTGCAAGAAGTGCAAAATAGGGACATAATGTTAGAGACATCTACATATGTGCCCGTGCCATCTATTCTTCTGAGTCGAATTTACTCATCTGTGTAAATTGTCTCACTTGACAATTGATATTACGTTCTTGTCCAATTCTCCCGTAGTGAGATTCTTAGGAAAAGTATCTGATTACCGAGTGTTGATACCCGACTGGATGTATTGACGTTCTTATCATTTCTTATGATTTGATTTCATTTGAATGACCTGGGTAACGATCCGAGGAGCTTTCGAATGCGTACTCGAATCATGAAAACATGGGATATATTTATATTCGTTAAATGTTTTCGTCTGTATCTGATTTGAAATTCTCTCGCGCAGATTATACGTTGACCTTACTCTTTTAATGGTAGTTGTGTCTCCATATATCCTTGAAATTGTGAAGGATTATGAATTATTATTAGTCTTTTGAGAAGTTCACATCTTATCGACGGTATGAAACTGGAGAGTTGATAGTGCCAGTAGAATGGATTGATTGATTATGACATGACAACATTGTCTTAATTGATGGGAACTCGAGTAGAATTCCACTAAATGATAAGATGTTGATTATCAAAAGTGATCTAAATAATTCTTGATGGATGATCATATCCTGCATTTAGACTTGAAATCATACCGTGAATGGTTGTGAACTAGTTATAGATATTGTAATCTAGAAGAACCTAATATGAATGTATTAAAAGATGTTTATCTTATCTAAAACTTTAGTAAGTATTTATTGATGAATTACCTAGACTTTCGCCATTAAGGCAAGTTGAAATTGGTATTGATTATATTCCCGGTGCTGCACCTGTGACTTGTGCACTGTACGTCAGCACCATCTGAATTAAAGGAATTACCGTACAACTGAGAAAGTTGTCGGAGAAAGATTTTATTATACCAAGCCTGTCATCCTGAAGAGCTATAGTGTTATCTTTCCTTATATTTATAGATTAGTGTGACTGAGTAAATTGACAATCAAAAACGATATCCATAACTCGAAATGGAAGAATTGTTCGATCATTTACAAGGTTCTAGCAGATTTGATCCATAGCATGGTTATCATCAACTTCGCATCTGCGAAAGAGATTATCTATTCCAATCACTACATCCGGTGCTTGTAATAAACATTATGAGTTTCACGTGATGTCGTTTGGATTGACTAATACACATGTAGCATTCATAAATTTGGTGAATCACGTGTGTAGGCTGTAATTTGATAAATTCATGCTCGTGATCATTAAGAACTATATATTTGTTTATAAGAATAAGAATGAGTTAATAATTATTCATAGATTGCCCTGAATTGGCCGAACAGTGTAAACCTGAACCTTGAATAATTAACACGTGATTAAAGACTTGAACCTTTACATGATTAGACTATGTGATTAAAAGGATAATGGAATATAAATTGACTCTTCAAAAATTAAGAGCCCTTTTAAGACTTTGGATTTTACCAAAAAGAAACGGAAATATGTTTTGACAAATGTTTTAACAAAGGATTTTAAGGAATTATTCCCTTATACACAAACCATTTAACTAAACTTCTGTTTAGGGGTAAATGTTTGTGTATACCTCAAGATAACCTAAAAGGGATTGAGGAAACCATTTGAACCATGATTTGAAATTTGAAACGATAATTTACGCTTTTCAAACTAAAGAAAATTTTGACCAAAGTATAAACAAAGATTTTTCAAACATTTACGAATCTTATTAATTATTTTCGATAAATCAACCAAAAATCTTGTTAATTAAATTCAAATTTATTTTTGAACATTTTATATAATTGGTCGAACTAAGAAATTTAAAACTTTTACGCTTCATAAAAATTAACTAATAATTATTTAATTAATTATGATAATTATCGACGCTTTAGACGACGGATTGAGTAAAACGGATAAAAATGATAGTTGAGACGAAACTAAAACATAGGAGATATGAAGAAAGAAGTTTTGAATAAATACGGTTGTGACATTTATTTCTTGAGGAGAGTGAACGTAATTTCTGACGCATAATATAGAAAGAATATCTGAGTGAATTGTGAACATGATAATTATATCATCATGAGAAGTGAATATGGATACCGACGCATTATGTAGAAAAGATAAAGAACCAGTTAGGACATGTTCCTTAATAATGAAGGTGCAAAAATAAATTATAAAACGATATAAAAATAAACGATGTTTGTAAGAAGGATAATATAGATACTAAAAGAGGTTCGCGGCTAATGTGAACCATTAAAAATTGAGAAGCCGATGGCATTAAATGTTTCAAAAGGCCACTTGTGGTTGCCTAAATATGGAGATTGTGAGATAGAGTTATGTTGGAATTTGTAAGTATAAGTATTATATGTATGTCATTTTTGACTAAAAGTATCCTTGTTTGAAGAAGTTATACTGATGATAATTATGAAGGCAGACATCGCCTCATACATTAGTAAACGTCTAGCTATTGCAAAGGTCATCATCTGAATTTGATTCGATTTGGGTCATCGTCGACAGACTGACCAAATCTGCTAAAATCATTCTCGTTAATGATAAATGCAAAAGAGTTATGTAAACATAGCGTGCCTGTATCGAACATCTATATCAAGATCCTCGCTTCGCATCGAATTTCTAGAGATTTGCTCAGAAATCATTGAGAACGAACCTTGATGAGATTACTATGTACCACCCCAAATCGAAGGGACGAGGTAAAGTAACGATACAAAGTAATATAAGTGCTGTTTTATGTTTGAATGATTGACCTTTGGTAATAGACCGTATAATCGTTTTCCTTTGGAGAGATTATCATTGATAATCATCGTGTTAGGATTGAGATCGAATCTTGTTAGGATCTAAATCTTAGAGCATCTATAAGCAGGAGTTGAGATGAAGACATCCGACATACACCCATTGTGAGTTGGACATGTCTTTTAGGTTTAAGGTTTCCTATGATGGCGAACCTATCCTTGCAAAATACCCGACCCGCGAGATCTGAAATGATTGTTGAAATTAGGATCTGATTATTAACTGCCGATAGTGGGCAAGAGGTTATGTGAATGGGAAATGTAGATCTTGAAGTGCCAAATGGGTAGCGAAGTTATGCCACAAAATTTTAAACTTGGAAAAATGAATTCATGATCTGACAAATCATGGGATATAAGTCCCCGTTGTATGGGACCACTGAGATGATGTAAAAGTTGGGTTGAAAGGCATATAAGCTGGATCTACCCTAGGACTTCAAGAACCGCGTGAATTATGTTTCGTAAATCGCACTTGATGGAATATCTATCAAGTGACATTCTGATTATTCTTAGTAAAGCTTAGATCGGCGAAAAGTTGCATTCATCAGAAACCCGTGAACATCATGGATAGAGAAAGTAAGTCAACATTAAGCCTGATCTTATTCCAGTAGTTATGTTTGATGAAACTCGCGTATTGTAACGAATTACACTTGTGAGAAAAGACCGAGTGTGGAGGAAATACCCACATGGCTTTAACTCTATAAGAAGCGAGTAGTAAGGTAAGATGATCTTTGAGGACAAAGATCCTGTTTAGGGGTAAATGCTGTGACAATCCGTCAATTTATGGTCAATATTTTATTCTCAATATTTATTTGAAAACATTATTTTAATGTTACAATATGAACTCACTTATTTTTGGGAAGAAATTTGGATTTACGTCTTGAAGTAGCATCGACTACGTCTAAACCGGAGGATTCAACGTTACGTGCTTACGTTTACATACACCGTCTTTGGTGACAGTCCGACATTTCAGAAAATAAATTTATCCGTGAATATTATTTTGGAGTTTTAAATTTGTGTCGGTTCATAAACTCACAGATTTACGAGAAGAGATTAGGACTTACGATTTTATTTTAACGTCCTTTACGACTAAACCGGAAACCTTAGGATTACGTATTTACGTTTTCGAAATCCGTTTTTGATGAGACAATTTTTATTGGATTCGTTTTGTGACGTCGATTCATAATTTATAAAAACGTTTTTCGTAAAACGACCCGAGGGCACGCAAATCGAGGAAACTAGAATCGAGGAGTACCCGTAAATAAATGGGATGAGACAAGTGGGACACTTGTCCCACCCCACTTCAAAACCGGCACAACACTACACCTTAACACACTTGGTGTCAAGTCTTAAGCTAGCTAGTTACAAGTGTAACTTAGCTTACATCTTAAGCCTTTCCACCTCAAAAACAACTAGCTCAAACCACTTCATCCATTTCTTACATGCAAACCACTCCTCTCTCTCTCCCTTGGCTTCCTTATGCCGTCCCATATCTAACCAAAAACACCACCAATTGATCCAAATTTAACCAAGAACATATGTTATAATTAACATATGTTAATCTCCATTCAAAAAGATGAAGATTGGTGCAACTTATAACATCCATGGAGGAGTTTTCATGGTGTCATGGGGCTGATTTTCTACAAGGAGTTGATGAAGATTGGAGTTCTTGAAGATGGTGTTGGCTAAGCACAAGTTTCTCCATCAAAAACCATGCCAAACTCATAACCTACATCAAGTTGGTGGTATAAAGATTGTCCTCCTCAACTTCTTGTTATTTTGATTATGTAAACATGTATTTTATTTCCTATTGTATATATTTATGATGATTATATGATGATAAAAATGTTATATGGGGATTTGTTGTTGATAATCATGGATAAAAAGAAGAAAAACTATAAGAAACAAGTCTAAAATCTTGTCTAAATATGTTGGCTGTGTAAAACAGTAAATAAACAGGTCATGGACTGATAATATGATGAAGTAGAATCTATTTACAGTAAGCTATGGGTCTTGTACACATGTGAGAGTTGGTCATACAATGGAATCAAAATAATGAGTAAGATATGATCAAAACAAGTTTAGGGTATAAATCTGAAGTTACTGTTTTGGACGATTTTTAGAAAATACTTAAAAGATGATTCAACAGTAGCTATAGTAGAGTTAAATGTAGAAAATATCATTTATTTTATGTGATAAAAATTTGAGCTTCTATCTCCATGTAGAACTCAAGATATGGCAGATTTGGTAAAGATGAAGTTAAAAATCAGATTTTTGGAAATTAAAGAATAATACTATTATATAAGCACTCACATTTTAATATATAAAATATAAAATAAAAACCCACTAACTTATAAAACTTATTTATATAAATATATATAAAAGGTTAATCAAATGGATAAATTATATAAATGGTGGTGAAGTAATGTTTATAAATAATAAAAACTATAAATATGATTTTACGACTTTTTCGGCTATCGCCGTAAAATTAACGTTTTTGTTAAATAAAACTTAGATGGTTGGACCCGTCTAATGTAAACTTTATAAAACTTATATACTGATATATAAACATGTATAACAAGTAAAAACCGATAAAACCCGAACTATAGGGCATACGGACATTAACAAGTTAAATAAACACATTGGGCTAATAATTGGACTAAATAAGATAAACACTTATAAAAAGAATCTATTGGGCTTAACCCATTTAGGACCAACTTGGAAAGTATACATACTGATAATATAGGTACAAAATGGATTAAAATAAGTTAAATAACTTATAATAAGCTTATTGGACTTAAGACACGTAAACGGGTAAAACTAGTAAACTAATATAAAAGTTATCGACATATAACACTAAAAGGAGTAAACGAGAATATGTAAACCCACTTGATCATCATATATATATAATCATCATATGTATACATAATTGTTATTTTTATAAAGTCATTGGACATGAGTCTAAGACGAGTATTATTTGTCTAGGTTTCCGTGATTGAAGCACGTACCGTACGTCCGAGTTGCCGATAACCCGCTTTCCCATATCAACGTGAGTTCATAGCCTCGCACTCTTTTAAATGCTTTTATAAATGTTTTATAAACCCGCGAGGGAGATAACATGTTAGATTTTATAAAATAGGACACCATTTGTCCCGATTGTTTGTTTATTGATTTTGGACCCGAATGATTGAATGACCCGATTGTATGACCCGATAAATGATTAAAGGACCCGATAGATGAAAATAAAAATGGATTATTAAAGTTAGGTTATGTCACTAAAAGTCCCATTAGCATGAATTGTGAACTACCGGGAGTTGGTAGACGCTTATGCATTTAATAGTACTATTTGGGGACGATCACCCTAGTTCGCGCCTTGACGGTTGATCCCCGTCGTGCCACATTGATTGGTAAGCGAATTTATGTATGAGAAGATTTCCATAGCGTGACCTTTGTGACGACACGCTACTTTAGATGGGCAAAATTGGTATCGGGTTAGCTACCCGTTGTTGGTTTAGTAAGGTAACAATGTCATGCGGCTTATAATAATCCAATCACCAAAATATTACTGGACGCTCCGAATTACGATGTATTGCCTGACTAGCAATACTGGGTCATACTATTGATATTATGTTCGTGTTTTGGTTTTCATAACCATATTCATATAACGATTTTTATTTAATCTATACAACGTTGCAAAACGTATTGTATGGTGTTTTTAACGACAATGATTCGTATAATGATTTTTAAGGCAAATGCCTATATTATGATTTTCGATAAGGATTTGTATAAAAATGATTTTGGCTATTGTAGAAAAGCTAAATATGATCCGGTGGTCTAATGTGGTGGTAAAGGGTGGTGGTAGCCATTGTTGGCCTAGAGAGAGAGAAAGAGAGGTTGAATGTGAAATGTGTGTGTTCCTCAAAATGAACAAATACAATCAACACCCCTCCTTGGAAGCTAAGGAGGGGTATATATAGTCACGCACTTTACAACAAGCCTAGTCTAGTCTAAATGTGCGTGACTATGATAACTAACGGGAATTCTTAAATGTCGTCACATAAAGTGAGTTTCCAACAATCTTCCCCCATGGGACGACGTGTAGAATTCCTTACAATATTCTACCTATCAAGTACAAAATAATTAAGAACAAGAGCTTCCATGAAGCATCCAATGCTGATGAAGTCTTCTAAGGCCTTCGTCTTCATCTTTAACTTGTAGTAGAAATACTGTAACGGCACGAGCTAAGTAACCCATACACTTCTGGTTAAGGAGAAGCTTCTGAATTAGCTTCCCCCTAATTCATGCCACGTAAACTTGATGTAGAAGCATTTTAAATAGCTTCCCCCAAGTAGATCAACAACTTTTCATCTCACGCTTGAATAATTCTTCTGAATTTTTCTTCCCCCTGAGCTTTCAAGTTATGCATACCAGAAAGAATCAAGACACTTCTTCCCCCACATAGTTGAAGAAGGTAAATCAATCCCAATTATGAAGCTCAAATACTGAAGTTGACACTTTATCCCATTCATGAAGTTGACATCGTAACACCAGAGTCAATCAAGTCCCGGAAATGCACACGTCTTCTTCCGGAGATGCACCAGAGTCAATTAAGTCCCGGGAATGCATATAGGATAATGATGATGTTTAATTGCAACAATCAAACAATTAAACCTCGAATCAGTAGTGTACCGTTTGGAGATTGATTGATAACGACACGAGTTAAAACACTGATTTTCTCTGCGGCTATGACAAATATCATCCCGGAATATCTTCAAATCAAAAGAAGGTATGAAGTTCATCACGTGTACTCGTTGTGCGTTCAATGTGTCTTCTTCTTCCCCCTTGATGGTTTCGAAAGTCGGAACCATCAATAAATTGTACGCACGTGAACCTGAAATCTCGTGAGAATAATAAATAAGCAGAATTATATATTTTGTGAGAATCAGCTGTTGATCGAAAATCTCTTCTCATAAACTCTCCATGGCCACCTTTACCAACCCACATGAAAGCAATTTGAAGTGACCACTGAAAGAATGAACCAGATACGTCAAACGTGAAGCTGAATAAAAATCCTTCGATCTTGTGACTTAAGCTTGCACTATTGTTGAATGAAGAACGGTGGAGAAATCTCTAAGTACTCAATGCATCACTGAAGAAGTCTATAAGCACAACACCTCTTGAAATTATCCACGTCGACTAAGCGCGTGACACTGAGTACAACAATGTAACCCCTTTAAGTGATAGTTATCCGAGTCATCAACCATCCACCCCGAACCCGGAAACCAGATAACCAAGTCTTCATTCTAGGATTAAGCACGAGCAAGTTATCTAGTCAAAGATAAAATAAATACACGCCTTCGAAAAATCCGTCTTCAACGTCACGTAATTAATACCCGATCAAACAAAATCTGAAGCCACTAAAAAATCGCCCATTCTTTCTTTGTCTCGTCTAAATAAATTCTTGTCACATTTATCACTTCAATTTTGTCGCGTCACATTTCTCGTCACCCAATCGGTGTCAAGAAAAAATTAAAGAACCCCAAATGCGACAAAAAAACTACAAATTCAAAAAAGGAATTTGTTTGTTTGAGCATCGATTTTCCTTAACGATGTCTCGACACTTTTTGTCTCGACCCGAAGTCACAATGAATTAAAACGTAATACACAACAAATTTATTTAAAAAAATTTAAAATATTTGTGTGTATGTGTTATAAAACACACGGTTTAAACATTGCATTTAGCCAAAATTTAACACATTATCCAAGGCCCAAAAGTATATTTGGTCTAAAACATGTCCAAAAACCGGTTCAAATTATTGTCCAGCCCAACATTGTTCAACCCGGCTTGACCCTCGGCCCAATACCAACCCGTGTGAGAGCCGATCCATGATAAAACAAGTAACCCGGTCCAAGTGTGTTAGAACCCGGTCCATCAATTTGAGTTAAATAACATCACACACCCTAAATTAACTCACGCATCATCCTAACCCTTCACCTAGTTTACTCCGCCTCCCCACCTAATCCTCTCACCTAACTGCATCTTCTCCCAAAACTAGATACATCCGCCACCCCTTAATCTCTTTCTGCCTCAATCACAAGAGATAATCAACAATCTCATCTCATCATAATGAACATCCGCCCCTAACAAATCTCACATCTTAAACATCATCTCAACCACCAAACTTTATTCATCCATTGACAATTAATCAATAATCAAACAAATCAATGAAAACCATAGATCATCCATCATGCAAATCCTGTAACTCAAGAAACCCAACGAACCATGTCGACTAAACTTTACACCCAACGAGAAAGAAGACGACATAAAGATCAGTATTTGGTCTCAGGTAGGTTCTTTTGATTGCATATGTTTTGATTTGTGATTCGAAACAGAATAATGATTATAACATATTTGTTATAACTCATTATTTATTTTCGTATATAAAAGATGGTGTAGACCATACAAAATAAGATCCATGATGATGTTAATTTTCTCGTGTAGATCTTAATAGATCTTACCATGCATGTGAGAAAAGATAATTCTGAGATCAAGTTTTGTTTTCAAATCGAGTCTAGATGATGGGATTAAGTGTTGATGGGATAGGTTTAGTTTTGGAGTTGAGGCGGTATAAGGATGGGGTATCGAGTCAACTCAGTGAGTTTGACTGAGTCAAGGGATGGGTTCAGTTGTGATTGGGTTACGGTTTTGGTCCACAATCCATCTTAGTCGTGGTCATAATTTTGGTCTCGGGTCAAGTTGTCAAACAAGTCAAGTGGTCAAGTCATTGTATCGCAATAACCTTTTTGTAAACAAAAAAATGCATCGCAATATCACAGTCCATCGCAAAGTCTTCTGTTTTCCATCGCAATAAAAATCGTGACCCATCGCAATACAAAACATCCATCGCAATATTGCGAGTAAACGGGCAGCATGACGACTTGTTAATGCCATTGCGATAGACCCGACCACCCATCGCAATGGGACTCATCGGAATGAGTCCATCGCAATGGGTAAGTCAAGCCCATCGGAATGTGTGAAAAACACCATTCCATCGCAATCCATGCGATTGTACCGTGAAGAGTCCAAAAATGGTCCTTTTTTTCCTGAAAATTCGGGACAGATTTCTGGGCAGATTTTCTGGCAAATCTGGATATTTCACCTTCATCTTCAAAAAATATGACCCAGAAAAGAGAGATAAAAAGTCTGCGAGACCTTTGACCAGTAACTGGACCTGGGAAGTGAGGCACACGAACATATTTGACTACGAGAACTTATCCAGCAATAAAGATATGGACCAGGAAACATGTGACAGTGAAAAAAAATAATGAAACCGTGACTCATCAAGATGATAATATCCAAAACATGTGACAACTTGGATGATTGGACAAAAAATATGATACGTGACAAAAAAAAATTTGTGATAATGGACAAAAAATATATAAGACGAGACACAAAGAAATAGATTAGACCACCAAATCGAAAATGTAAACACGATCCAAGGATGGAACCGTGGCTCTGATACCAAATGTAGAAAAGCTAAATATGATCCGGTGGTCTAATGTGGTGGTAAAGGGTGGTGGTAGCCATTGTTGGCCTAGAGAGAGAGAAAGAGAGGTTGAATGTGAAATGTGTGTGTTCCTCAAAATGAACAAATACAATCAACACCCCTCCTTGGAAGCTAAGGAGGGGTATATATAGTCACGCACTTTACAACAAGCCTAGTCTAGTCTAAATGTGCGTGACTATGATAACTAACGGGAATTCTTAAATGTCGTCACATAAAGTGAGTTTCCAACAGCTATTTTACGGCCTATTACAATGATTTGTACGTATTGATTTTTGGTACTAATTTTATACCAAAGTTATATTGATGGAATTTATTAAACTCTATGAATTCACTCGGCGTTATCGCTGACCCTTTTCTTTTAACATGTTTAATCTCAGGTACTTGAAGGTAATTCTCGGGAAGACGACAAGAATTCATGGCCCGCACCTAAACTATATTTTCCATTCAAATACTTTGTAAAACTTTGTATGAAATATAATGACTTGGGACCGATATAACTTTGATATTATTGAATGGAAATGCTTTATAAATAAACGACGCGATTTTTATGCGTTGTCTATGATGTGAGTAATGTGCTATCCCGTAACACCAACTAGTCTTCCGCTGTATTGAGTTGTATAAATTTGGGGGTGTTACAAAGGCTTTAAACAGTAAATCATGACCTAAAACATACAAAGTAAGCTAAAACGTGACATAAAACCAGGTACGTAATCAGTGAATCGATACTTATACACGTGTGTATTCATGTAGCGTTAGTGATCCAGAAATAGGAGTCTTCTTCCGTTCATTCACTGGACTTGAGGTACGGATTCCCGTCCTTTCAGTATGGACATTCTTCCTTATTAGGATTTCCCCGTATGCAGCCAACTGTTTTCCCCAGCATTTGTTTTATTGTTTTGAACTGCTTATGTTTAATTAGCATAATCTATAGCCATATACAAGCATGACCAGTTTCACCTAGTTATGGAGGTACCATAACCATAACATTGGAGGCACCAATGTTATGACTTCCCCACGGCAGAGTGATTGCTCGTTGCGTCCCTTTTTAGTTTTGGCCATATTATTATATCAGGTGGGGCGTATGGGTGCATCCTAGTTACATGTTTTATTCAGTATATCATGGTGAATGTGGTGTGTGCCTTGCATCCTTCACAAGGAGTTGATCCCTCCTACCCAAACCAGTATATTAATTAGAGGCATCCCCTCTAATCAGCATGATGAGGTCACCCCTCCAAGTATTCATGCACGTGACCTTTTCATGACCTATATGGGCTATGGTATATTTATGTTAAAACAGTTTTCATAAGATAAACATAAGGCTTTTCAAACTATAAAACCAGTTTTCTTAATACTTAACCAGTTTACCCAGAACTTAGTCTTCCGCTGTTATATGTTACATGTTTATCCTATTTCATGCTATATTGTACATCCGTGCACTGAGCGTCTTGCTCAGCCGTTTTCCTTTTCATGCTCCTAAAACGGCAGGTACTCAGGGACGCTCGTAGATCTCAAACGTACGTGCATATGGACTGGAAGCTTTACTGTCTTTCTTTACTTTATGCATTTCCTTTACTTTAATACAGTTTGCTATGGACATTGTTTCGTCCTTTCCTTTACAGTATTTATGTTTGTGTGTGATGAGCTTTACTTTGGGGTTACCGATGTTTGATTCCGGTATTTCCCTTTTATGGTCGAATAATGCTTAGACATTTATCCTTGTATGCTTTGATGACACGCCATGATTATGCGTAATATTCCATTTCCAAAATGGGGTGTTACAATTATGGTATCAGAGCCAAGGTTTCGACCTGTAGGCTCTCAAATATGACCTGTGATTAGTGGGTAGTCACTACGGTCTTCCTAGAACTGACAGTTGTTTTCATGCATTCATCATTTTTAAGCATACATATACATGTCATTGTTACAGGGTTTTTGACTAAGTAATGGTTGGTACAGGACTGGCCCTATTTAGTCGCATGTGTTTTATCGAAACTTTTAAATTTGGGACCGACCCATAGGCGTCCCCTCGATATGTCTTTTGTTTTGAGTGAACCGACCAGAGGCGTTCACTCTCGAGCATCAAAAGTTTTCATAAAACTGCATCATGCATTCATACAAAGATTTTCTTGCATAAAATTTTTCTCGTGAAATTTTTGGCATAAATTTTTTTTTTCATGTATATATATATATAAGTTATATTTTATGTTTGAACTGTTAATCATATTTTTATGTTATACTATCAGATGGTTCTCACACGCGAGCAAGAGCAGCTCAATGCTGCAATTCAGGCTGCCATGCAAGCCTTACTTCCTCAACTGAGGAATGACATTCGTGCTGAAGTCCAAGTTGCCAACAATCAGCAGCACAATCAGCCACCTCCTCCTCCTCCCCCCAGTGACACTAGCAGTGTGGTTGGAAAGATTCAACAAGCTTCGTCCTAGAGCTTTTGAAAAGACTGATAGCCCCAGCGATGCTGAAAGCTGGTTGACTCACATTGAGAAGATTTTCAATGATATGGGATGTGACCCCGCATTCAAGGCGAGATTGGCATGCTACCGGTTTGAAGGCGATGTACTCAACTGGTGGCTAGCCTTGACGCAGTCAGAAGGAGGTGATGAATGGGTCGTTGGTTTGACATGGGCCCAATTCAAGGAGAGAGTGATGGAGCAGTTCTTTCCTAAGGCAGAGCAGGACAAACTCAAGCGAGAATACCATGGGATACGTCAGAGAGCGGGCGAGAATAGCAACGAATTCATGCAGCGCTTTCTTCGCTTAGCTGGTTTTCTGGGAGCAGCAGCTGGTACTCCTGAGGAGCAGGCACACCACTTTAGGTGGGCACTTCGCACCTCGGTCGCGAACAATCTGGTATGTGCTACGTTCAATACAGTAGCACAAGTGGCCGACGCAGCAAGGAAGCTAGAAATGTTGCAGGAACGCGATGAGTTCGGGGAAGCTGAAAGACCCGACAAGAGGTAAACATTTCGTGTTCTATTGATAACCAGACCCCATCCTATCATTATATGTTCTATAATCATCCCTTAAACTGTATCTTCCAGGCAGAAAACTGGGGACCGGTCTCAGCCGGCTACTCAGTAGCAGCCTAATCAGCCCAAAGGAAACGGTCACACTAACGACCGTTCTGTTGTGGAAAGGCGCAGCGGTAATGATAATTACCGTAACAATGCGGGACACTCCAACAACAGCAGGTCCTACTATTTACGCATCTTCTCATGATTTCATGTTATATCTCTCATGCTGACACTATATTAATCTCTACCAGGAACCACGGTAACGGGAAGGACCAGAACCATAGGGGTTCGCAGCCTAACCGTTCAGCTAACACTGGTGAACATCTTATGACGTATATGTCTTATACTCGTGCATATACTTTATATTAACACATTTTGTCATCAGCAGGCCCTCAGCAAGCAAGGACTCCTGCTGGAGGATTCACTCATCCTCTTTGCAGTACTTGCCATCGCAGACACCCTGGCCCATGTCGTCGTGATTCCGACGCGTGCTACAAGTGCGGCCTCCCTGGCCATCGTATGAGAGATTGCCGTAAGGGTGAAATGGAGGGTACTTCGGGTCATGCTGATACTAAACCGCCTCCTACCACTGGGCGTGTCTACACGACATCGCGCGATCAGGCAAACAAATCTACAGGTACCATTACTGGAATTTTGTATATGTACGACCAAGCTACATGTGTTCTTTTCGACACGGGTGCCACTCATTCAGTTATTTCCACTACTTATGCCAAGAACATCAGGACACTTCCCTTGCCATTAGAAAATAGGCTTACCATTTCCACGCCTTTGAAAGACTCTGTATTAATAACTCATGTATACAAGAGTCTCCCTCTAGAGTTTGACGATAAGGTTCGTGCAGTAGATGCACTTCCCCTAGACATGATTGAATTCGATATGATTCTCGGCATGGACTGGCTATCCAAGCACCATGCTACCATAGACTGCCACTCATATCGGGTGATCTTCGGCGACATTAATGCACCAGAGTACATTCATAACGGGTTCATACCCGGACTGTCTGTACAAGTCATATCTACCTTGCAAGCACGTGCATTACTATCACATGGCTGCGAGGGTTATCTAGCTACGGTTCATGACATGGATGCTGAATCCCCATCGATTCAGGATCAACCAGTAGTTTTGGAATTTCAAGACGTCTTCCCAGCTGAACTTCCAGGCATACCACCTGCACGAGAAGTGGAGTTCAACATCGACCTTGTTCCAGGAGCTGAGCCAATCTCTAAGGCTCCGTATCGTATGGCTCCCATAGAGCTAAAAGAACTGAAGGACCAACTGCAGGAACTTCTTGAACGAGGGTTCATTAGACCAAGCGCATCTACATGGGGCGCACCGGTCTTGTTCGTTAAGAAGAAGGACGGCAGCATGCGACTTTGCATTGACTACCGCGAACTTAATAAGATTACCATCCGCAATAGATATCCACTGCCACGTATAGATGATCTGTTTGACCAACTTCAAGGAGCCAAACACTTCTCAAAGATCGATCTAAGGTCAGGCTACCATCAGCTAAGGGTTAAAGAGCAGGATATTGCCAAGACTGCTTTTCGTACCCGCTATGGCCATTATGAGTTTGTGGTCATGCCATTCGGCCTGACTAACGCTCCAACAGTATTCATGGATCTGATGAACAGAATCTTCCATGAATTCCTTGATAAGTTTGTCATTGTATTCATCGATGACATCTTGATTTTCTCAAAGTCCACGGAGGAACACGAAGACCATCTTCGTACGGTACTACAGATTCTTCGTCAGAAGCAGTTGTATGCGAAATTCTCCAAGTGTGAGTTCTGGTTAAACAAGGTGGCATTCCTAGGTCACATTGTATCAGTAGAAGGGATCACTATGGACCCAGCGAAGGTTGAAGCTATCACTAAATGGCCAAGACCAACGTCAGCGACAGAAGTCCGCAGTTTCTTAGGCTTAGCTTGATATTATCGCAGATTCGTGGAGAACTTTTCCCGCTTGGCACTACCTCTCACCAAACTGATGCGAAAAGGAGAGAAATTCGTCTGGACAGAAGATCGAGAGAAGAGCTTCGAAGACCTAAAGCAGAAGTTAGTATCTGCACCTATTCTTACTCTCCCATCTGGTACAGGTGGATTTCAGATCTATAGCGATGCATCAGGGAAGGGACTGGGCTGTGTTCTCATGCAACATGGGAAAGTGATCGCGTATGCTTCACGACAGCTTAAGCCCTATGAAGAAAACTACCATACGCACGACCTGGAACTTGCTGCAGTGGTGTTCGCATTGAAAATATGGAGACATTACTTATACGGAGAATCATGCGACATTTTCACGGATCACAAGAGCTTGAAGTATATCTTCACACAGCGAGAATTGAACATGAGACAAAGGAGATGGTTGGAACTGTTGAAGGATTATGATATTAACCTACAATATCATCCCGGGAAAGCTAATGTAGTAGCAGATGCACTCAGCAGAAAGTCCGGAATGATCAACGGTATTGAGATCAAGGAACAAAACATAAGAGACTTGGAGCGGCTAGACATCGAAATCATGGTACGTGGGCAGCACGGATACTGGGCGAATCTTAGAGTAGAACCTGAGTTACTGACTAGGATCAAGGAAGCGCAGAAGGATGATGGAGAGATTTGGGCGATAATTCAGAATTTGGAGAAGCAGACAGAATTCAGAATGGACGCAGACGGTATCGTTTGGCAGGGCACGAGACTTTATGTTCCTGACAACCAAGAACTCCGGGAAGCATTGTTAGCTGAAGCTCACAGCTCCCCATTTTCTATACATCCTGGGTCGACAAAAATGTACCATGACATCAGACAACACTTTTGGTGGAGTGGTATGAAACAGGATGTAGCCACGTATGTCTCCAAATGTCTTACCTGCCAGCAGGTTAAGATTGAACATCAGCCATCGGGCGGTCTCCTTCAACCGTTGGATATTCCAGAGTGGAAGTGGGACAAAATCACCATGGATTTTGTTACCGGTCTTCCGCCTACCAAGAAGAAGCACGATGCTATTTGGGTCATTGTTGATCGACTCACCAAATCAGCTCATTTCTTACCGATACGCAAGGAAGATCCGGTAAGTAAACTCGCAGATACTTACAGAAGGGAGATCATGAGACTCCACGGCACTCCCTCCAGCATCGTCTCAGACAGAGATCCTCGTTTCACGTCGCGATTCTGGAAAGGTCTGCAAAAAGCTTGGGGTACACAACTTAAGCTGAGTACGGCCTTCCATCCTCAAACGGACGGACAATCGGAGCGAACAATTCAGACATTGGAAGATATGTTAAGGTCGTGTGCGTTGGAATGGACAGGTGATTGGGACGATTACATCTGTTTGGTCGAGTTTGCATACAACAACAGCTGGCACGCAAGTATCAGATGTGCTCCTTTCGAAATGTTGTATGGCAGAAAGTGTCGCGCTCCAACTTGCTGGGATCAAGTGGGAGAGCGAACACTCGAAGGACCAGAGATTATAGAAATGACCAATGAGAAGATCGAGGTAGCTAAACAGAAGTTGCAAGAAGCACGGTCACGTCAGAAGAGTTACACCGATAAGCATCGTAGGGACATACATTTTAATGTGGGAGATCACGTCTTCCTCAAGGTTTCGCCGGCTCGTGGTGTTAAACGCTTCGGGATCAAAGGGAAACTCAGTCCTCGTTTCATCGGACCTTTTGATATCATTGAACGAATCGGTGAAGTATCTTACCGATTGGCGTTACCTCCTCAGCTTTCGCACGTGCATAACGTGTTCCATGTGTCCTTACTCAGAGGGTACAATTATCATCCCCTTCACATGGTTCAGTATCCACTGGAACAGATACGTGAAGACCTCACTTTTATAGAAGAACCCGAACGAGTACTCGACAGGCAAGAACGAGTCATGAGAAGGAAGACGATTCCATTCGTCAAAATTCTTTGGAGGGACCATACCGAGCGGGAAGCCACTTGGGAAACAGAGGAGTCTATCCGGGCTTCTTACCCTCACTTCATATTTTAAGTTCGGGTATGTTACTTCTTTTCAGCTTACTTTATCTATAATTCAGGGACGAATTATTCTTTTTAGGGGGGAAGAATTGTAAAACCCGCATGCTTTTACCATGAATAGTGCCCTTAAGATCGTACGTCCTAGATTAAAACTTACCTTATTTAGTATTGATCACATTCATGTGCTAATAATCAAGCAAGTGCATACGTGTATGACATGACAAATATCGATTACGTACAAACTCATGATAAACAGTTAATAAATATGTCACGTGAACATAATTAAATCATGATCACCATTTAAAATACGAACTAGAATAATTACGTAAATACATATAATATAATTACGAGAGTTAAGATTACGATAAACGACATGATAAAATAAACAGAAACACTTTAATCACGAGCACGTTTAACCACGAACGAACACGAAACATCGGGACACGAGAAAGGTACGGGTACCCCATGTGGGGCCCCCATACTCACGGCACAACAACAAGAAATGGGCTAAGCCCATGGACTTTTACAAGTAAAGGGGGGTTATGGTAAATATGTTTTTCATTTTTCACTTTCAAGCAAAATAACATTTTAACCTAAAAAGTTTTCTCCTCCTCCTCCTTGGTTCTTTTTGTGCCGCCACCTACATCAACACCATAGGAGGGTGTTGTTGATTTTTGACATTAAAAACAAGTGCTTGAAACCGTGTTTGTTCATCCCCTTTCAAGCTACGTATTGATATATCATTCTAAACCCTTCTTTTTAATTCTTTTTAATCTTTGATTATTTTCATGAACATGTTATTATTATTCTTATTAAAACATGATAATTAAACATTGATCTAACATGTTTTGGGGTAAATTAAAATCAAAGAACGTTATAAAAAGGGTGTTTGTTTTAGCCGCCTAGCAAACAAACCCGAGGGGGGTTTGGTTTGCTTATTGCCGCCACCACCAAGACCATTTTTGGTCTTGGTTGGTGCTTGTGGGACCCACGGCAGCAAGGAGGCACACGTGCCCCGAGTTTGGCTCGGGGTACGGTGTCGAGTTCATGCCCGATTCATGGTTCGTTGGTTAAATCATGATCTATGTTACATGTAAATTTTTATGAATTATGAACTTAGGATATAAATTAATTAATAACATGAAATATTAATTAAACCATGACTTAGGTTATTTTAATTATTAATTTAGCATGATATTAATTTAACCTAAGTATTTTATGTTATAAGTTATAATTAATTAATTATTTAAAACATGCCTATAATTAATTTATTTAGACATGACTTAGGTTATATTATTAATAATAATAATACACATTTTAACCTAAGTATTTCATTTCATTTTAATTAAAACATGTTATACTTTAATTAAAATGCTTAACCTATAGTTTAATTTAAAATACATGAAATAATAATTAAACTATATACTATATCATATGACTTAAGAAACAAGCTTATAAACACTTAGACTTATATGTTAGCTTATGTAACCAGCTTAATTCTAAATATGGAAACTTCTATTTATAGAAACTTAATTAAATAAGACAACTAATCTATTAATGGAAACCTTATATATATGGAAATCTATCTAATTCAGGCAGCTAATCTAATCATGGAAACCTTCTATATATGGAAACTTATTTAATTAAGGCAGCTGATCTATTTTTGGAAACTTTCTATTTTTAGAAACTAATCTATTTTAAGCAGTAAATTCTATTTTTGGAAACTTTCTATTTTTGGAAACTTTCTATTTTTGGTAACTTTCTATTTTTGGAAACTTTCTATTTTTGGAAACTTTCTATTTTTGGAAACTTTCTATTTTTGGAAACTTTCTATTTTTGGAAAGTTACTTATTATGGAAAGTTACTTATTATTACACAGTAAGTATAATAACACATGAAATACCAGTAATACTTAATCAGATTAATCAGAATACAAGATAAACACAGTTTAAGGCTTTAAACAGTAAATCATGACCTAAAACATACAAAGTAAGCTAAAACGTGACATAAAACCAGGTACGTAATCAGTGAATCGATACTTATACACGTGTGTATTCATGTAGCGTTAGTGATCCAGAAGTAGGAGTCTTCTTCCGTTCATTCACTGGACTTGAGGTACGGATTCCCGTCCTTTCAGTATGGACATTCTTCCTTATTAGGATTTCCCCGTATGCAGCCAACTGTTTTCCCCAGCATTTGTTTTATTGTTTTGAACTGCTTATGTTTAATTAGCATAATCTATAGCCATATACAAGCATGACCAGTTTCACCTAGTTATGGAGGTACCATAACCATAACATTGGAGGCACCAATGTTATGACTTCCCCACGGCGGAGTGATTGCTCGTGGCGTCCCTTTTCAGTTTTGGCCATATTATTATATCAGGTGGGGCGTATGGGTGCATCCTAGTTACATGTTTTATTCAGTATATCATGGTGAATGTGGTGTGTGCCTTGCATCCTTCACAAGGAGTTGATCCCTCCTACCCAAACCAGTATATTAATTAGAGGCATCCCCTCTAATCAGCATGATGAGGTCACCCCTCCAAGTATTCATGCACGTGACCTTTTCATGACCTATATGGGCTATGGTATATTTATGTTAAAACAGTTTTCATAAGATAAACATAAGGCTTTTCAAACTATAAAACCAGTTTTCTTAATACTTAACCAGTTTACCCAGAACTTAGTCTTCCGCTGTTATATGTTACATGTTTATCTTATTTCATGCTATATTGTACATCCGTGCACTGAGCGTCTTGCTCAGCCGTTTTCCTTTTCATGCTCCTAAAACGGCAGGTACTCAGGGACGCTCGTAGATCTCAAACGTACGTGCATATGGACTGGAAGCTTTACTGTCTTTCTTTACTTTATGCATTTCCTTTACTTTAATACAGTTTGCTATGGACATTGTTTCGTCCTTTCCTTTACAGTATTTATGTTTGTGTGTGATGAGCTTTACTTTGGGGTTACCGATGTTTGATTCCGGTATTTCCCTTTTATGGTCGAATAATGCTTAGACATTTATCCTTGTATGCTTTGATGACACACCATGATTATGCGTAATATTCCATTTCCAAAATGGGGTGTTACACCCTTGCTAACCAAAATTCTTAACAACGAAGTTACCTTATAAAATCCCTTGTTACTCCCAGGTAAAACCCATGATAAAATCATTCCCAAGTCTCCCAGCATACCACAACCAATTCTAGGCCAAAAATGTCTTGGCAGCATGCATAGTATATCAACTTTGCATGCTACAGTGCCTCATGATTTAGTAAAACTAACTCATACTCACCTGTGGACACAATCTAGAATTGTGATAAGAGTATCATATGGATACCCAAACATCCTAAAGGTTCCTAAAACCTCCCCTTAAACAGTGATACATATGTTGCTAAAAATATGCATGAACATAAAAAATTTATGTCAAGATAGGAATTAAAAATTCCAACCATCATCCATAAATAAAAACATGTCCAAGTGCTTCTCTAATGATCCATAAGCAACTCTGTATCCAATGCTATACTGCTAACACCACCTGCACATTTAGATTGAAAACCACAAAACTAACATTGTTGCTGACAACGCCCCGATAACACCTGTCAGCGTTAGACAAATATATTGCTGACAACGTCACAAAAATACTTATCAGCGTTCAAGCAACCTTTGTCAGTGTTAGAAAAAGATAGTAGAAAATCTAAATCCTCAAAAAAACCAATAACAATGCATTATCCTGTACATACTTTTACAAAAAGACTTCAAAACGCATATTATGTGAGATTGATCATTCCAATACTTGTTACCAAGTATTGAAACCTTCCAGCATCAAAAGGTTTAGTTAGTAAATCTGACACATTTTCTTCTGTGTCAACCCTATCTGGTTGTATTAAACCTTTTTCAAAACAATCTCTTATAAAATGGTGTCTAATTTCTATGTGTTTAGTTTTAGAATGATGTACAGGATTCTTAATAATGCATAATGTGCTGTTATTGTCAACAAATATCTTGGTATGCATGAAATTATACCCATAGTCCAACAGCTGGTTCTGAATCTACAAAACTTGTCCACAACAAGCAGCTGCAGCCACATACTCTGCTTCAGTTTTAGAATTAGCCACCACTGTTTGTTTCTTTCATTGCCAAGATATCAACCTGCTCCCAAGAAACTGACATCCATCAGTTGTGGATTTCCTATCAAACTTATCACCTCTATAGTCACTGTCTGAATACGCAATCAGCTCCAATGGTGAATCCTTTGGGTACCAAAAGCCAAGACTAGGATAGCATCTTAGGTACCTAAAGATCCTCTTGACAGCATAAAGGTGACATTTTTTAGGAGTCACTTGATGGCGTGCACAAGCACACATAGCAAACATGATGTCAGGTCTAGAGGCTGTGAGATACATCAATGAACCAATCATTGATCTATAGTGCCTGACATCAACATCCTTTCCATCTCCAATCTTTCCCCAAGGGTGTTCTCTATCCATAGGAGTAGTAGCCCTCTTTTCATCTGAAGAAAAGTCAAACTTCTTCAAGATCTCTGCCACATATTTATCCTGGGAGATGAAGATACCATCTTCTTTCTGCTGAACTTGTAACATAAGAAAGAAGTTCATCTCCCCCATAGCACTCATCTTGAATTTATCTGTCATAAGCTTGGAGAAAACCTCACTAATCTTTGGATATGTGGATCCAAAAATGATGTCATCAACATAGACCTAAACAAGTAGAACATCCTTACCCTTCTTCTTAGTAAACAATGTCTGATCTATGGTGCCCCTCTTGAATCCATTGTCCACCAAATAAGTAGACAAAGTACCATACCATGCTCTTGGGGCTTGATGAAGTCCATACATAGCCTTCTTGACTCTATACACTTTGTCTGGATTCTCTGGATCCTCAAAACCAGGAGGCTGCATGACATACACCTCCTCAACAATTGTTCCATAGAGGAAGGGACTCTTGACATCCATTTGATAGACAGTGAAGCCCATGCAGGATGCATAGGCTAGAAAGATCCTGATAGCTTCAATCCTTGCAACTGGTGCAAAGACCTCCTCATAGTCTATCCCCTCCTCTTGTGTATATCCTTGAGCCACTAATCTTGCCTTGTTTCTGACCACAATACCTCTTTCATCTCTCTTGTTTCTTAGAACCCATCTTGTCCCTATAGGTCTGACATATCTGGGACAATCAACCAGCTCCCAAACATCACGAATTGCAAATTGGTGAAGCTCATCCTGCATTGCTTCCACCCAACTTGGTTCTTTGAGAGCATCAAATATCTTCTTGGGTTCCTGTTGTGACAGAAAACAGGCAAACAAACATGCTTGCACAAGAGGGGTATCAACCTTCTTGTAAATATTGGCAATAAATCCACCAAGACCTTGATGAGATCTTCTAGTCCGAACAGGAGTCATAATATCACCAATGATCTGAGATGTGGGGTGATTCTTCATAGTAGAAGTGAGAACTCCTCCTTCAAAAAGTCTGGTGTCTTCAATCTCATTCTCCAAGTTGCCAATATCTTCTTCTTCAGACTCTCTTTCATCAACATGAGGATGAACCTCTTCATATAAATTGGAAGGTTCACCCTGTTCAAAAGTAGAAGAGAAAAGATGTGCAAAAGTGTTGTCAACGCCTGAACCTTGGTTGTCAGTGTTTGGGCTAACAACGCTTGAAATGTTGTTGTCAACGTTTGAGCCATCAACGTCTGAATTGGTCTTGTCAGTGCTAGATTTGCCTTTGTCAGCGCCTGAAGGACCATGCATGTTGTTATCTGGTGGTACTTGGGGACCACCATTATCTTTTCCAACAGCAGCAGCAGCAGGAAAAGCATCTGTCCATATGGGAATTGTGACATACTCTTGTATAGGAGATGAATTTTCTGCTTGTGATCCAACCTTTTCATGAACCCGTGTACCTGAAACATCAACAACTTGTTCTTCCACAACATTTGAAGTTACCTTCACAATGTCTGGATTAGTGACAGGCATATAATTTGAAGTCCTAGATAAAGGTTCCAAGTCAAACAACCAATTTAGACCACTTTCAGGATCACTAGGTTTACTCTCTAAAAACCTAACATGTACTCTTTCAAGTATACGTTTTTCCTTTTTAAGATAAACCCTATATCCCTTGCTCTGCACTGAATACCCCATGAAATAGCCTTCATAACCTTTTGCAATAAATTTACCTAAGGCATCACTAGTATCTAAGACAACTACATGACAACCAAAAGGTCTGAGAAAACCAATATTGGGTTTTCTTCCCCAAAGTAACTCATAAGGTGTTTTGTTCTGTATCTTGTTGACCAATGCTCTATTTTGAACATAGCAAGCTGTATTAACAGCCTCAGCCCAGAAAGCTATAGGGAAATGAGCATCAACCAACATGGTTCTGGCTGCTTCAATTAGGGTTCTATTCTTTCTTTCTGCAACCCCATTTTGCTGAGGGGTTCTTGCAACACTAAATTGCCTAGTAATTCCTTTCCTGGCACAAAAACCATCTAACACTTTATTCCTAAATTCACCACCATTATCACTCCTAAGCATTTTAACTTCATTACTAGTCTTCTTCTCAATCTGAGTGATAAAATCAATTAAAGTGTCAGCTGTATCACTCTTCATAGCTAAAAAGAAAGTCCAAGTAAACCTAGAGAAGTCATCTGTGATGACAAAGCAGTATTATTTACCATTCAAACTCTCTATATTGGTTGGACCAAATAGGTCCACATGAAGCAAGTGAAGAGGTCTAGTACTAGAGTGCACCTGTTTGGATTTGAATGAGACCTTATGCTGCTTGCCTTTAAGACATGCAACACAAGAGTGGTCATTGTGGAAGGCCTTTTCAGGCAAACCATCAACCAAGCCAAGTCTCACAAGCCTGTTTATATTCTTGAAGTTTATGTGCCCTAGTCTCCTGTGCCATAGGTTACTTTCATCCACTGAAGCTTTAGCATAAAAACATGACATATCTTTATTCATTCTAATCCCATTCAGATTCACATTATATATGTCTTTATGTCTAGGTGTTCTATAATCAATATATTTCTCATCAGGGATCTTATAATCCTTGCTTAACACCAAGCATTCAGTATGAGTAAACATAACTTTATTTTTGTTATCACAAACTTGTGATACACTAAAAAGATTGTAATCAAGTTCCTTTACCAAAAATACGTTTTCAAAATGCAAGTTCTTGGTGAGAAGTGTTCCTTTGCCTGTGATAGTACCATATCCGCCTCCAAAGTAAACCTTATCACCATCCTTAATGGGAGTGAAGTTAGTCAGATAATCTTCCTTCCCTGTCATGTGCCTTGAGCATCCACTGTCCCAATATCCATAATCATTGACCTGTTTTTGAATGCCCTGCACATAAAGAAAACAAGTTAGTTTTCTTTGGGAACCCAAGCCTTAGCAGACTTGGATTCATCTGGTTGTTCAACAAGAACAGACTTGGTTCTCATAACAACCCCTTGATCATCCTTCTTTAGATGAAATACCCAGTTAACCCCAATAGGTTTTGTAATGAACTTTGAAATGTAATTAAATCTGTTGTAGGTCATTGAAATCCCATTATCATTAGGGTTTTGATATTTCTTTGGTCTCCATGTCAAACTTGAAGAAGCTTTAGACCCCTTACCCTGTGGTTGCAAATATTTAGGTCTGGTAACGTTTCTGTCAGTGTTGGATTTGGTCTTGTCAACGCTGAAATTACCCTTGTCAGCGTTAAAACTAGGGTTTGCTACAGAAACCCATTGCCTATTAGACCAAGTATTTGTCTTTTGAAATGGTCTTTGTCCATGAGTGTTAGACCCTCTAGTGAAGAATAGGACAGGTCTAACAACTTGTGGACTTTGCTGCACACAAGGTTTGGGTCTGACAACGTTTGACTTTCTAACAACGTTGACTTTGGAAGTGTTGACACACTTATATGCTAAATGTGAAAAGCTACCACAAGTGTAACAGGCTTTTCTAGACACAACCCTAGGTCTAGAAGAGAAGAAGCCTGTTCCATCATTGCTAACTTGGCTCTTAGGTGACCTAGTATTCCTATACATCTCTACATACTTAATGCTAGGTTTTCTAACAGTGTTTGAGCCAAGGTCAACAGCCTTACCAGTGATTGGGTTTGTAACCTTAATAGGGGTTGACTCATTAGGACTGTCACATAATAAGCCACCCTTAACAAATAAGGTAAGATTGGCTTTCTTCCGTTCATTCAAGTCAGTCAACTTCTGTTGATACTCTTCAACTGGGGTAACAACTCTTGGTGGAGGAATGAATTCCTCCTCTTGGAGTTCTGGTAAACCAGTCCAAGATAGGTCCTTTTGTTGGACACCATAGAAGTCACCAGGTGGTGGTGGAACCACAGAGTAGTCTTTCATCCCAATCCCAGTCATGTCCTTAGGATCCCTTTGTTTATTAACACATTCTCTTAGGGTTTGAGTGGCCCTATCAAATCTCTGAATTTTAAGGCCAACATTATCTTTATTCTTAATGGCCTCATCTAACTTAGCCTGTAGATCACTATTAACCCTTTCCATGATGTTCCTAACATCATTACTAGCATCTAATTCATGTTTAAGATATTTATTTTATCTTTTAAATCAAATTCCATTTTCTTGTATTCAGAAACTGTTTTCTCAGTTTGAGTGAGAGCTAATTGATAGTTAGACAGTTTGCATCTCTCAGTACTCACATCATCTAACAACCTTAACACTTCTTTGTTAAGTTTCTCAGTATTTAACCTACAACCCTTACTACAAAAAGCATCATCGTATACCTCATTATCTGATGAAGAGGAGGAGTGTGCCATGAGAGCATATTGAACATGCTCTTCTTCTTCAATTTCAGCAACCAAAGCTTTATCCTCTTCCACATCCTTAGCCAAATAGCTCCAGTCCCATCCCATACCATCAATTCCTTGAACTACAACCATGGCCTTAGGATCCTGAGCCTTAACAATTTGGCTTGAGGGTTTACCAACATCAGATCTTCTAGGAGATCTGCATTCCCTCATGAAGTGCCCCATACGATGACAGTTGTAGCACTCAACTTTGTATTTATCAAATCCAGCTGTGTCCTTTGCATTGAAGGTCATCTTCTTCTTAAACCTTCTATTCCACCTGTTTGCTCTTATGCTAGCAAGAGCCATGTTCCACTTGATATCCATCTCTTCCAAGTGCTCATCACTTATCTGCTCAAGGTCCTCATATGTAATCACTGAACCATTGGGCAAAGAAGCAATATAAGCACATACAATATCTAGGTCCAAACCAGCAGGTTTAACTCTTGGTGAGTCACTTTTGTATGTGTCAGCGTCTGAAAAGGAGGCGTTGACAAGACATGTTCCAGCGTTGACACATGATGATCCAGTAACTGGATGCATGTAAGAGTCCTTCTTATCAAATTGGCCTTCACTATGTGAGAAGAAAGCCATGTTACTATTAGTAGACTTACTTCCATGCTCCAAAAGGGTTTCATTCTCCAACAGCCTTAGTTTGTTGTAGATATCATCAAAAGTAGAACTTTTGTGAGTGTTGTTGGCAAGTATAGATCTTGCCTCAATCTTCCATGCTTCACCAAGACTTTTAAGAAACGTAGCATTAATGTCAACATCACCAAGCTGTGTCCCCATGAAGGACAGCTTGCTTGTAATGTCAAGCAGTCTGCTTCTCACACTGCTAAGCTTCTCATTAGGTTGAGCTTTGAAAACAGCATAATCATGCATGAGTTGTTTCTTCTTTTCTTCCCTAGTATCTTCATTACCACCATATGCAACTTCAAGAGCTGCCCAAAGGTCTTTAGCAGAATCATAACCTCTGTATTTATGCTGGTTCTCTTGTCCCAAAGAGACTTTCAGAATATTTAGGGTTTTCATATCAACCCTTCTCTTTGCTACGTCTTCAGCAGACATAACTCTACCATCACCAGGTTTTTCTTTCTTATCTGTTTCTGGACATCCAACAACAACAGTTCTTGTAGCAATAGCAGCATCAACCTTTTCAGCTCTATTGAATGTGTTTCCATACTCAATGATCTCCCAGAGAGTGTAGTCATAGATCCCCAGATATTGCTCAAAGTTGAATTTTCACAATTCAAAGTTGGTTGCATCAAGCATGGGAATCTTGATGTTTGGCAAGGGTGAGGAGGAAGAGGTTATTTCTGGATTTGACATGATGTTGTTTAGGGTTTTGAGAAAATTAGGGTTTTGGTGATTTTAGAGTTCTTGTGTTCTGTATGATCAAAAGTTCCTCAACAAGCTCTGATACCACTTGTTGATCCCAAACTTAAATCGATTTAGCTTTATGTATACGAGATTAGATCAAGTAATACACTTAGAGAAACCTTTGTATATGTATATGATAATCTAAGTGTTATGCGGAATTAACACTTAAACAAGAACACACAAGATGGAAACAAACTTTCACTTTGATTAATGATATCAAACTTGCTTACAATGAAAGTGTTAACGTATGAAAACTTATATTGAACAATAACCTAAAGGTCTTCTTTTATAGACATAAGAAGCCTTGTACAATAATCTACGTATCAACTATTCTAGGTAAAGATAAATATAGAAAATACATTGTTGTTCCTATATTTACTAGAAGTAATCTAGAACATAATAAACGCGTAGAGTATACCCTTCCATCAGTGCTTGTCTTTAATGTATCAACGCTTGACTTTGTCTTGTCAACGCTTGATCTGTCAGCGTTTGTTTTCTTCCTATCAACGCTTGATTAACTCTTGTCAGCACTCAAGTAGACTGGCTATAATTTATTCCCAACATTCCTAATGAGATTTTTTGATGAATCTCATTGGCTCTAGACTCTATAAGTGCACGTTTATTTGGTGATCAGAGGCTGGAGCAGACTACCACCTTTTCAATATATACTATCTCGGAGTGAGGAAGTTGATAGAAATGAGTTGAACTCCGTGACAATAAAACAAACTTATTTTGAGAGAAGCTTGAGTAGGCTGGGAAGGGTTGTGCATTGCATCACTGGGTCCATGATGCTTTGTCTTCAGTATTAAAAATCATCAAAGTGATTCTGATAATAGATGTATTGACCCGGTTTCTGCCGAAGTTGTATGGAGGGATTCTTTCTTTACACCCTTTATCCTTACATTTCTTTTTCATTCTTCAACCCCTTTAATGCTTACCAAGACGTCCACCTTGTTGTGATTGTTCCAGTGCTAGCTTAAGTCATTAGTCGGCATTTTTCCCGTACACTCAACTACTCCATCTTTCCTATGGACATCTAAATTCTAATGGGTTGTCCCTGGGAAGATCCTTCTGGTTCTGGTTGGATCATAGGACGAATACCTAACCACCTTTTGACACCAATACCGTCGTGAATTAATGTGTTGAAGGGTATAGATATTGTAACCAGAAAAAACCTGTTGAAAAAGCAATCAAGGTGTTGATGAAATCAGTGTTTACACCTTGAAGGTTTTTTGTATCACCAAAACGCTCCCCCTATTTATGTGCATCATAAAAGGAAAGGTTTTTCACATATTAGGAAGAGAAAGCACTTATATCAAAGATCTTATCCAAGATAACACATTTTAATCACTATTCTCCCCCTCAAAAATTGCATGA
The DNA here is from genome assembly GCA_025667525.1 of Glebionis coronaria. NCBI lineage: Eukaryota > Viridiplantae > Streptophyta > Magnoliopsida > Asterales > Asteraceae > Glebionis > Glebionis coronaria. The sequence continues at coordinate 95,872,320 of CM046882.1, read as the reverse complement.
CATTAAAATTTTTATGAAACTAGTGATGAAACATGGAGAGAATAATGTTGCATGAAAGTTTGTACTCCCCCTCGAAAAGAAATTCTAATTAAAATTAGGGGAGTATATGAGCACACAGTTTTGAAATACTTTGAGAAATTGTGCTTAAAAACCCGAGAAAACTTACTTTCCTGTTGTTAAGGAATAATGTACACAAATGAACATTTTCCTTATGTTCATGAGCTTAAAACTTTGAATGTTTTGATATAAGCCCATGACCGAGAAAAATTAATTTCTCGTTGTTGAGGATAAGTCAAAGACTTACCTTTCTTTGGGGACCGGGTTATAGTCTGACATGTGACTATAAGCCACTATGAGAAGAAAATAGAAAAGACATGTTTTGAAAACATTTGAAATCTCATTCAAACTTTATGTACGTACCCGTGTCGTTATTGAGCGACATTTCTAAGTGCGTCCATATTATCGATGCTGAGAGACATGTTGAAGAAGAATATTTTTGATATTTTTGAAAGATTTCTCATTTTTTATTTTGTTTTTATAGGTTTTATATTTTTGTATTTTGATTTTTGGATAGATATATACAAGGTTACTGTGAATGTGCAAGACGTTCAAGTTCATATGGAGTGAAACTACGCATACCAAGTCGACGAACCAAGAATTCAAATCTGTCTTGAGAAAGAGCTTTGGTGAAGATGTCGGCTAGTTGGTAGTCCGTCTTGACAAAATACAGTTCGATCATTCCTCTTTCCACATGCTCCTTTATGAAATGGAATCGGACAGCTATGTGCTTGGTCTTGGAGTGTTGGACCGGGTTGCAGGATATGGCTATGGCTGATTGTGAGTCACAATAGATAGGCACTTTGTTAAAGTGAAAGCCATAATCCGTGAGTTGTGTTCTCATCCAAAGGACTTGAGCGCTACACACGGATAGAGACACATATTTTGCTTCCGCAGTGGACAACGCCGTGCAATCTTGTTTTCTTGAGGACCAGCTCACTAGCTTCTCGCCTAAGAATTATGCTCCACCGGAAGTGCTCTTGAATGTATCATGACACCCTGCATGATCGGCATTTGAAAAACCAGTGAGATTAAAACCAGAATCCTTCGTATACCAGAGACCCATGTAAATGGTTCCCCGGAGATAACGAAAGATCCTTTTAACCTCCTTGAGGTGCTTCTCGGTTGGCTTAGCCTGGTACCGAGTACATAAACAAGTAGCATGCACAATGTCTGGTCTACTTGAGGTTAAGTACATAAGGGACCCGATCATACTTCGGTATTTTGTCGCGTCTACAAATGTCCCTTTCTTATCCAAATCAAGCTTGTGTTTAGTGTCCATTGGAGTACCAATAGGATCACAGTTTTCCATACTAAATTTCGTTAGAATCTCAAGCACATACTTGGACTGATTTATTAAAATACCACGGGGGGATTGGTGAACTTGGAGACCAAGAAAAAACGTCATTTCCCCCATCATGGACATTTCAAATCGACTTTTCATAAGGTCGGCAAATAATATGGTATATTTTGGGTTTGTAGAGCCAAATATTATATCATCTACATAGACCTGAGCCACCAAGATGTCGTTGCCGTAGTGCTTGATAAACAACGTTGGGTCAATGGTTCCTTTGCTGAAGTGATTTTGGAGAAGAAATGATGACAATTCGTCGTACCATGCCCTCGGTGCTTGTTTCAAACCATAAATTACCTTTTTCAACTTGTAGACATGGCTTGGATGTTCGGTGTTGATGAAACCTTCAGGTTGACATACATACACATCTTCTTTTAACGGCCCATGCAAGAAAGCTGTCTTCACGTCCATTTGATACACAGTGAATGATTTGTATGCAGCGTATGCCAAGAAAATCCTAATAGCTTCCATCCGAGCAACCGGGGCGAAGGATTCTGTGAAATCAATTCCCTCCTTTTTTTATAACCTCTCACAACTAACCGAGTCTTGTTCCTAATGACCGTTTGCTCTTCATCCATCTTGTTTTTGAATAACCATTTTAGGGTAAGGGGATCGATATTATCCGGGCGTGGTACTAACTCCCATACATCAAGCCGGATGAATTGATTGAGCTCTTCTTGCATGGACTCAATCTATGATGCATCGGTCATTGCTTCTTTAACACTTGTTGGTTCCATTGTGCTGACTGATAGTGCATAGATACACATATCACCGTCGGTACGCAGCTGATTTCGTGTTGAGACTGGTCGTGAGAGATTGCCAATTACGTGAACCAAAGGATGATTCTTAGTCCATTTGTGTTCATGTGGAAGTGTATGAGAAACTTGATGCGAGCTCTATGGATCCACATATGGTGTTGAAGGCTAAGTAGTACTTGTGGAAGCTGCAAATGGATTAACAAACTCATGTTCGTTGAGCATCACATTGTTTGCATTTTTAGTAACTATTTCATTCTGAAAATGAACGTGATTAGGAATTTGCTGAGAATGTTGTTGAGTTGCATCAGCAGTCGAAGAAGTGGTTGGAATGTTTGGAATCAATATGGTTGAGGTTGATGTAGATGGTGCAAAAACGGACGCCGTTGGTGTAGATGCAATTGGTGGTTCTGGAACTACCGTAGCAGGTGCAGCCGGGGCATTTTGAGGAACACCAAATGACGAAGGACCCTCCATATATTCATCATAAATTGGTCCAAATAAAACTTCCAAGTCACGTTCCGAAGGTTGTAACGATGAGATTGCTGACGGTGCAAATTGAAGCGCGAGTCCTGAACTTACGTGTCCAGAAGTCTGACCTTGAATCTCGGGGTGTGAACTTCTATGTTGAGAGGCCATACCCGAGAGTTCATCAAAGGTAACATTCATAGTCTCCATTACCTTTCTTGTCCTTTGATTATACACCCTGTAAGCACAAGCAATTGAAGAATAACCAATGAAAAAACAAATATCACCTTTAGGTTCAAGTTTACCGATATCTTCATGATCATTATTTGGATAACACAGAGCCCCGAATACATGTAGAAATGATATATCCGGTTTTCGTCCATTAATGATCTCATAAGGTGTTTTGTTGAATCGGGTGTGAAAAATGGAGCGGTTTTGAGTATAACATGCAGTTGCAATGGCATCAGCCCAAAGGAATAACGGTGCACCGGAGGAGAGAAGCATCGTCCGAGCAGCTTCAACTAACGTACGATTCCTCCATTCCACAACTCCATTCTGCTCTGGAGTTCTTACAGCCGAATCCTGATGAGAGATCCCAACTTTGTCAAAGTAAGCTTTCAGTTTCTGATTGGTGAATTCTGTGCCGTTATCCGTTCTCACAATAATGACAGGGGCTTGCAGTAGAACTGATGTTTTCTTCAAGAAGTTAATAATTACATCAGGGGCTTCATCTTTTGATGCAAGAAAAAGAACCCATGTGTAACGAGAATAATCATCCACAATTACAAGGACATACCGCTTTCCATTAATGCTTTTGATTCTTATTGGGCCACACAAGTCCATATGTAAGAGATGTAACCTATTCGTTGAGTTGGGAACATGTTTGGGTTTGTGAGGTTTCTTCTTACCTTTACCTTGCTCACAGGAAGGACAAAGATGGTCTTTTGTATATTTAAACTTTGGAAGACCGGTAACGAGATCATCTTTCGCAAGTTGGGTGATGGCATCGAAGTTGAGATGAGATAACCTTTGATGCCATAACCATGACTTTGTTGAAGTGGCCCGGGCCATGAGAAAAATTGGAGAAGCAACAGACATTTGAAAAAGATCAATGGTGTAAAGGTTGGTGGTACGATTTCCTTTCAACAACTCAATTCCTTCAAGATCTCTTACAAAACATGTATGACTTCTGAAAGCAACCTCCAAGTCTGAGTCACAAAATTGCCCAACCGAGAACAAATTATGTCCCAAGCCATCAACAAAAGAGACTCTGGCGATGATTATATTTCCCCAATGAAGATCACCATATCCTAGAATTGCCGTAACATGATCATTTCCAAATCGAACAGTTCCCATGAAACGCCATACAAAGTTCTTGAGAAGGCTTCGATTCCTAGTCATATGTTTGGAACAGCCTGAGTCCACACTCCAGAGACAAATTTCAACAGCCTGCCAATGATAAGAGAAGAAAATATTTTGGCAACCGATGAAATAGGTTCCTGTAGGGTTAGATGATAATTAAGCCATATCACATACCACCGTTTTACTGTCAGTATGAGATCTACTAGTGTCGATAATTTTGCCACAACAGTCAAAATTTCTACCAGTAGGCAACCATTTAGAGGTGAATCTAGGGCTACTAGGCTTAGCAAGACTTTTTGTAGACCCTACGTGCGTACTTTTTGGAACATACACCTTAGCCTTAGGAGTGCGTTGTTGCTCACTTACTGACAGTTTGTCAATTCGAGTGTAACCACCATAATTCAAACCATTCATAGTCAAACCACAAGCATCATGACTAAAAGTAAAGAAACATTTATTATATTTAGCACAAATAACTTCATATTTTTCATTCCGAATAGCAAGCTTAAAGTCATTAAAAAGCGGTAAATTCCTAGGGTGTTCTTCTACTTCCACATTATTGATCTTAGGGCGACTACTTCTAGAGGCAAAAGGGACCCTATCATTCCTTGTATTGCTCGTAGGCTGTGGCCTTCTGCTCTTAGTGTAGTTGTTTATTCATGTAGAAGAAGACACACGTCTATTAGAATTAGCAGTTTTTAAATCAAGGACTTGTGGTTGAGAGATAGTGGTCGGTTTTGTCCTAACGCTTGCTTTACGTTGTTTGCTAGGCACAGAGTTATCGACCCTAGGTTAAGAGGGGGAACTAACACGAAACATTCCTGGGGCAATCACAGTAGCTTTCGTTCCAGCAACCTTGGGAAAAGGTGTTACAGCAATACGAGTAGGTCCCGAGGTTACTGGTTTCTGGATCATCGTGTCCACAATCGAGTTAGTCACAGAAGTCTTATCTGTTAACAAGGCCTTTAACTTACAGTTCTCATAGATTTTATCGATGAGTTTCTGATAGACAGACTTACTTTGTTTAACAACCCGCTTGTATGAAACAACAACATATTCTAAATCTGCAATCTTAGCCTTAAGCTTCTGAACATTCCCATCACTGGCCATCTCTAACCCAGGAGAAGCCAGATTGTTTCCCTGAGCACGTCCCAACTAAGCTGTCAAATGTACGATTTTTGTTGCATTTCATTGTAAGCTTTTTCGTACGAAATCTTGTCATATTTGCATTCATCACATTTTTTGACAAATTTATTCCAAATATCGGTGAATTCTTTCTCCTTTTTAATGACATAAGATTCCATTTTCTCTTTCATAAGATCAAGCTCAGTTTGGAGGTTTTCATTATGCAACACAGAGGTACCTAACTCAACAGGGCTACTATCAATACTATCACTTGCTTTAGAGAGGCGTTCAAGATCGTTTTCCAAAACTTTGATTTTATCAAGAGATTCATCAGCTTCCTTTGCCAAAGATTTAAAGTCTTCAACAAAGTTGGCAAATTCTTTTAGATAAGCGTTTTCCAAATTGCCTAACCGAGCATCAACTTGATTAATAATTGGATTAATATCGTTTTGAAGAATTTTCTGAACCTCAATTTGAACAGGTGATGTAAAATTTACTCCAGTGATTTTGGAATTAACAAAATCCACGTTTAAGGATGACAAAGTTATCTTTAAGCTCATTTAGAAATCGACGTGTGATACTCGGTTTAGGAGGGTCATCAGAAAATTTCTCACTTGGGAGCAAAAGCATTTCAGTACTCGTTTTAGACCAAACAAAAACAGTTGGAGGATTAACTTTCGGGTAATAAACGGGTGTCACTTCTTTATCAAGCTTTTTCATTCTTAAACGAGTCTCTACTGCAAGTTCAATAGTTTCCTCAGAATCATGCACACTAGGAGGATCATGCTCATCAGAAAAGAGCACACTACCATTATATAAAGTTTCATTAGTGGCCTGAACTTGCTTAAGGTATCCGGGATTAGGAGGAGAGGACAACCTAAAGCCAATTTGTATCCAGTGTAATTTATCTCATTCACTTTTGGTGCGAGAATATTTATCTTCTGCATAGTTTGACCACGTTTGACTAAAAGGTTGTCTAATTCTCTAATCCTATCCTGAGCTTTGTAGAAGTCCTCAAGAAGCCCATTTTCTCGAATTTTGAAATCATGTTTCAGCTTTTTCCTTTCTTCTTTTAGATCAGAAACAATAGATTTTTCAGTTGAAAGTTGTTTATTAAGAGATGTGATTTCATCATTTAATTCGCTTATCTTTTTAGAACTACTTAAATGTAAGGCATTTAATTTCTTAGTGGTGCATTTTTCTTGATAAACCGATGTTGCATGAGCTTGTTCAAGTTCTTTAATTTTAGTCTGATGAATTTCAAAAGTTTTCTACCATTCCTTATATCCCGCAAGCTCAGTGGTCAAATTGGCATTATGTTGGAAATACGTTTTACGTATTAGAAAGGATCGGTCACTCCAACAATAGTTCATGTAATAGCTCGTAGTTTAGTTTACTTTCACTTATTAAACAAAGTCCAAACCGAGCCCATGAGATGTATGGGCCGGCGGCCAATTGTAAGCCCAAGCCCATCTCATGGGCTTGGGTATATAAACCCTCTCCTTAGAGGGAGAGGGTGGTGGTTTCATTTCAATTTTACAAAAAAGTTAATCACTTTCTCTCTCTAAAGTGTGTGTGAAATCATCTATCTTTCTATCTCTAAAACATAAGCAAGATTTACATATCTTACAAATGGTATCAAGAGCCATGGGATGATTGTTTGGTTTTTGTGTTTCTGTTTTTGATTCTCTCGCCCTTTTTGATCCAAAATCACACGAACCAATTTTTTTTTTGTGTTTTTATGAGTTAATCTTGATATACTTCATCTAGTTACTTGTTATAGTGATTTGGTATTGTTATTTGGGTTAAAACACAAAATTTTTGGGTGTTTGATTCATTTTTAGGCTTAGAAACTCGATTTGGTTGTGTTATTGTACTGTCCGAGAAAAGTGGTAAGTTTGTTCCATAGTACGATCTGTGTATTGTGATCGCATAAACCTGGGGTTTCTACTTGCGATCCAATATCACGATCACTAGTACGATCACTCGCTGCGATCACGAGTGCGATCACTCGCTGCGATCACGAGTATGATCACTCGTTGCGATCACGAGTACGATCACTCGCTGCGATCACGAGTACGATCACACGTTGCGATCACGAGTACGATCACACGTTGCGATCAAGGAGTACGATCGTTGGGTGCGATCAAGGAGTACGATCGTTGGGTGCGATCAAGGAGTGCGATCACTCGTCACGATCAAGGACTGCGATCTCCACTACGATCCAACATTTTTTCAAAAACGTGTTTTTGAAATTTTTTAACGTGTGTAATTTTGACTTGGATTTTTGGTTTATCGAGGACGTAATTTAGGGGATTTCAACATTATTTCTCGGATTTAAAACACAACAACAAATACATTTACTTTCTTTCATTAACCGATCAACTTTGTAAATCTTAACTTATAGAAATGGAGTACACATCTCTCACGGATAAGTCAATCCTCTCGGGTACGAATAATCGTCCACCAATGTTGGTGAAGTCTATGTATGAGGATTGGGCTTCCCGAATGGAACTTTATATGTTGAACAAAGAAAATAGACATCTAATTTGGGCATCGGTGCTCAATGGACCATTGGTATATGGTACTGTGACGGAAGGTGCTGTTACTCGTCCTCACACAACGGGTGAACTAACTGGAGATGCTAAGATACAAGACAAGTGTGATAAACAAGCTACAAATATCATTCTCCAAGCCCTTCCTCCAGATGTCTACAAACTCGTCAGTAAACATAAAGTTGCCAAAGAGTTATGGGATAGAATTCGTGTTCTAATGCAAGGCACTTCGTTAACTAAACAAGAACGAGAGTGTAAGCTTTATGATACTTTTGATAAGTTTTCCTATTTGCCAGGGGAGACTCTCAATGATTACTATCTGCGATTTACCCTATTGTTGAATGAGCTCAATATCTATGGCATGGCAATACCTACGTTTCAATTGAACACCAAGTACTTGAACACTCTTCCTTCAGAATGGAAAAAGTACGTGACGGATGTTAAATTAGCTAAGGACTTGCATAACACCAATGTGGATCAACTTTAAGCTTTTCTTCAACAACACGAATTCCATGTGATCGAGGCTCGGTTGTCTACACCTCAAGTTCATGATCCACTTGCCATGTATGCTTCTCAACAAAACATGGCTTATACTTATCAACAACCATCATACTTGTAGCAGCCACCACCACACACCTATCAGCAACCACAACAACCATCTTATCAACCACTAGTGATGCCACAACAAGCATTTCAACAAAGTGTTCATCAACAATCTTTTCCACAGCAACCACCACATCAGACATCATCCTCACAAGCCAACACTTCTCTAATGGGCTATACTCCTCAGCAAGGATATTTTCCAATTGAAGCACAACCAGCACAAGCCTTCTACTCCAATGAACCTCCACCAATCCAAGCACCGGTCTTTACTCCAAATGATACGCCAGCTGATGTTCTAAACCATCTCACTGCCTACTTGTCAAAACTTGTTGCAACTAGAGGATTTCCACCAACAAACAATCAGCTCCGCACCTCTTCAAATCCTCGACAACTAGCCACTGTTCAAGATGGTCAAGTGACGGTGCAACCTATTCAGGAAAGGCAAACTTCATATGGATCTCCTACAAGGACTGTGAATGCTCAAGCTGTGAATTCTCAAGTTAATGGAAATGGAAGCCCTATTGGTCCTCAAAAGGCTGTGACTTGCTATAATTGCTGAGGACAAGGTCATATGGCTAGGGAATGCACTCAGCCAAAAAGAAGAAGGGATGCAACATGGTTTCGTGAGAAGATGTATTTGGTTGATGCTCAGTCTAAGGGAAAGATCTTGGACTCAGAAGAGTTAGCATTTCTTGAAGACCCAGGGGCAGCAGATAATGAAGGCATTGCAGTCGTTTCTACTTCAAATGCAGCATATCAAGCAGACTATCTTGATGCATATGATTCGGATTGTGATGACATTCACTCTGCCCAAGCTGCTCTCGTTGCTAATCTTTCTCACTACGGTTCTGATGTCATCAATGAGGTACCCACCACAACCAATCTTGGTAATGATGATAACCAACATCAAGTTGGGCATGAAAATGACAACCTCGAACAGCATTCGGGAACTAGTAACTCAAATAATGTGGTACCTAATCCTACACATTTGAGTGAACCTCAACCAAATGCTATGACAGGTATGGAATCTTATGCTCAACATGATTTGGTCATGGTGCCTAAACATATTATTGATCAAATGCATATGGATCTCAGACAATCCGTAGATACGAATTCCACCCTAACTGCTGAGCTTGTGTTGCATAAAGAAAAGGTCAAAACTTTTGAAATGGTCCCTCAAGCATAGAAAATAACATGTTCTGAATTTGACCAATTTCGTTTTGAAAAGATTGAACACTTGAAAGAAATAGAATCATTAAAAGCTAATATTTCCAATGAATTAAAAGCAAAAGAGTCGGTTGTCAATGATTTTCAGAAACTTAAAATGGATTTCGAAACTCTCAAGTCTAAAAAGTTTGAATCGGAAATTAATGCTACCAAACTTCTTAAATTCAAAGAACAACAACTTTTAAAACAATACGCTTCCATAGAAAAGGTTCATCTTTTAACTAAATCGTTTAAAGAACTCGAACTTAAGCGTCTTCGAGATTTACCACCTAATCCCGGTTATGCAAAACAAGCTCAGGAATATATTCCATGTCTTTATGATATGACCCTATTTGGCAAATCGAAAGAAGCACCTTTTGTTCGTAGTACCGAGGAGACACAGTCACTTGCGGAAGAAACTCATTCTATAATGCTTTCAAAATTCCATAAGCTTGATTATGATACGTATAATAAAGATCAATTTTCTAAAAAGACACGTATTTGCTTACAAAAGGAATTAGCTGAATTGACAGTTCTTGTGCCCCAAAGTTTGTCAAATGAAAACCCTCCTAGTACGTCTCCTACACTTGTCAAAACGGATTTAACGAAGTTAATTCCACCAGTAAGTAAGGTGTCCTTTAGCTTAAATGCGGTACACCAACACTAAGCCGATTTTGACAAGGTCATTTTGGAACGTACGACGGCTTCAGCCATAACGGAAGGTGAATGTAATTTTGAGCACACTAGAGCTGCGTTCCGAGACGAAATTGTTCCATTCGTAAACAATGTTAAAGCTTGTCTTAGTAATGTTGATCAAGACTTGCTTTTAGAAATAGAAGAAGTTAGACGTGTTTTCAATGAAATGGATGATGCTTATGAAAACAGTTTACTTGAAATAGAACGAGTTTCACGCCAAAATGATCAGCTTCTGAAGCAAGTGATGTCTCATGATATAGTTTCCGTCTGTGTGAATAAAAGTGTTGATAATGATGCTATTGTGCAAAATGTTGAATCTGTGGATAATGTGGTAGATAGTAATTGTCACAAATCTGACGCTGAATTTTTAAAGCTTCAAGATTCTTATACTTTGCTTTCAAATTTTTTTGATGAGATCCAAAAATATTGTATTTCGCTTGAATGCAAGCAACAATTTATTCAAGAGATCTTTGAAACTTCATTCGAAGGTGTTAATATAGATGAGGAAAATTTTCAAAAGAATTTTCAATTGAATTTACAATCAAAACAACGCCAGCCAAGTGACAAGGTTGCTAAATCATTGCCGATAGACATAGAGAAGTCTAAGGAGCATAATTGTGTGAACGTACTTGAGGCTGCTGAGACTTTTAAACTTGATCTAGATAATCGAGTTTCCCAGATTTTGTCCAAAGTTGATAACTTAAAACAGAAAAATACACAACTCTTCGATTCAGTAAAGCCCGTATCTGCTAATACCACTGCACAGAATCAATCATTGATTGAACAATTGAATCGAAAGTCGGTGGAAATATCTGATTTGAGGGAACAAATTTGTGATAAAAATCTGGCTTTGACTGAGTTAAAAGAAACACTTCGTACCCTAAAAGGTAAGAATGTTGTGGATAACGCAACCACTGTCTCAACAACGTCCTCTAGTGCAATCAAAAGGAACCTCATTGCCGTCACACCACTTAACAAGGGCCCTAGGACTAAACCATCTCAACATTTAGTCACTAAAGATAAGGCGGAATCAAAACCAGCTTCTAACATTCCCGTGTTGCCTTCTACAGGAGTAAGCACCACTACTAAGGCTCAAAGATCTAAGCTTAAAAGAAACAAGAAGAATGATAGGATCTTGCCCCCATCTAGTAGTCAAGTGAAAAAGAAAGTAGAAGCCCATCCTAGGAATGTTATTTTTGTTTTAAATAAAAAGAATCATGTAGCTAAACCTAAAGGCTCTATGGTTGTGCAGCGTTCTAAGCCTACTGTGAATTCTAATTTGAAATGTTGAAATTGTAATGAATGTATGTTTTCTAGTCGTCATGATTCTTGCCTTATTGACCATGTGAATGAGATGAATGCCCGGAAAAATAGATTAGAATGGAAACCGACTGGGAAAGTGTTAAACCCAAGTTGGTTGGATGTGGCGCCCCATTGTTAGAACTTTCACTATAGTAGGAAATGCGTGCCCTTTGAATAGGATCACTCCCACTACAGCGAAGAATGCGTGCCCTTTAACTAGGAGTACCAAGGCTACCAAAACACAAGCGTGTCCTTTAACTAGGAACACCAACACCACTGTAGGAAACAAGTGCCCTTTAAATAGGTCTACTCCCACTGTAGTGCCCGCTAATACTCCAAAACCTCAGAAAATTGGAACAATAAAACCTGTTAGTGCTAAAACTCACATTAGAAAACGCAGGAAATCTAGGGGTCACACAACTGTTAGCAATTATGATAATATTATATCTGCACCTGCTAACACTCCGAAACCAATAGTTTCCAATGCATTGTCTACTGTTGTTGTTGAAAACCGGTGGTCCAAATTGTTCTCTGGTATTTGGACTCTGGTTGCTCTAAACATATGACCGAAGATCGCTCTCAGCTCATAAATTTCGTCAGCAAGTTTCTTGGTACGGCTCGATTTGGAAATGATCATATTGCAAAGATAATGGGTTACGGTGAATATCATATTGGGAATGTTCTAATTTCAAGAGTGTATTATGTGGAAGGTCTTGGTCACAATTTATTTTTTGTGGGACAATTTTGTGATGCAAATCTAGAAGTTGCTTTTCGAGAGCATACCTACTTCATTCATAATTTGGAAGGGGTTGATTTATTGAAAGGTACTCGAGGGAATAATTTGTATACTTTGTCTCTAGAAGACATGATGGACGCTTCTCCCGTATGTCTTCTCTCCAAAGCATCGAAGACTAAGTCATGTTTATGGCATCGACGGTTATCTCATCTTAACTTTGACGTTATTAATTATTTGTCGAAAAACGAACTTGTTCGTGGTCTTCTTAAACTTACATTTCACAAGGATCATTTGTGTTCCGCGTGTACAATGGGGAAAAGCACTAAGAAATCATACAAACCCAAGACTGAAGACACCAACCAAGAGAAACATTATTTGTTGCATATGGATCTTTGTGGGCCAATGCGTGTTGAATGTCTTAGTGGTAAAAAGTACATCCTCGTCATTGTCGATGATTACTCTCGGTTTACTTGGGTGAAATTTCTTATAACAAAAAATGAGGCACCTAAATTCATCATCGGATTTCTCAAGATGATTCAAGTGCGGCTCAACACTACTGTCCGACGCATTCGTACAGATAATGGAACTGAATTTGTGAATCAAATCTTGCATGATTACTATGAAGAAGTTGGGATTTCTCATGAAACATCTGTTGCTCGCACTCCACAACAAAACGGTGTCGTTGAAAGGCGAAATCGCACACTTGTGGAAGTTGCTCGAACGATGTTAATTTACGTAAAGGCTCCATTATTTTTATGGGCAGAAGCAGTATCAACAGCAGTTTACACCCAAAACCGGTCACTAATTCGAAAACACCATGGTAAAACACCTTATGAGCTTCTACATGGAAAAGTACCAGATTTATCATATCTTCATGTATTTGGTTCTCTCTGCTATCCAAATAATGATGGTGACAATTTGGGAAAACTTCAACCCAAGGCTGATATCGGTATTTTCATTGGTTATGCACCCACAAAGAAGGCATACCGAATCTACAACCGTAAGTCTCGTAAGATCCTCGAAACTATGAATGTTGATTTTGATGAGCTGACAGCAATGGCTTCTGAGCAACTCGCACTTCATGAAATGGGACCCAGTAACATTAGCTCCGGTCTTGTCCCAAACAACCCCACTTCATCATCATTTATACCACCCACTAGAAATGAATGGGATACGTTGTTTCAACCGTTATTTGATGAATTCTTTACTCCTCCAAGTATTGTTGCTCCAGAACCTGAAGTAATAGCTCCGGTTACCGAAGTTGTCGCTCCAGCAACCGTTGCACAATCTGATACGTCTGCACCTAAAATTGGTCAAGATATACCTTCAACAAGTAATTCTCAACCAACACATGTAACAACTACCCATGTCATGCCTATTGATGATGAAGCGGATGATGATGACCACGATTTGGAATTCGCTCAAATGCGTGAACTTCCATTCTTTGGTGTACCAATTCTCGACCATACTCAAGCCGGGTCGTCCACCTCAGAGGAAGCTGTTGTCCCTAATATATGATGATATAATAGCACAAATTCAAGAAAGAAAGGTAGATATGAGATGAATTTTAGAGAGAGAAAGTAGTGAGAGAAAGTAGAGAGAGATGGTTGGAACTTGTGAAATATTAGATTGAGAAGTAAGAATAAAAATGAACCAACACCCTTCCTAACATGCTAGGAAGGGTATATATAGTCCACCCACATGCAGGCTTCTTTATGGACTATATGGTTTGGGCCGGTCTTTCCTTTTGGGCTTTAGTTACTTATTAATGAACTTTAGCCTAAAGTTAAGCCCATATAACACGACTAATATACTACCTATTACAACGTTCTAAAATACGATACATAATAACCATATGACCGAGCATTCTTGTTTGACTCAATATTTTGAGGCTAACAATCTCCCCCAATGAGAGGTCATAAACCTTGGTCATTTAGGAAATTTGTAGAGATTACTAATCTCGCCATAAATGAGTCTTGAACGTGTAATAGTAGTCTTGTTCCTTCATGCTGTGATATTTGAGCCTTTGTCGTTGTCTTTCGACTTTGTCTTTAAGCTTGAGATCTTCAAATCATCCTTGACTTATCTTTGCCATCTTGCGATCTTGTGCCTTCATCCACATGCTCACACTATTAATTGTTGAATATGTCTTTAGGCATGAGTATGTGGTTTCTGAATCATTGACTTTGCTGTGTACACCGTGACGCCACCTTCTCGAGACAAAACATAGACACGGACTGAATGGCTTTGACATTCGTCCTAGATCGGTAGCGTTTTACCTCCGGTCGGTGAAGATCGTTATACGATGTTAAATACCGTACCTGTGATAGGTAGATTCAATTAAGAATATCCTTGACAGGGCTTCGCGGCTGTACTAGCCGTTCTCTTTACTCGACCGTCTCAAAGCAAGACTGCGAACATAAAGAGTGAATAAATTGGATAGATATCCGCTTGATTAAAGTCGTCAATTCAAATTCCTGGAACAAGTTTGATTCATTAAGAATCTTACCATTGTTGCTTTCTAGTTGACACAAGTTTGATTCATAAGAATCTCACAAGTCACCTACCGTAGCGCTGTTTGATGTTGACGCTAGAAGGATTTCCATTCGTCACTGTGAATATTAATGAATATCACTTTGAATGTTCTGGCAAGACCATAAAGATATTGCGCAGAAACCTGAAACGAGTTTGAATCAATTCAGAATCAAACCACTGTTGCCTTTTAGTTTTACACATGTTCAATTCATAAAGAATCTTGCATATGACCTACCGCAGTGCTGTTTGATGTTAACACTGGAAGGATTTCCACTCATCATTATGAATACTTAGTAGTATCACTCTGAGTGTTCTAGCAATATCACAAGGATATAGTGTAGGACTCTCTTGACCTTCATCCGTGTGTCCTAACGAGATTTGATTGATCTCTTGGCTCTAGACTCGATTTGTGAACTTTTAGTGGTCAGAGGCTGGAGCAGATGCCACCTATTCAATATCAACTATCTCGGAGTGAGAAAGTCAATATAAGTCGTGTTGATCTCCGTGACAATAAAACAAAATTCTTTTGAGAGAAGCCTGAGTAGCTAGGAAAGGGTTGTGCTTCACATCACTGGGTCCATGATGAGTTGTCTTCATGATGTGTTGACTGATATGAGCTTAAATACTCATATCATTTGTATCATAAAACAACTTAAATATGCATAAATATTATGAAAATGCCTTGTATATATGTTGTTTTGTTGTTTCGTGTGTGTAGGTACCAAGTTCGCGAAAACCAGAAAAACCGACACAAGTTTGAAGAACAGATCGAGGAAGCCAAAGACAAGTCCGTTTTTAGTGGATTTAATATAAAATAGTAACGTGGGACCTACATTAGCTTAATGGGCTTGAAGGCCCATTTATGGGTGCATAGTTCATTTGCAAAGCCCAACTCTTGGCCCAATATGATATAACACAGATGGGAATATAGAAAAATGGGCTAAAAGCCCATTTACACAAAAGAAGAAAAAACAAAGGAAGAAACGTATGGACCAAGGCCCATCATGGGTAAAATCTGTTTAGAAATTCTATTAAATCGTTTGGTTAAACCCTTATTTACACCACCACACGTTTTTCTTTCCACACATTAAATAAATATTCGATACTCTCTATGTTTATCATCTATCTCCTTCCCCAAAAATAACCAGTTACAACATTCACTATTCAAAACCCTAATTACCCAAAAGTTAAATTAATAAGGGGCTTTTGATTCCCACGTGTAATTCAAGCGTGTGGGAATTAAATCCCCCATGTTTTAAGGAAGAGAATGATGGAGGCGAGTAGATACGTGGCAGCAAATCAATGGATAATACACCTCACCATTCCTTATCTTCCAATGAAAAAGAGACACCTCAGCATCAAACTAACACAACTAGCACAAACGGATGCCACGTTGGCAATCCGTGTGCTAGTTGTGTATTATCAGCCCCACGATCAAAACCAACATGAGAGAGAAGATCAAGATTGAAGATGGAATATGCTGAATAAGATGCGAATATTCTTCCTCAACAGCTTAGGGGGTTGGCTATATAAACCCCCAAAATACTTGTAATCTGCATCCCTTTTCTTACTTGTAGTGTTATAATGTTTAAATTAGATTAGACTTGTAATTTTCTTTAAAATAATGTAATTCTATTTGGATTTAATGAAATATTAGTTTTAATCTTCGAGTCTCGCATTTAATCTTTTTAATCTTACTGTTCTTGCAATTTAATCTGAATAAATCGTTATAACTGGATATTATTTGGATTAGCTAAAGTAATAGCTAATTTAAGTGATAAAGTGAGATTTGGGAAAAATTACTTAAATCACTGTTTAAGTAATAAAAATATAAGTAAGCTGTTTGGTTCGATTGAGGAGTCTGGTTCGAGATGGTGGTTTGATAATAATGGTGTTCGAATGGTGTTTTTATGGTGGTGATACGATCTAATCAGCCAGCTCAATGCTGCGCTGCTGCTCAGCGGGTTCTTCAAAAGGTTCTGATCATCTTAGTTATCTGTCTATTTTTTTTAAATTGTTATAAATCTGATTTATTAGTCTTAAGTAGCTACTGTTTTGTTTATGAGTCTGTTTTGAGTACTTGGTAGAGGCGTTTTGATTTACACTAGTATTCTATTTGATCCTTGTTTATGGTTTGAATGTATGCAATATAAATCTACTAGTGTGAGATTGTTTGAGCTTTACTTATATGATAGATCTGATTTTGAGTATTTTACACTTTTAGAACATGATTGTTATATCTACTTAGCTGAACTTATGAATCTGGTAAACTAGATTTTCATTGCTTGCTTGGTTGTATTGAGATTATGTGTTGTTATCTGACAAGTTAGTCTGCTTCTAGATGATTTTAATGGATATATAGCTAATTAAGGATTTGGTCGACTGGATCTAGTTCAGACTTATAGAGGTGTAAGATGTGTGCTGATGTTGAATAAGATTAATGGTACGTATTGCTGTAGCATGTCGAATTTATGGCCAATACATCTAAATGTCATAACATGTTTGCATAGACGATCTAGCTGCTGTCTCTTTTACTTTTTATTAAGTATTGTTTTAGACCTTGTTAATTATAGCCTTAGTTTCATCTTATCATTGTTATGGAGTCAATTGCTTGTGGCTGTGTTCTCCGTGATTGTGCGTTTACTCAATGCTACGTAATATTTGACTATCTCATAGCTGCTGTAGTTGTACATCAATTTTCTGATTTATTCGTTTAATAGTTGATGTTTACCTAGTGTTTATGTACTGCATGTGATTTGAATGTAAGGTAACCATCAGTTAGATAGTTAAATTTCAGTTTATTATAGGTGATAATATGTTGAAACGTTTTATAAGCTGCTGAAGTAAAAGATTGTTGAAGTGCTGTAATTTTCGGATTTCTTTGTTCCTGAGATTTTTGATATATCTTAACTGAATTGATTCATCTATTTCTTTTGTGTGTATTGCTGTACTGATACATATCTGCTTTCCAAACCTTTTGTTTGGAAACTGCTTTATAATCTGTTGCAAATTCTTTGTCCAAGAACAATAAAAATATATCCCTGACAGGATTCGACCCTGTGACCTCACAGGTGTAGGTCAAACGTGATAACCACTTTGACTGGCCATTCTTTTGTGTTTTAGTTCATCTCTATTAATTCATATAATATAATTAGTGGGCTGTTAGTTTTGCTTTTGCATAAATTACTAGTTTTCATTTTAATTAAAAAGTTTTATAAAATTTTCTTTTATTAAGTATAAGTAATAGATAATATAAAAAAAATAAATAAAAAATAAAAAATAAAAAAAATAAAAAATATAAGTTTTATTAATTTTAGAAATTAATTAGTTATAAAAATTAGTTTTAAATAAAAATAGCTTTTTAAATAGATTTTGTTTTATAAAAAGTAAAAGTAAAGTTAGATGGGATTAATTAGTTTATAGATTTTGAATAGATTAATTTTTAAATACTTTAAATTTTTAAATTACTCTTATTTTAATTAATTGTTTTTAGATTAAATAATTTGGGGATTTACGATTCATGCACTTTAGGATAAAATTAAATAGTTTTAAGTTGATAGATTTAATTTTTAGTTTTAAAACCGAAAACCAATTCGAATCGATTGTCCAAATCAATATGAAACGTCTCAAATTCATAAGATCTTCGTGTACAACGAACTTGGTTCACCCACGTGTTTAATTGAATCCGTCATTGGTAATTTTAGTCTATTACTTTTTCCTAAAGGTAATTTTCTAAGTTACCCTATAACGTATCCTAATTATCACTATATAAATCTCGACACATCAAAAATTTTGGCGCCGCTGCCGGGGATCTTGTGTACGATTCGCTTTCGTGGAGATTTGTTGATCGTTGATTTGAAGACCCTTTCCGTCCTCGGAAAGTTTTGTTATCTTTCTATTATATAGTATGTATCGTTTTTCTCGTTTTTTGTGATTAATATATTGTATTACGTAGAACAATAAATTTACATACTTTTCAAATAAGGCCTTAGTTGGGATTTCATCACCTAGCTATTGTAGTCGAATCCAAAACAAAAATAAAAGGCAAAATAGATAAATACTAATAAGAAGTTTGAACTCGATTTATACAAACTATAAGGTGGATATAAGGCGACGTGCTATAAAAGGCCGTCTAAGGAAAAAGGTTTTTAAGTGCTTTGTGCCACCTCGTTTCCCCGCTTGCTTGTGCGTATATTGAGAGGGACGACCTATTATTGGTTTGCCGACTCAAGTAGTAATAAACCTTATTTTTGTAGTTTACTTATTGAACCTTGAGACGTTTAGGTTTTCACCTATCGTTTCAAAGTCGACCGAGGGTAATTTACTTCCATAGTAGTTATCCTTATTCCTTGTTTTTTATCGATCATTTTTGATTGAGCAATACCAAATAAAATACCAAAAATAATCTTCTTCTTGTCTAAATTCTTTTCTTCAATCCTCTAAATTCTCGTCTTTGTAGTGTATGCAATTACGTTCTTCTCGTCTTGTGATTTATTTTAACAGGCTTGAAAATATTCCTCGTAGAAATAGAAATCGTCAACAACGAATAGTGGAACCCGAGCATCCACCTATTGTTGTAGAGATGGCCGATAACCGAACAATGGAGGAATTGCTCCGTGCACCCACCGAAAGATATGGGGAAGCAATCGTTGTGCCAGCTATTTTGGCGGATCATTATGAGATTAAGACGGGTCTTTTATCGTTCATTCGTGCCGACCAATTTCGTGGCAATGAGACCAATAACCCGCATTCTCACATTCGGAATTTTCTTCGAATTACCTCGACTCTCAAGTTTAGAGATGTGCCGAATGACGCGATTAAGCTCATGCTTTTTCCGTACTCGCTCGAGGGTAATGCTAAGATTTGGTATGAGAAAGAACCACCGAGTTCGATCTTAACATGGGATGATTTAGTGTCCAAGTTTATGAATTATTTCTTTCCACCGTCCAAAACTACACACTTTAAGAACGAGATCACTAGATTTGAACAAAAAGTGCATGAATCATTTGGGGTTGCTTGGGAAAGATTTAAAGATTTGTTGAGACAATGTCCACACCACGGTTTCTCGGAATTGCATCAAATAAATACTTTCTATAATGGGCTAAATATGATTGAACAAGATTCGTTAAATGCCGCCGCGGGTGGTAATCTTTTAAGAAAAACTCCAAGAGACGCGTGGTGCAGAATTGAGAATAAGTCTAGAGCACAATATTCACGAAACACACCGAGTGTTTCCAATGTGAATTCGTCTAATATCGAGATTGCTAGATTGGACTCTAAGATTGATAATGGATTCGCGACATTGTAGAATGAGATTAGGAAGAATCCTCATGGATCGATTAATATGGTTGAGAATGTTCGTGTATCATGTGGTGGAGCACATCCTAATTATGCTTGTTCGACCACGGGGTTTGATCAAGCTAGTGCTTTTGCCGCGACGGGAACTTATGGCTCCAACGATCAAGTTCCTCGTCAAAATCATGTTGCTCCACCGGTTCAAAATAGGTACAACAATGGAAACAATGGGAATAATTTTAACCGTGGTAACCAAGGGAATTATAATCAAGGAAATGGGTTTAATGCTAATCAAAACAATCAAGGTTTTCAAAGCAATAACCAAAATGATTTGTCAAGCTACATTAAAACGAATGAGGCAAATTTGAAAGCTTTTCAAAACAATATTCAAGGACAAATGGCAACTTTGAAAAATGAGTTTCAAAATACGATTAAAGGGCAAACCAATAAGATTGAGCTTAATCAACAAAGACTTGAACAAAACCAAAACCGTTTTGAGCAAAGATTAGAGCAAAGTCATAATCGTATGCAACAAAGTTTAGAACAAGGTCAAAATAAATTACTTTCGATGTTTGAGGGATTTATGTCTAAACTATCATCTTCTTCGGGTTGCTTACCTAGTAATACCATTCCAAACCCGAAGGGAGAGCTTAAGGCCATAACCGTTTATGATGATTGTGATAATTTAGAGGAAGTTGAAGTGATTGAGTTTAATCCTCCACCTAAGGAAACTTTTCTAGATGTCACCAAGGCTACTTTGAATGTGATTAGTACCTCGGTTTTCTTTGATTTCTTTCCCGAGAAATATAAAGATCCGGGTCAATTCTTGATACCTTGTGTTTTCAATGAGCTTGGGGTTTACAAAGGCCTAGCCGATCTAGGAGCTAGCATTAACTTAATGCCCCTAGCCCTTTGGAAAACTATTGACTATGCACCACTTAGTACCACTCGAATGATCATTGAGCTTGCTAATGGTACCACCACTCGACCGGTTGGTATAGCGGAAAATGTCATTGTTAAAGTGGGTAATTTCTTGTACTTAGCCGATTTTGCTATAGTCGATTATGAGACCAATCCTCGTGTGCCTATCATTTTAGGACGTCCATTTTTGTGCACGGCTCAAATTCAAGTTGATATGAGGAAAGAGGAAATTAAATTGTTTTATGGAGATAAAAGCATTGTTTTCAAACCAGAAAAGATTCCAAGATTTGCTTCTAAGAAAGTGGAAAGTGTAAAACTTGTTGAGACAGTTGAAAGTAATAAGAAAGCTCTCTTTGATAAAGGTGTTTTTCCAATATTGGAAACTTCATTTTGTGATAATGAAAAGTTAAATTCAAATGAAGAAGCTTGCTTTGTTGAAACATGTTGTAATCTTTCCTCATCTCCACTCACTCCACACGAGGATGATAAGATTGAAAAACAAATTGATGATTACTTAAGTGAGCCATTTGATGCTAGTGAGTTTAATAATGAGAACTTTGATCCCGAGAGTGATATTGCTTTAATTGAACAATCTTTGAAAATGGACTCATTTTCACTCTCTTCTAAGGATCATATTGATGTTCCTAAGGCACAATCTTCCGTTGAAGAGCCTTTGATTCCTAACTTCACACTGAGTGAGGTTAGTGACTATTCATGTGATAAGTTCATCGATGAACTTTTTGCTATCATTGATCCACTTCCACGGGGAAGTGAATACGTTTCCGATCTCGAGATCGAGCGTGATTCTCGTGTTTTACTTACCATTCTCGAGGAATTCGTCGATGAATTTCCTTCAAATGAGAATGATGATCTTGTATCCGAGTGTGACACACTTGATACTTTGTCGGATATCTCTAGTGATGACAAGATTGATGACACTATTGTGACTTACTCAAATCCTCTCTTTGAAGCTTCAATGAACAATAATCTATTGTTTCAAGAGGATTTTGAGAGCATCATACCTCCTACATCTCACAACCTTTGTGATGATGAGCTCTTCATTAAGGAGTTTGATAAGTTACTTTCCATAGACATTCCTTCGGAATTTGAGGAAGAGTCTAATGACGGTGATGAAGACTCTTGGTTTGATCACCCGATTTATGATGATGACAATGTTGACCCGGAGGGAGAAATTACTTTTGCTCCAATTATCCTTCCCACTCGCTTTGATCTTAATGTGCGGGTTTTTCATGCGACTCATTTTGAGTATCATGACCCCTTTGTTCACATTTCTAAGAGTGATAAGGTCAACAAAGTCATGCAAGTTGATACCACTATGGTTGAGACTTTTACCACACCATTACCATGTGCTTCATATAAATTTGGATTAGCATGGGGGGACGGCACCGTGTTATCCTTTCCTTTCTCTCAAGAGGACGAGGTATTCGATCCCGGAATCGTTGATTTAGGGAAATCTCGGCCTTTCACCGATGTAATAATTGAAAGACTTTTCGATCATCTTGGTGCGAGTTTATCTCAGGGAGCTTGCTACATCCATATCGTGATTTGTGACTACCATCTCTTATTAGAGATTTGTGTTGGAGTTTTATCCTTTCGTTTGTCATCCGACAACGAGGATGTAATCTTTGACCCCGGCATCGTGCTTTATCATGGATTTTATTCCATTATGCCGGTTTTCACCTTTTTCCCTAAGGACCAATGAATGCGGGGATCGAGTCGAGCTCATGAATCGGTGAACAAAAACGAGGTGCCTTGTGGGGGAGTCCCATACATTCTATCTTCTATCTATTTTCTAACACTAATAAGGCTTGATCTTTCAAGCTCGTGCTCTTGTTTTGTTGTGTTGTGAATCTTAGGTATGACCCTAATATTTGAAGACTCTCGTGTTCGGTTTTTGCCGGTCCACTTGATCTTCCATTCTTTGAATGCCAAAAAGGGGCACACTCTTTATCCCTTGGTTTTTATCGACTAACGTTTTATCTTGAGGCATAATTAATAAATGGCTTATAGATTTGCGTGCTCTTTCCATGTTAGGATTTTGCATTAGACTCTTCGTGTTTTAGCAAGGGGGTGTTACTCTTGAGCTAAGAAACATTGAGGACAATATTTGGTTTTAGCATGGGGGAGTCAATCGATATAATCGCTTGCTATTGCTTTTGTCGTGTCTAAACGTAATGGTTTTTCTCATTTTTGAATAAAATTTTAAATTTTTAGTGTTATTTTTGAGTTTTAATAAATAAAATAAGTGCTTTTGACACGAATGTAGGCTTTCCGTTGGTGAAAATAAAAATAGTTTTTGACTCGACTCGGTTTTTAACCTTAGCTTTTCCTTAACGTATTTGAATTAAGTTTTGCTAGGCTTTTATATAGGGAGCTTTAAAACGCGAAAGTCTTAATTCATACGAGTTAAGAACAAGAACTTTTCGCAAGTTCCTATAATTGATCCTAGAAAGTCGTTTATCAAGGGAACTTTAAAACGCAAATTCTAAAACTTGAAAAAGTATAAGAAGATGCAAGATCCTATAGATGACTTGAAAACCCAAAACTTCGATTTAATAGGCTAAGTATCCATTGATTTCACATTTTTGAAATTTTACAATATGGAGAACAAGAGATGATAGAGTTCAATCATAAGTTTCTAAAATAAATTCTTCTTTGTGCAAGTATTTTTGTGTTTGATTTAATCTCCTCGTATTTACTTTCCACGCTTGAATAATAATTGCTTAATAAATGAAGTTTTTAGCGGTTTAGGCTTGATATCTTAACTCGTAACTCCTTTTTCTTCCCTTGTAATTAAAGTGAGAACACATTAAGGGTGTCAGCGTCATGGACTTTTGATCATGGGATTGCGGAAATTTGGCTTACTATAAATATCATATTAATAAAGAAGAATAAATAAAAACATGTTCTCTAGGAGCCTTCGGGTGGGAGTCATGTAGCACTAACCTTGTTATTAGAGCCTTAGGGTGTATGACGAGGGGACGTGTTGAATAAAAATTGCTTCATCATCATGAGCCGTAAGGTGGGATGGTGAGGTCAATTCCCTTATTTTTGTCCAAGGAGCACAATTGCATCTTAAAGAGCCAAAAGGTGTTATGATGTGGTTGTTGCTAACTCCATATAAGGTCATAATTGACTTTGGAGGTTTTATTTTTGCTTTTAAGTAGCCATATTAGCCAAATTTCAGGTCCGGGGATTTATCCCTCAAATCGTGTTAAGTTATCCTTGATGTGGGCTTTCTTTAGTGACAACGGTTTTTGAAGTCGAGGTTAGGTTTTGAGTGTTGAGTTTACACCGTTCTTGCCTTCATTTTTGGACTAATAATTATCAAATAAAGTAAAATGAGCCTTTGGGTGAATGACAAATAAAATCTAGAGATACAATTGGGAATAATAGGAGATTGAGTTTAACACAAATTACTTGTATGAGTTGATTTAATTTTGGGGCTTATGATTGACAATGATCTTGTTTTTGCACTTGGCATGGAAAAGTGAAAAGTCGGGAACAATGAATCTATTTTATTTTTATGATCCTAAAAGTTATTTTTCAAATAATGAAAGTTTTACATTATGTCTTTGCAAAATAAAGTTGTCAAAAGTTGAATAAAGGTGTAGTTAGTGTTTTATTTTATCATTGCGTGAGGACACAGTAATTGCTTAGCAAGGGGGAGTTTGATATGAGCTTAAATACTCATATCATTTGTATCATAAAACAACTTAAATATGCATAAATATAATGAATATGCCTTGTATATATGTTGTTTTGTTGTTTCGTGTGTGTAATGTACCAAGTTCGCGAAAACCGGCAAAACCGACACAAGTTTGAAGAAAAGATCGAGGAAGCCAAAGACAAGTCTGTTTTTAGTAGATTTAATATAAAATAGTAATGTGGGACCCACATTAGCTTAATGGGCTTGAAGGCCCATTTATAGGTGTATAGTTCATTTGAAAAGCCCAACTCTTGGCCCAATATGATATAACACGGATGGGAATATAGAAAAATGGGCTAAAAGCCCATTTACACAAAAGAAGAAAAAACAAAGGAAGAAACGTATGGACCAAGGCCCATCATGGGTAAAATCTGTTTAGAAATTCTATTAAATCGTTTGGTCAAACCCTTATTTACACCACCACACGTTTTTCTTTCCACACATTAAATAAATATTCGATACTCTCTATGTTTATCATCTAGCTCCTTCCCCAAAAATAACCAGTTACAACATTCACTGTTCAAAACCCTAATTACCCAAAAGTTAAATTAATAAGGGGCTTTTGATTCCCACGTGTAATTCAAGCGTGTGGGAATTAAATCCCCCATGTTTTAAGGAAGAGAATGATGGAGGCGAGTAGATACGTGGCAGCAAATCAATGGATAATACACCTCACCATTCCTTATCTTCCAATGAAAAAGAGACACCTCAGCATCAAACTAACACAACTAGCACAAACGGATGCCACGTTGGCAATCCGTGTGCTAGTTGTGTATTATCGGCCCTACGATCAAAACCAACATGAGAGAGAAGATCAAGATTGAAGATGGAATATGCTGAATAAGATGCGAATATTCTTCCTCAACAGCTTAGGGGGTTGGCTATATAAACCCCCAAAATACTTGTATTCTGCATCCCTTTTCTTACTTGTAGTGTTATAATGTTGAAATTAGATTAGACTTGTAATTTTATTTAAAATAATGTAATTTTATTTTTATATAATGAAATATTAGTTTTAATCTTCGAGTCTCGCATTTAATCTTTTTAATCTTACTGTTTTTGCAATTTAATCTGAATAAATCGTTATAACTGGATATTATTTGGATTAGCTAAAGTAATAGCTAATTTAAGTGATAAAGTGAGATTTGGGAAAAATTACTTAAATCACTGTTTAAGTAATAAAAATATAAGTAAGCTGTTTGGTTCGATTGAGGAGTCTGGTTCAAGATGGTGGTTTGATAATAATGGTGTTCGAATGGTGTTTTTATGGTGGTGATACGATCTAATCAGCCAGCTCAGCGCTGCGCTGCTGCTCAGCGGGTTCTTCAAAAGGTTCTGATCATCTTAGTTATCTGTCTATTTTTTTTAAATTGTTATAAATCTGATTTATTAGTCTTAAGTAGCTACTATTTTGTTTATGAATCTGTTTTGAGTACTTGGTAGAGGTGTGTTGATTTACACTGGTATTCTATTTGATCCTTGTTTATGGTTTGAATGTATGCAATATAAATCTACTAGTGTGAGATTGTTTGAGCTTTACTTATATGATAGATCTGATTTTGAGTATTTTACAGTTTTAAAACTTGATTGTTATATCTACTTAGCTGAACTTATGAATCTGGTAAACTAGATTTTCATTGCTTGCTTGGTTGTATTGAGATTATGTGTTGTAATCTGACAAGTTAGTCTGCTTCTAGATGATTTTAATGGATATATAGCTAATTAAGGATTTGGTCGACTGGATCTAGTTCAGACTTATAGAGGTGTAAGATGTGTGCTGATGTTGAATAAGATTAATGGTACGTATTGCTGTAGCATGTCGAATTTATGGCCAATACATCTAAATGTCATAACATGTTTGCATAGACGATCTAGCTGCTGTCTCTTTTACTTTTTCTTAAGTATTGTTTTAGACCTTGTTAATTATAGCCTTAGTTTCAATGTCATAACACAATTGCTTGTGGCTGTGTTCTCCGTGATTGTGCGTTTACTCAATGCTACGTAATATTTGACTATCTCATAGCTGCTGTAGCTGTACATCAATTTTCTGATTTATTCATTTAATAGTTGATGTTTACCTAGTGTTTATGTACTGCATGTGATTTGAATGTAAGGTAACCATCAGTTAGATAGTTAAATTTCAGTTTATTATAGGTGATAATATGTTGAAACGTTTTATAAGCTGCTGAAGTAAAAGATTGTTGAAGTGCTGTAATTTTCGGATTTCTTTGTTCCTGAGATTTTTGATATATCTTAACTGAATTGATTCATCTATTTCTTTTGTGTGTATTGCTGTACTGATACATATCTGCTTTCCAAACCTTTTGTTTGGAAACTGCTTTATAATCTGTTGCAAATTCTTTGTCCAAAAACAATAAAAATATATCCCTGACGGGATTCGACCCTGTGACCTCACAGGGGTAGGTCAAACGTGATAACCACTTTGACTGGCCATTCTTTTGTGTTTTAGTTCATCTCTATTAATTCATATAATATAATTAGTGGGCTGTCAGTTTTACTTTTGCATAAATTACTAGTTTTCATTTTAATTAAAAAGTTTTATAAAATTTTCTTTTATTAAGTATAAGTAATAGATAATATA
This sequence comes from Glebionis coronaria, assembly GCA_025667525.1. NCBI lineage: Eukaryota > Viridiplantae > Streptophyta > Magnoliopsida > Asterales > Asteraceae > Glebionis > Glebionis coronaria. The sequence goes on along the minus strand of CM046882.1, from coordinate 95,845,018 downwards.
AAAAAAAATAAATAATAAAAAATATAAAAAAAATAAAAAAATAAAAATAAGTTTTATTAATTTTAGAAATTAATTAGTTATAAAAATTAGTTTTAAATAAAAATAGCATTTTAAATAGATTTTGTTTTATAAAAAGTAAAAGTAAAGTTAGATGGGACTAATTAGTTTATAGATTTTGAATAGATTAATTTTTAAATAGTTTAAATTTTTAAATTACTCTTATTTTAATTAATTGTGTTTAGATTAAATAATTTGGGGATTTACGATTCATGCACTTTAGGATTAAATTAAATAGTTTTAAGTTGATAGATTAAATTTTTAGTTTTAAAACCGAAAACCAATTCGAATCGATTGTCCAAATCAATACGAAACGTCTCAAATTCATAAGATCTTCGCGTACAACGAACTTGGTTCACCCACGTGTTTAATTGAATCCGTCATTGGTAATTTTAGTCTATTACTTTTTCCTAAAGATAATTTTCTAATTTACCCTATAACGTATCCTAATTATCACTATTTAAATCTCGACACATCATTGACCCGGTATCTACCTAAGTTGTATGGAGGGCTTCTTTCTTTACACCCTTTATCCTTACATTTCTTTTTCATTCTTCAACCCCTTCAATGCTTACCAAGACATCATTAATAGCACCTTGTTGTGATTGTTCCAGTGCTATCATCAGTACCTAGTCGGCATTCAGCTACGTTCACATTCTACTCCATCTTTCCTAAGGACTTCTAATTATCTATTGGATTGTCCCTGGGAAGATCCCTTCGGTTCTGGTTGGATCATATGACTTAAACCTAACCACCCTTTTGACACCAATAACGTCGTGAATTAAAGATGTTGTGGGTATTTGATCGTCACCATAAAAACCACTTTAAATTCTAACAAAGTGTCTGAAAAACATTTAACACCTTGCTAGTTCTATCGTTTCAGAAATGCTCCCCCTTCACATGTGCATCGATAATCGAAAGTGTTTCGCACATGTAGGTAAGACTTAAAGTGCTTGAGTCTTATATAAGATAACATTTTAATCACATTTTCTCCCCCTATCTCTAATATATAAAATCTTTTGATATTAGAGATACCAAATTTGATTAAAACATTTTTTGAAAAATAGTCTTGAAAAATCTCCGGGAGAAAGATGTGTTAATCTTTTTCATGAATTTAAAATGCTCCCACTCAAAAATTGATCCAATCGAATTGTCATTGTGAAGATATGATCCACATTTCACTTTTTGAGGATGAGAGTTGTTGAACACACAATTTTTGAAAGATTTTGAATAATCATTGAAAAATTCTTGAAAAAATTGTGTTCAACGCTTTTTGAAAAATCCTATTTCTTTTTGTCGAAGAAGTTTTTCTAATGCATAAACTTGAGTTCATAGACTTTGAATGTCTTGACGAACCCACTCAAGTGTAAGAAGATTTCTCTTCTTTTGCTGAGGGTAAGCGCACTAAATCGTACACTCCCCCGTGAATATTGATCCGGGTTGCAATCTGAAAGTGATTACAAGCCATTGTGTTGAGCTCAAAACATGGAATGTTTTGTGACAAGCCCAACCCGTGATAGATTTCTCTACCCGTTGTTTGGAAATATTGTCCAAAATAGACAATTTCCTTTATTAAAAGAAGAAATGACATGTTTTGAAAAATATTTACAACTTTCATTCGAGCTTTATGTACACACCCGTGTCGTTATTGAGCGACATTTCTAGGTACGTCCATATTATCGATACTGAAAGACATGTCGAGAAGAATATTTTTGGATTATCAAATATTTTTTAATTTTGTATTTTATTTTTCATTAATATTTACAAGTAGATGTTTGATAGGTGAATCAAGCAGGCTTCTTTGCCAGAACCTCCAGTTCTGCTGGAGTCAAACATCTCATACCAATTTGCCTAAGTAGATATGCAAACCTCTCTTTCGAAAGAGCTTTTGTAAACATGTCAGCTAATTGGTAATCAGTTCCAACAAAGTATAATTCAACAATACCCTTTTCAACTTGTTCCTTAATGAAGTGATATCTGACATCAATGTGCTTCGTGCGGGAATGCAGTACCGGATTGCAGGAGATGGCTATTGCCGACTTTGAGTCATAGTACATAGGTACTTTATCAAAGTGGAAGCCATAATCCGTGAGTTGTGTTCTCATCCAAAGAACTTGAGCACAACACGCAGATAAAGACACATATTCCGCTTCGGCTGATGAAAGTGACGTGCAATCCTGCTTCTTGGAAGACCATCCCACAAGCTTATCTTGTCCTAGAAATTGTGCACCACCAGAAGTACTTTTACGTGTATCAAGACACCCTGCATGATCAGAATCTGAATAGGCCGTTAGAAAGAAACCGGTTTCCCTCGGATACTAGAGTCCCATGTGAATGGTATTCTTAAGGTACCGAAAGATCCGTTTAACCTCCTTGAGGTGATTTTCAGTGGGTCGTGCTTGATATCGTGCACAATAGCATGTAGCATGATGTATATCAGGTCTGCTTGCTGTCAAGTACATGAGGGAGCCGATCATGGAACGATATTTCGTTTGATCTATGGCATCTCCCTCCAAATCAGCATCTAGGGATGTAGTTGATAATGGTGTCCCAACGGGGTCACATGAGGTCATACCATGCTTTTTGATTATCTCTTGACAATACTTAGCTTGGTTTATAAAGATACCACTTGAGGATTGGTGAACTTGAATTCCTAAGAAGAATTTTAGTTCGCCCATCATTGACATTTCAAATCTGCTGTGCATTACTTTTTCAAACCATTTTGAAAGTTTTTGGTTTGTAGACCCGAAAATAATGTCATCAACATAAATCTGCACAAGCAAAATGTCATCCCCATATTTATAAGTGAACAAAGTTATATCAATGGAACCTTTTGAGAAACCTTTGGAGACCAAAAATTTCGAGAGCTCGTCGCACCACGCCCTTGGAGCTTGCTTGAGTCCATAAAGTGCTTTGTGGAGACGATACACCTTGTCAGGATAATGAGGAGTGACGAATCCTTCCGGCTGTGTGACATATACTTCTTCCTTCAAAGGACCGTTAAGAAACGCCGTCTTTACGTCCATTTGATAGACAATGAATCCCTTATGTGCAACATAAGCAAGAAAAATCCTGACCGCTTCCATTCGAGCTACAGGTGCAAATGATTCTTCAAAATCAATACCTTCTTTCTGTCCATACCCTTTAGCCAATAGCCTAGATTTATTCTTGATGATCGTGTGTCTTCATCCATCTTGTTTTTCCAGATCCATCAAAGATTTAATGGTATTACATCGTATGGTCTGTCAACAAGTTCCCAGACTTTAAGTCTTTCAAATTGTTGAAGTTCATCCGTCATCGATTCAATCCAAGCATGATCAGCCATAGCTTCTTTGATGTATTTCGGTTCAATTGAACTCAAGGCGAGTGCGAACATACAAACATCGCCATCGGTGTGAAGCTGTCGTCTTGTACGAACGGGCTGTGAAGGGTTTCCAATGACATGAACAAAGGATGATCTCGGGTCCAATGATGTGTTGAAGGATGTCGTTGATAGAACGTATGCATATTTGACGGATCAACATGGCGAGTAGAAGACTCTCCAGTTTTGTGTACCGGTGTACCGAATGGGTTGATAAATTCGTCTTCGTCAGATAATGCATTGTCTGCTTGATTTGTGTTCTCTAGAGCAATGACAGTAGCTGTGGATGTTGTAGGATTGATTGTTGAAGTGATATTTTGAGGAGGTAAATCTGCAGCAACCTGTGTTGAAGTAGATAAAGTTGTATCCGGTTGTTGACGATGATCGGTATCATCATTCTTATCATGAGTGACAGCGGAAGACTTTGATACAACTTGTTTCTCCCCCGTGAAATATTCATCATACATGGGTCCATATAACATTTCCAACTCTTCAATTGTCGTGTCGACTGTCATATCAGCTCTAGGAACATTTTCTGGAACCAGCGTTGAACTTGACGGTTCATTGCTGTGGTCTTGAGTTCCGAGTTCCGTGTGGTTGTGAACGGAAGTCGTTTGTCGTTGTGGATCGGGACTTAAACTGTTTTGTTCAAGTGCCATTTCTTGCAATTCATCATATCGAATGTGAATGGTCTCGACAATCAATTTTGTTCTCTTGTTATATACTTTATATCCCTTAGTCTGAGTTGCATATCCCACAAGAATACATGCATCACCTTTCTCTTTCATTTTATCCAAATTTTCACCATCTCGAATAATGTAACAAGTACATCAAAAAACATGAAGGTGTTTGAGAGAAGGTTTTCGATCATGAATTATGTGATATGGTGTCTTTTCGTGTCTTGGGATAATTAAGGAACGGTTTTGTGTGTAGCATGCGGTTGACACGGCTTCGGCCCAAAAGTACAGTGGAAGTTTTGAAGCGGATAGTAATGTTCTAGCAGCCTCAACTAAAGTACGGTTTCATCTTTCAACAACGCCGTTTTGTTCGGGTGTTCGAGCAATAGATGTTTCATGTTTAATCCCTTCGGCTTCAAAATACTTTCTCAGATTTGAATTCAAAAATTCTGTACCTCTGTCAGTACGAACCACTTTAACTTGAGCTTGAAGACCACGTTGTATCAATTTAAGGAAGCTGATGAGAACATCGGGTGTTTCATCCTTGGACCTTAAGAAGTGAGTCCATGTGTACCTTGAGTAATCATCGACAATGACCATAATATATTTCTTTCCAATGATACTCTGAACACGCATGGGACCACACAGATCCATATGAAGAAGATCTAACCGTCCTTTTGAGCGTGTTGTAGTCTTTGTTTTAAAGCTACTTCGTTTAGCTTTACAAAGCTCACAAGAAGAACAAAGATGATCTTTGATGAATTTCAAACTTGGAAGGCCTCTCATAATATCTTTCTTGGAAAGCATGTTGATGGTATCAAAGTTGAGATGAGAAAGACGTTGATGCCATAACCATGCCTGAGTCGTTGAAGCTTTAGACATGAAGCAAATTGGAGTTGATGAAGTTGTGTCTTGGAGTGAAATTGTGTAAAGATCTGTACCCCGTGTACCGGTAAGTAAGTCATTCCATCATAATCACGAACAAAACATGTCTTCTTTCTGAAAGCAACCTCCAAATCCGCATCACAGAATTGATCAACCGAGAAAAGATTGTGATTGAGCCCTTCGACGTAGTATACCCTTTTGATCGTAATATTCCCCTGAACCAAATCTCCATATCCTAGGATCGGTGAAAATTGATCATTTCCGAATCGGACCGTACCCAGGAACTTCTCCACGAAATTAATTAGAAGCTTGAGATTCCCCGTCATGTGCTTCGTGCATCCGGAGTCCAGTATGAAGAGAATTATTTGTATCACCTGCAGAAGAGTTAGAACACGATGGAGCATTTGCTAAATTGGATACCACAGTAGTTGTGAGAGTAGAATCATTAGTGTCCTTATCAACATTTAAAGGCAAACTAACACTCGTTTTCACATTTTCTGTCCTAGCTTTCGGCATCTATTTATATCCTGGAGGACATTGATTAGCAAACCACCATTTCCAAGACTTGCTAGCAGACTCATATAATTCCTTAATTATGCCTCTAGGGTTCTTAGTGGTGGAGTCTGATGCATTACTTTTCTTAGTGGGGGTTGCATCAGAATGGTTCACTTTGCGTTTGGGTTTACTAGCACTAATAGGCATCGCAACTTGCTTCTTAGTTCTAGTATCTACGCCTTTCACAGGTTTCATAGCACACATTGAATGAATAGCATTAGCACACTTTCCACATTTGACACAAACAAATTTCACATTCATAGCATTCAAATCTTTCACAGCATTCAAATCGTCATTACATGCGATAACAGACTTTTTATTCTTAAAAATATTCAAATTCCTAGGATGTTCTTCTACTTGCTTCATCTTACCTTGATTCTTGTGTTTCCAGACCTTATCATTCACTTGAGTGCTCTTAAGCTGAGGCCGACTAACACTAGTAGTGGAGACTATTCCTGTAGTAGAAGACACACGAATATTAGTGTTTCTAGAAGTCTGAGGCGAGTGAGTATTTTTGTTTGTGGGCTTAGTGGACATTCTATACATTCCTGGTTTAATCACATTATTCTGCTTAACGCTTGGTGCTATAGGATTCCTTATGGGTTGATTCCGTGGTAACCTTTCCTTTCCATCCATCTTGGGGGAAAACACAGGCTTTGCAAACGAGGAATTTGATAAAGCAGATGGTTTTCCCAAGATAGAGGATCTATTTACTTTAGAGGCATTAGGTTGTCTAACAACAGGTTTCTTAATGCTAGGTTCCACGATTTTCCCACCCATTTTAGCAACGAGTTTCTGCAACTCTACTATCGCTCTGTCCCTGTCTTGTAATTGAGCTTTCAACCCTTTAATTTCCAAATTCTGTTCGTTCATTTCTCGAAATGTTTGGGAAAGTTTTTCTTGCAATTTATTATCATGTGGAAAACCACCAACGTCTTTTTGCAAAGCAGTCAAGTGAATGACAATGTTTTTGAAGGAAATCAGTTTTGTGTTGAAGTAGCTCAAAAGCCTTTTTTGTCAATATTTTCTTTACGTTTCGAAAGCTCAATTTCAAGACGTTCACATTCTTTGATCTTATCAAGATATTGGCATGCAACTTCAGAATATTCATCAATATCAACACAAGATGTAAAATAAGCACACATAACATCTGTAGAAACACATTATTGCAAGAGTAAATCATATTCATCTGAGTAATCAGACTTCTCCATTTGAAGATCATCAATGTGTTTCTCAAGAGATTCAACATATTTTAAATCATCATACATTTCAGTCCGAATGAACTCCTCAAGTTGAAGAACAGTTTCTCTAATCAACACCGTGTTTGGAATTAAGAGTTCTTTCACAAGCAAGGTAATATCTTGAGGAATCGGTCGTGTCTACTCAGCATTTTCACGTTTTGCCCAATCTCTTTCAGCAATAGATTTAACATTATCTATGTGGTGTTTAAGAATACCTAATGTTTTCCTACTCTTGCTTTTAGATTCACCTAGAGGGAGGTAGTTTATGTATTTGTAAACATTAGATTTCTTAGGGGCAAATGATTTCTTCCATTGAATTCTCTTTTGTTTGCATTCTAGAAACACTTCCTCACGAGTTTTCTGAGTTTGTTTGTTGAAAAGACCATAGAGACTATTCTCATAAGCATAATTATATGGTTTTACAAACTCCTTATTGACAAGAGGTTGACTATCATCATCCCAAAGGGCAGTCTCTTCACTATCGACACTAACAGGCATGCAATCAAGATCGGTGCTTTCAATCTCATCAAGATAAAGACACGGGTTCGCAGCTTGAGCTTTGGCAAGGTACTCAGGACTTGCAAAGGTAGCTTGACCCTTAAACATTGATGGAGGTGCTAGCATTCTTACGGATTGAATAGAATCATGCGTTTTATAAACAACTTTCTTCAAAAATTCGACTTGTTCTTCTAATTTCGTTACTTTTTCAGTTTCTTTATCGTATCTACTTTTGAAGTCTTGTTTTAATGCATCTACCTCTTGTTTCTTATCTTCAAGAATTTTTGCAGAATCGGTAGTGGTCATAGAGAGCTTTTGTTCAAGTTTATTAACTTTGGTATTGGCGAGGTACGTTTTTTGACGTTCATCCATTAAGAAAACATTATATTGACGCTTCTCTTTGGCTAATAACTCAAGAGTGGTATTATATTTGTTTTCAAAATCGTCCTTTTGACTTTTTAACGCACTTCCCTTGTACCCCTCAAGCTCTTTGGTTTTCTGAAGGAGCTCATCTCTATAGCTTTCAGTCATCTCAGTAGATTTGATAAGAGCAGCTTTGCATTCTTCAAAACTTTGAGTGAGCGTAGCGTTTGCCTTCTTTAATTGCTTTTGACTCTTTTTATTTTTAGTGACATCTTTTTGTAAAGTAGCAATTAAATTAGCAAGCGCAATACGTTCCTCTTCATCATATTCATTTGCATGTTGATCCTCCTCAGACTCATTATTGCACATGTCTGATGAATCGGGTGTGGTATTGCTAGCAACCGTTTCCATCATACACGTGTCATTAATGGCATTGGGTAGATCACTATGCTCAGGAATATCACCAAACACATTATATTCATCAGTAGTGTGTACCTTATCGATTGGCTCAGTGTCAAAGATAGGGCCATTGTCATCTTCAATGACTTTGAGAACTTCTTCAACCTTTGCCATGTAAGAGTAATGTGCATCGAGCTCTTGATCAGAATCTTCATCATTAGTATCATCAAGCATTGCTCCTTCCTCAGCTGAAAATTTAACCCCTGCTTCCATTTTCTTGCATAGCAGCATCTTTTCATTGTGATAGCTAGAGTCTCTAACCCTTTTCGGCTTCCTGCATTCCTTTGCCATATGCCCATAACCTTGGCAATTAAAACATTGAATCCCACTCTGCTGAACCACTTGACTTCCAACAGTGTCCCTATTCCCAGTAGCAGCAACAATCCTCTGAGTATCATACTTGGCAGTTTGTCGATCATACCTTGCTGAACCCTCAACATACGTTGGATTATGTCGATCATACCTAGAAGGACATGCACCACGTCGACGTGTGTCATACCTTGGAGGACTCTCAACATATCGGTTCTTTATGTTAGATGAAGTACGAAGATTGTTGTTGGTGGGTTTGTAGATTTTCTTGTAAGTCTTCATTATGAAAGCAATTTGTTGTTTCATCTCTCGGTTCTTTTGAGCTTGGTCTTCATCACTATCTTCTTCAAATGATGACTCAGATGGTGGTGATGGTGCTCTTGGCACTTTACCTCGAGATTTTGTGGATGATGAAGACTTAGATGATGTGGAATATCGTGGTGAAGATGATGTAGTGGAGTATGGCTTAGGAGCACGAGGGTGATGATCGTGAACATGTTGTGTGGTAGTCACTAAAGCAAGTGGATTAGCCGTCTTGGCAACACGTTCAGCTCGAATCTCATTTGCTTCATTCTGAAATTGTTTCAAGATATCAAAGATTCGATGATATGAGGCCTCGTCTAACTTTTCTTGTTGTTTCACTAAAGTGACGAACCGTGTCCACTCTGGTTGAAGTTGTTGAAGAAATTGAACATTGACTTGCATGGTGGAGACTTGCAGATTATTTCTTGTCATGTCATTCATCATTTTATAGAACCTGGAGTAGTATGAATCAATTAATTCTCCATCCCTTGAAGTAAACTTTCCAAAATTCCAAAACAAGTTTGTTTTGACATCTTGTTTGTTGAGTGATTCTCCTTGTTGCAAGCGTTCAATCGCAGTCCACATTTCATGTGTTGTCGGGCATGCATCAACCATGGAGTAAATATCATCTCCAATCCCACTTAAAACCATATAGATGGCTTCCTTCTCCGCATCATGCCTAGCATAATTTTCAGGTGTGAGATCGGCTCTTGTTTTATCACGTTCACTTACAGGTATTGGATCAGTAGTATCTGTGGCTGCTCTTGGAGGAATTGAGATTTTCTTGAATACATATGGTCCATGAGTAATACATTTCCTCAAGGCATCACCATTGGGTCTTGTATCAAGATATCGTATGAAACGAGATTGCTATTGAGCATACCGACCAGACACAAGCATTGGTGGTCTCTCTTTATTACCCGCCACCATGATATTATTGTTTGTGACACGATATTCGGCAGTAGAATCCATCTCAATATTCTCTGAAATGATGAAGTGAATATGGATCTTAAGTAGATATGATGTGATTGAGTTGTTGTTGAAATTCCGAAAAATGCTATTTTTTTTCCTCAGTCCGACATTAAATTCCTCAGCGACAAAATGGTAGACCAAAAAATTTTGTATCGCCAAATTTTGAAATTGATCTAGAAATGTCCTAAAACTAGTATGGAAAAAAATTTGAATTTACTTGACGGAAAAATTTTAACTCGTTTTTTTTTTGATCTTCGTGTAAACGATATTCCGAAACTAGTCTAGATGGTGGCTAAGTCTAAAAAATACTCAAACAAAAATTAGCTAAACATGTCATCAGAATGTCCATCGGAATGTGCATCGGAATGTTGGTTGTCGGAATGTGGGCTGTCGGAATGTTGCTGGTATCGGAATGTTCGGTTCTATCGGAATAACAATCTATCGGAATGTCCTTCTGTCTGAATCCTAGATCGCAATGTTTACCTGTCGGAATCCCAGATCGCAATGTTTACCTATCGGAATCCCAGATCGCAATGTTCAGGTCGGAATATGTTTAGATCGGAATGTTCAGATCAGAATGTGGCTGAAACAAATTTGGCAGAGTAACGACTCACAATTCCCTTGAAACCGTCGGAATCCCAGATCGCAATGTACGATCGGAATGTCTCGTCGGAATAAGGTATCGAAATCCTTAGATCGCAAAGTAGAACCTAGCGGTTATTGCGATCTGGCCTCACTCCCTTTGTACTTTCCGATGGTGATACTTGCTAGAATTTCGGAAAGATGAAAAACAAGAAAGTTTTCAACTTTTGATCCAAAAGACTTGTTTTAGCCAAAAACCAAGATACCCAAGTCACTATGACACGAATAAAGAAGTTATACGACTTGAAAAACACTAAAAAACATAGAAAATCTTGATATCGTGGAAGAAATAAGGATTAAATCAAATAAATCAAATGAAAACGCAACAACCAATCACAAAACTACCCCATGGCGATTGATACCAATTGTTGTCCCTAATATATGATGATATAATAGCACGAATTCAAGAAAGAAAGGTAGATATGAGATGAATTTAGAGAGAGAAAGTAGTGAGAGAAAGTAGAGAGAGATGGTTGGAACTTGTGAAATATTAGATTGAGAAGTAAGAATAAAAATGAACCAACACCCTTCCTAACATGCTAGGAAGGGTATATATAGTCCACCCATATGCGGGCTTCTTTATGGACTATATGGTTTGGGCCGGGCTTTCCTTTTGGGCTTTAGTTACTTATTAATGAACTTTAGCCTAAAGTTAAGCCCATATAACACGACTAATATACTACCTATTACAACGTTATAAAATACGATACATAATAACCATATGACCGAGCATTCTTGTTTGACTCAATATTTTGAGGCTAACAGAAGCTCCTACTACGGTCTACTCCAATCCACGGATTCGTGAACATGATAGAAAGTGGACAAAGAATCATCCTATAGATTCTATTATTGGTGACCCTAATCGTCTGGTATCCACACGAAGTCAGTTACAAGAAAATGCAATGTTTTGTCATTTTGATGCTTTTCTCACTGAAGTTGAACCTAAGACATGGCAAGAAGCTTTTACCCAATACTGTTGGATAGAAGCTATGCAAGAAAAACTTAATGAATTTATATGTCTTGATGTATGGGAACTTGTCCCATGCCTAGATAAAGTGCAGTTACTCACTTTGAAATGGGTTTGCAAGGTGAAACTCGAAGAGTTAGGCGGAATATTGAAGAATAAAGCTCGACTAGTAGCTCATGGATACAAGCAATTATTAGGCATCAACTTTATGGAATCCTTTGCACATGTTGCCCGTTTGGAAGCTATTAGACTTTTTCTCGCTTATGCAGCCCACATGAATATGATCGTCTATCAAATGGATGTGAAGACGACATTTCTTAATGGTTAAATCAAGGAAGAGGTCTATTTCCAACAGCCGAATGGTTTTGTGAATTCTAAATATCCTAACCATATGTACAAGCTTAAGAAGGCTATTCATGGGTTGAAGCAAGCTCCACGCGCGTGGTATGATCTATTGTCACAATTTCTCATCACGCAAGGCTTTGCTAAAGGCAAGGTGGATCCCATGCTGTTCATTCAGAAACGAGGTAAAGATATGATTATGGTACAAATATATGTTGATGATATTATATTTGCAGCCTCGACCCAAACCTTATCCGATGAGTTTGGGACACTCATGTCTTCCAAGTTTAAGATGTCAATGATGGGCAAGGTATCATTCTTCTTAGGACTTCAGATATCTCAGAGTCCCATAGGCATCTTTATCAATCAATCCAAGTATGCCCTTAAATCTCTTAAGAAATATAAGATGGAATCATGCGACCCCGTAGGTACTCCAATGGTGGAACGAACTAAGCTTGATGCATATCCACATGGAGTTGCCGTTGATCCGACACTTTATCATGGAATGATCGGTACCCTTTTGTATATCACAGCTAGTCGACTTGATCTTCAGTTTGCTATATGTATGTGTGCTCGGTATCAAACTCGACCTACTGAGTTACACTTAGCTACTGTTAAACAGATCTTTCGGTATCTTAAAGGAACCATTAATCGGGGAGTTTGGTATTCGAAGGACTCTTCAATTGCACTTATGGCATATGCAGATGCGGATCACGCGGGTTGTTAAGATATAAGGCGCAGCACGAGTGGAACTTTGCAACTACTAGGCGATCGACTAATCAGTTGGGCATCGAAAAGGCAGAAAAGCGCTGCAATTTCAAGTACGGAAGCAGAATACATAGCTATGTCCGGTTGCTGTGCTCAAATTCTTTGGATGAGATCGCAATTAACCGACTATGGTCTAGGTTTCAACAAAATTCCGATGTACTGTGACAACAAGAGTGCAATTGCCTTATGCTGCAACAACGTTCAATTCTCCCGGTCGAAGCACATTGACATTCGCTACCACTTCATCAAGGAGCAAGTGGAAAATGGAGTGATAGAGATTTACGTTGTCCGATCTGAGTATCAATTGGCGGATATTTTCACGAAGGATTTAGATCGCACTCGAATTGAATTTTTGGCCGACAAGCTAGGAATGAGAACTTTCTCGCCTTAGACTCTAGAGGAACTCACAAATGAAGCGAAAGAATAGTGGTGGTAAATTATTCTCCGTATCTTTGGTGATCATCTGTATATATTGTTTATATTTTTATCCACAAAAGCAAAATACAAAAATATAAAACCATAGAAAAACCATAAAAATTGAAAAATTCATAAAAATCCAAAAATATTTTTACTTTATTTTTCAAAGGCATGTCTTTTGGTACGATAATATTTACAGCCTTAGAAATGTTGATTAATATTGACACGGCACCATAAATAGAGTTCGTACAAAAGTTGTAAATATTTCATAAAACATGCCCATGTGGCTTGTAGTTATTTCAGACTGCAACCCGGTTTTCACATTAAAGTCAAGTATTTCTTATGAAAGATTTGGCTCACAACGGGAATTAATTTTCTCGGGCATTTACTTTAAAACCTTTTAAGGGATCAAGTTTACTTTATAACTTGGTCTAACACAAATCTATGTACGCTTCAGTGCATTTATTTGTTAAAACAAGAGAAGTCTTGTTTTTATGAAGTTATCATCTCTACAACCATACCTATCTACAATTGGTATCTACATACTCGATGATGCGACTACTCACACGGCGACTACAGCTCTTTCAATAGAACACGGGTCAACAATTAAGGGGGTGCAATTGTCAAGCATTTAGAATCTTCGATGTCGAAAGTGCCAAGTTCACAAGTTGGTGTCAAGACAACAATACCAATCGTACACGTGGTGTCAAGAGATGACTTCAGACGTGACGAGGTGACCAACTTATGCTGACAAGAACCATTTGATCTTATCATATGATGTTCTAATCAATCAGGTCCAACCTTGTCAATTTTTCTAATATGGTGAATATGTGATCATGTTACAAATCGGTATCATATCTCATACATTTGGTATCATGAAGATAAAACGGACTTGCATTTTCTTCCCAAAACCTTCGTTGAAACTTCATTAAATCAATGGATATTAAAAACTTTGTTCCAAAAAAAAAATTGATATTAAAAACATCGACTGGGTTAATATTTTTAATATGGGGGAGAAAATGTAATTTAATATGGGAAATTATCACAAATGGTTTGACTTAACGTGATAGCTCATCCCTACATGTGTGAAATGTTTTCGAATATCGTGGCATATGTTAAGGGGGAGTAAAACGGATTTGCACATCAAAATTGGATTTCATGGTGATTTATACTTACCCACAACCCATTTATTTCACAACAATGAAGATTGTGGTGACATAAGGATGGTAGGATAGGTTAAGTCCTATGATTCTTTCAGAACTGGAGGAATCTTCCCAAGGACATTCCATAGCTAGAAATAGTAGTCCTTAGGAAAGTTGGAGAAAAGATTGTGAATGTAGCTGAATGCCGACCAAGTACTTAAATTAGCACTGGAACGATCACAACAAGGTGCTAGTTATGACGTATTGGTAAGCATTGAAGAGGTTGAAGAATGAAAAAGAATTGTAAAGATAAAGGGTGTAAAGAAAGAAGCCCTCCTTACAACTTAGGCAGAAACCGGGTCAAAACATATGCTATTGAGATCATTTTAATGATGCTCGATATTGAAGATAGACATCATGGACCCAGTGATGCAATGCACAACCCATCCCAGCTAACTCAGATATCTCTCAAAAGGTATTTGTTTTAATCACACGGAGACAACGCATTATCTATCGATTTATTTACTCCGAGTAAATTGGTATTGAAATGGTGGCACTCATCTCCAGCCTCCGATCATTAAAATCCAAAATGCAAGATCGAGTCTAGAGCCATTTTGAGATCATCAAATATCTCATTAGGACACACTTCCATATTTCTTTCTTCTTCAGATACTGTGAAAAGTAAGAAAGATCTTAAGAGTCCTACGCAAAATCTTCGTGATCTTGCCTGAACATCCGAGTAATACGAAAGTATTTACAATGAAGATAGAAATCCTTCTTGAGCGAACATTCAAAAGCTCATGGTAGGTGACTTGTACGATTCTTTATGAATCAAACTTGTGATAACTGGAAAACAACAGTGGTTTAATTCTTAACTGAACTTAAACACGTTCCAGGCCTCTGCGCAATATCTCAATGATCTTGCCAGAACACTCAGAGTGATACCTTAGTGTTCACAGTGATGAGTGAAAATCCTTCTAGTGTTAACATCAAACAACACTTGGTAGGTAACTTGCAAGATTCAATATGAATCAAGCTCGTGACAACTGGAAAGCAACGATGGTGCGATTCTTTAATGAAACAAACTTGTTTCAGGAATCAGAATTGACGACTTCAATCATGCGGATAATTTAATCCAAATGGTTCACTCTTTACGTTCGCAGTCAGCTTTGGACGGTCGAGTAAAGAGAACGGGTTTACCCGCGAAATCTTGTCAAGGAGATTTTTAATTAAATCTACCTGCCACAAGTACGATATTTTATATCGTCCAACGGTCTTCACCGACCGGAGGTAAAATGCTACCGAATTAGAATGAAATGTTCAAAGCCATTTCGTTCGTGTCTACTTATGTTGCGGCATTTGAATACGGTGGCGTTGCGGAATCCGAGAAGAAGTCTTTCCTGCATGCTTATACTTTATGCACTTAATACCTCATCTAATTCAAGAAAGCCTAAAAGTTAAGTCTTCCGCTGTATCGAACTCTGAAGCTTTCAAGAATTATGAAGGTATAAGTATGTGGGACATGAAGTCACTGATAACTCAATTTTACTCAGGTTAAAAATTATCGTTGTACCAATCTCTTCGAATTGAAAACTGTGTTTAATGTGCGACTCAGTCGTTCTTTGGTGGAAACAAAAATGTTGTCGTTGTAGTATATGAAAATGTGCAAAACTTTTAAAGTAAAATGGCGTTAAAATTAAGTGGCGAGAAATTAAATCTAAGTCTAATTAAACGAAAGGTGCAATATTTAAAAACGTGACGGAAAGTAAATAAAATGACTAAAAAATAAAACGTGACGTGAATTAAAATTAGACAAAGTATTAAAATGAGAATGTAAAAATTAAACAAGACAAAAACATAAAACAAACCTACCGTCGGAATATATTCCGATCAGACCTCAATCGGAATGTGCAAACCGTCCAATCGGAATGTCAATCGGAACCCCAAGATCGGAATAGCTGTCACCTACCTGATCGGAATAACCAAAAACACACTGATCGGAATGTTTACCTTTGATCGGAATATGGAGTGGACTTTGGTCGGAATGTTAATCGGAATCCCTAATCGGAATAGCTGTCACCTACCTGATCGGAATAACCCAATGAACAACTCGATCGAAATGTGTAGAAATGGACTCAGATCGGAATGCTGTCACTCACCTCCTGATCGGAATACCAAATGCACCTCTAATCGGAATACCAACGTCCTCCGATCGGAATGATTAAAACCCTTTTCCGACCAAGCAATGTAGCTATGGTCGGAATATATAAACCCTTTTCCGATCTTACCAATCGAAATACGAAGGAAGAAACTAAAAATAAGCTAGAAAAATAAGCTATAACTCTAATAAGCAAACTACGAAAATCCAAAGGCAAACCGATTAAGAAAAAGCTAATAAACAGAAATTTGAAGACTTTTTAAACAATAAAAGGATAAGCTTTAAGAAAAACAACTTTTTATACGAAAATAACTTTTATAAAAACTTTATAAACTTGAAAAGAAACAAAATAAGCTATGAAAATAAATGATTTAGAACAATCAAAAGCATAAAAATGAAATCTTTAAACAAATAAACAAGGCAAAAAGCATATAAATCGAAGATTAAAGAAATGTAGAATGAGATCAACAAGGTAAAGTAAAGGTGCAAGAATTAAAAGAAACACTTACTTGAAATTAAATGGTAAATAAGGTGCAAGACATGTAATTAAAGGTGCAAGTAATTAAAGGTGCATAAAAGTAAAGGTGGAAGAACTAATTGTCACGATTAGTCAACAAAACTAAATGAAATGAAAATGAGAAGTATTTATAGGTGATTAGGGGGATGGTTAGAGGAAGCTTCCTCCCCTCCTTCCTTTCTTCTTAATTGCGCCCTTAAGTCCTTCCTTCTTAATCTTTTTGTTAATCTTGGACTTTGATGACTTTTGGCTCGGGATTTCTTTGGACTCGTCTTTTAATTCTTCGATAAATAAGACTTGAGTTCCTCGGCTTTAAGTAAACTTCCGTCTTTTGACTTTTTCTTCGATATATCTTTAGAATTGGTCTTGGTCTTCGGTTCTTTTTGCACTCTTGACTTCTTGACTTCGTCTTTCATCTTTTTCTTCAATAAAAGTCCGTAAATGCCCGTGAATTCCCGTGTTTTCTCCACTTTTCACCTTTTCGTCCTAAATCACAACAAAAACACAAACCACGCATAATTCCGACATAAAAGACATAAAATACACATTTTGGTCCGGTTATTATTGTAATTAAGTGGTAGAAAAGATGTGTGTTTACACACATATCAAATCCCCTACACTTGACCATTGCAATGTCCTCATGCAATGCATTAGTTACAAAGCACGTTTACATTTTTCATCATAATTAATCCATGTTGGCCTTTATTTAAAGAGATAGAAACTATAAACATTCAAAGTAAAGAAATCAAAAGCATACCTAGGGTTTTGGAAATGTCATGAATAATCATCATCCTCAACTTCTCACTTTCTCCAAACCAAGCTTAAAAACGAGATCATTGTTATTATAAGTTAGTAAACTAACACGAACTCATGTGGGCCAATTATTCACTTAGACTCCCTTATTCCTATGGGTATATCTTATATTTTATTATTTGTCTTGAATGATCACGAGGATGCATTGTTTGACTTATTTCGATAGTTATTTAGTCTGAAAATAAAGTGAACGATTTAATCAATAGTTAGCTAAAGGACAAAATCTTTTAAAACTGCTTCTCGGGACCTCATAAAGTTCATATCTTGGCATAACTCGCTTCGCGATTTGAGACCTTTCTCGGACCGATATTTGGCAGTGACTTCATACTTCAAACCTTGAGAGACGTTCATGAAATTATGGTCTTCTCTTTATATAGTAATTTCTTCACTTGAAGTTTTGAGAGATTCATACTTGGACCACGACTTCTTCATTTTTCTCCAATCTTTATTTTGGACTTTGATATACAACGATCCGCCTCCTTTTATGACTTGGATCTATTTATCCTCATACCTTGTTAGGGTCTTTTCGGATACACTTCTCCATGACTTTTGGGGAGTTTTTGCTTTTCGTCATGTGTCTCGATCCTTCATATTGATTTTTGATAAATGATTCTTCACATCACTTTTGGATCTTTAGCAACAAAATATAGCCCTCATGCCTTGTTAGGGCCTTTTCGGACTCGCCAATCTTCGCACCCCGCTTCAATAAGTTATGCCTTGGCTATGAACTCTAATCCATACCGAGCAACTTTTAAACGATCTTGGGCTAGAAGCTAAGTAACTTTTCAAATCGTACAACTTTATTTATTAGCAGATGAATTATTAGCAAGCGATGGGAGAATAGGCTTATAATTAACTCACATAAATTCCTGAAAGAATACCGGACTTATAATTGGCTCTATCATCTCTCATTCTCCACAGTTTAAAATCTCAAGGAATGAGACTCGTGGATACTTAGCCTATTAAATCAAAGTTCTGGGTTTTCGAGTCGCCTATAGGATCTTGCAAATTCTTATACTTTTTCAAGTTTAGAAATCGCATTTTAAAGTTCCCTTGATAAACGACTCTCTAGGATCAATTATAGGAACTTGCGAAACGTTCTTGTTCTGAACCTGTGAGAGTTAAGACTTTCGCGTTTTATAGCTCCCTATATAAAAGCCTAGCAAAACTTGACTTAAACACGTTAAGGATACTAGCTAGAGTAAACTAAGATAAGTAAACTCAGGTTGAGTATTCACAACGTTTGAAAATTAAAACCACTTTATTAAACATTTATTCTAGCAAAGAAAGAAAATAACTATACAAAGGGAAAAACTAATAGGCCAAAATAGATCAAAATTTTTGAAAAATGTCGAAAAATTGATTTTCTGGTTAAAATGAGGACAAATACAAGGAAAAAGACCACTTAACTTCGATAGAAGTCCCCCCTACACTTAAGATAAACATTGTCCTCAATGTTTAAGCATATGGGAGGAAACTCCCCTACACTTAGGACATTGTGCACTTTGTTTAAATCCCGCTAAGGAAAGGACAACTAAAGAGATTCCTATTTTAATACTGGAAAATATAAAATAGTGAATCGAAAAGAGTTTAGGATAGAACCGGGAAGAAGTGAACATGGAATCACGGGTCGTCAAGAATCATCAAGAATGGAACATTGAACGCTCGAATCCTTGATTAAGAAGAGAGGAGAGAGCAAACACCAACGGGTCTCCCCCTACACTTATGATAAAGAAAGCGAAAAGATGGATACATGGGTTGCCTCCCAAGAAGCGCTTGGTTTTTGTTAACCGAGTCGTGAGCCTGACTCGACCTTGATCACCAACGGAAGAAGCATGAAACATATCCACCAGGATCAAAGACATAGTTTTTGTCCATCAAATAGCACAAGCTTAAGGCGAACAAGGCAAGCCAAAGAAGAGTAGGCAAGGTTCCCTTAAGCAGTGATGGAGCACGGTGGAAGCAAGGTTGAAGTGGTGCAAGCATATTTCCATAAGTTCCAAAGATATTTCCTTTTATTTCATCAGGTGGATACTGAGATGGCTGCAGAATGTCAATACCGGGATCGAACACCTTTTCCTTTAAGGGAAAATAGCACTCAGGCTCAGCAGAATGTGAAGATGATCCGCGAAGAAGCACAACCTCGTCTGCAGAAGGGGGACAAAGAGGTGTTAACTCATACGTGCTGCGGATATTGGTGTCGACCGGTTTCTTCTCCTTAGAAAGAATGTTCTTCAAATCCAAAGTAGGATCAAGACGATAATCTTCAAAGTCATAAGGAGGAGCATCACTCTCATGAGGGAAGTAAGTGTTGAGAAACGTAGAGAAATCTTCCTCAAATGAGTAATCGTCCAAAGTAGGATCGAGTGATGGCGGAGGATCTTCATCATGTGAAGAATCGCTCGAAAGAGTATCAGCCTCATCGAAATCATCATACGTGGGCAGATCGGGATACTAAGAAGTAAGGTCATCATAATCATCCGAGTCTGAGCTAGAATCATCATCATAAGCATCAAAGACCGGTGGCGAATCATAAATGGGAGAAGGGTCCAAATTGGGGCGAGAATCATCCACATCATCTTGAAAAAGTGGATTATCGATGCAAGAGTCGTATAGAGGATTGTCGTAGACGGTAAAGTCATCGAGCACATTAATCATATTCACTGATTCGCGGCCTCCAAAGGTTGTACTTGTAAGCTTCCCCATTTTAAAAACTTGTGCATCATCCCTGACTCTTAAGATTAACTCACTTTCGGCCACATCCACTAAAGCTCGTCCGGTTCGCAAGAATGGCCGACCAAGTATTAAAGGAATACGAGGGTCCATTTCATAATCAACTACGACAAAATCGACCGGGAAAGTAAATGTGCCAACTTTAATGAACACGTCTTCGGCAATACCAACGGGGTAAGCGAGAGTGCGATTTGCAAGTTCGAGAGTCATCTTTGTGGGAGTAAGGTCGGGCAATGATAGTGTTTTCCAAACACTCAAAGGCATCAAATTAATACTGGCCCCGAGATCAGCAAGGGCAGTAAATTCTTCAGTTTTGTTGAACACGCAAGGCAACACAAAACGACCGGGATCTCCAAGCTTTTCCGGAAGTTCTTTAAGAATAACTGCAGAGCAGTTTTCATTTAATCGAGTGTTGGCGAGTTCAATCAGCTTCTCCTTCTTGTTAAGCAATTCCTTAAATGCTTTAACAAATTTGGGCATGTGGACAAGTGCTTCAAGAAAGCTAGTGTTGAAGTTCATTTGAGAAATTATCTTCACATAGCGTGTCACTTCGGAGTCCTCCTTAGTTAGCATTTTGGTCTTGCCTAAACGAGAGGGATAAGGGATACTGGGTTTGGGTGGTGAAGGTGCAGGTGTAGGTGGTAAAGGTTGAGATGTTGAAGGGTCCTTCCTAGGTACATCGTCATGACGAGGCGGAGACGGTAATGATGCACCAATACTAGGTGTAGGAGGAGTAGGGATAAATGGTGGTGGGGGAGGTGTAGATGATGGTGATGGGATTGGTTGTCCTATGATGGTGACTCCACTATGGGTAGTAATAGCACTCACATTTGCTCGCGGATTGGTGACGGTGTTTGAAGGTAGAGAACTCGAGGAAGAAGGTTGAGCGGCGGGCAAGAAACTAGAAAGCATATTCTTCAAATCATTTGTTTGATTGCTGAAGGAGGATTGGATATTATCTCGAAGCTCAGATCTTATCTCATTTCCTTGCTTTGTGATATCTCCTTTCAGATTGATAATTTGGCTCTGAAGATTCTTGATTTGCTCACCTTGGGTTCTCATGATGGCTTCAACATCGGGATTAATGGGTGGGGTTTGTTTGGCGGGTGGGTGATAAGGATTAGAAGCTCTTGGTGGGATTTGGTTGCTTCGAGTGTAGTTGTTGGCGGGGTTTTGGTTTTGAGGAGAAAAACCGGGGGAAAGGTAGTTGTTGGATCGGTAACTCAGCAAGTTTCTATCCCCTTGAGGTCGAGCTTGGGAATTTTCCGGTGAATAATTACCATAAGCTGCATACACATTTTCCGGATTTCCTTGAGTCGAAGGACAATCGGTGTATGAGTGTGGACCGCCGCATGTTTCACAAGGATTAGCAACCGCTTTAACTTGTTGTTGTTGTTGGTTTGAAGCGAGAAGCGTAATACTATTGCTCATTTCAGTCATCATGCGGGTGAGTTCGGTCATATCAGGGTTTGCTGAAGTAGAGGAAACATTGAATCTCGGGTTGTTCCTTGAAGAAGCGGAGGAATCCTAGTTTTTGTGGTGAGTAGTCATGTTCTCAATTAGCTCTCTACACTCCTCGGGTCTCCTTTTCATGAATGTGCCACCGACGGCTGCATTAATCGTATCACGATCTCGAAAAGTCAAACCGTTGTAGAAAGTATTAATTAAGGTCACAGGGAGCATGTTGTGGTTTGGCAACGATCAATCAAGACATTATATCTTTCCCAAGCATCAAAAAGAGATTCATCGGGTTCTTGCATGAAACCGCTGATTTGATTGCGAAGGCTCGTGACCATGGATGGTGGAAAGTAGCGCGACAAAAAGCGTTGAGTCATGTCATCCCAAGTGTGAATAGAATTCTTCGGGAGACGATCAAACCATTTCTCGGCATGATGTGATAAAGTATGTGGAAAGAGTTGAAGACGAAGAACATCCATTGTGGCACCAGGCAACTTCATGCTTTGGGTGATTGTAATGAACTTGTCGAGGTGTTTGTTGACATCATCATCAGGCAATCCACGGAATGGGTTAGTTTGCACTTGCTGAATCATGTGGTGCTTCAACGAAAACTTCGGAGCGTTGATTTGCATCGGCGCAATCGGTCCTCCTCGTCCAAACATGGTAGGTTGACAAAGCTCCTCCATTGTCCGAAGATCGGGCTGTGGAAGAACATTATTGTTGTTATTGTTAAGGTGCGGTGGATTATTGTTGTTGTTAACACCTGACATACTTAAATCTTCGCGAGTCTCGGGCTCTTGATAATTAGAAGATCTAGTACGCATACACCTACAAAGGCAAAAGAAAACAATACCAACCACAAAGACAATATATATACACAATAAAGATAAAATCTTTTTGGATTTTTGAAAATTTTAATTTTTGTGGATTTTTATCAATTTTTAATTTTTATGGTTTTTTTGAATTTTTTGTGCAAGAAAAATAACGCTCACAAGTGAACGGATCCCAAAAAGCAACGCGTCTTTCACAGAAAACCGTTAATCTTTACGAAAAGAGCCGGCAGCGGCGCCATTTGATAACTCGATTTTACTCAGGTTAAAAATTATCGTTGTACCAATCTCTTCGAATTGAAAACTGTGTTTAATGTGCGACTCAGTCGTTCTTTGGTGGAAATGTCGTTGTAGTATATGAAAATGTGCAAAACTTTTAAAGTAAAATGGCGTTAAAATTAAGTGGCGAGAAATTAAATCTAAGTCTAATTAAACGAAAGGTGCAATATTTAAAAACGTGACGGAAAGTAAATTGATTAAATGACTAAAAAATAAAGCGTGACGTGAATTAAAATTAGACAAAGTATTAAAATGAGAATGTAAAAATTAAACAAGACAAAAACATAAAACAAACCTACCGTCGGAATATATTCCGATCAGACCTCAATCGGAATGTGTAAACCGTCCAATCGGAATGTCAATCGGAACCCCAAGATCGGAATAGCTGTCACCTGAATAACCAAAAATACACTGATCGGAATGTTTACCTATGATCGGAATATGGAGTGGACTTTGGTCGGAATGTTAATCGGAATCCCTAATCGGAATAGCTGTCACCTACCTGATCGGAATAACCCAATGAACAACTCGATCGGAATGTGTAGAAATGGACTCAGATCGGAATGATGTCACTCACCTCCTGATCGGAATACCAAATGCACCTCTAATCGGAATACCAACGTCCTCCGATCGGAATGATTAAAACCCTTTTCCGACCAAGCATTGTAGCTATGGTCGGAATATATAAACCCTTTTTCCGATCTTACCAATCGGAATACGAAGGAAGAAACTAAAAATAAGCTAGAAAAATAAGCTATAACTCTAATAAGCAAACCACGAAAATCCAAAGGCAAACCGATTAAGAAAAAGCTAATAAACAGAAATTTGAAGACTTTTTAAACACGAAAAGGATAAGCTTTAATAAAAACAACTTTTTATACGAAAATAACTTTTATAAAAACTTTATAAACTTGAAAAAAAACAAAATAAGCTATGAAAATAAATGATTTAGAACAATCAAAAGCATAAAAATGAAATCTTTAAACAAATAAACAAGGCAAAAAGCATATAAATCGAAGATTAAAGAAAGGTAGAATGAGATCAACAAGGTAAAGTAAAGGTGCAAGATTTAAAAGAAACACTTACTTGAAATTAAATGGTAAATAAGGTGCAAGACATGTAATTAAAGGTGCAAGTAATTAAAGGTGCATAAAAGTAAAAGTGGAAGAACTAATTGTCACGATTAGTCAACAAAACTAAATGAAATGAAAATGAGAAGTATTTATAGGTGATTAGGGGGATGGTTAGAGGAAGCTTCCTCCCCTCCTTCCTTTCTTCTTAATTGCGCCCTTAAGTCATTCCTTCTTAATCTTTTTGTTAATCTTGGACTTTGATGACTTTTGGCTCGGGATTTCTTTGGACTCGTCTTTTAATTCTTCGATAAATAAGACTTGAGTTCCTCGACTTTAAGTAAACTTCCGTCTTTTGACTTTTTCTTCGATAAATCTTTAGAATTGGTCTTGGACTTCCGTTCTTTTTGCACTCTTGACTTCTTGACTTCGTCTTTCATCTTTTTCTTCAATAAAAGTCCGTAAATGCCCGTGAATTCCCGTGTTTTCTCCACTTTTCACCTTTTCGTCCTATTTCACAACAAAAACACAAACCACGCATAATTCCGACATAAAAGACATAAAATACACGTTTTGGTCCGGTTATTATTGTAATTAAGTGGTAGAAAAGATGTGTGTTTACACACATATCAGTCACCAAGAGGCGAAGATCACAAGTGATGGATGCACAAGATCAAGGCAAGAGATTAATGCTCAAGATTGATATCAAAGATCACATCAGCATGTTCACCAGTAAAGAAAAAGAAAAGAAAGACGAAGACTACAAGCTCAAGACAAGCATATTATGCTAGGTTTATTTTATTATTGTAACTTGGGTAACGCCCTTGTTTGGAGTGACCTCCCTTAGGAGGAGATTGTTGGAAATACGTTTTACGTATTAGAAAGGATCGGTCACTCCAACAATAGTTCATGTAATAGCTTATAGTTTAGTTTACTTTCACTTATTAAACAAAGTCCAAACCGAGCCCATGAGATGTATGGGCCGGCGGCCAATTGTAAGCCCAAGCCCATCTCATGGGCTTGGGTATATAAACCCTCTCCTTAGATGGAGAGGGTGGTGGTTTCATTTCAATTTTACAAAAAGTTAATCACTTTCTCTCTCTAAAGTGTGTGTGAAATCATCTATCTTTCTATCTCTTTTTCTGTCTAAAACATAAGCAAGATTTACATATCTTACACATTAGTTTCTCTAAACTTATTATTAACCACCGTAGCATGTTCTACATCCTTAGCAAGCTTATCAAATAGAGATTTATTATACGCATGTGTCGCATCAGGAAGGTTTGTTGGCTGGGCCACTTGATCCACACTAAGGTCCATACTGGGCTCATTAGAACTAATATTACTATTATCTGTTTGATCCCCGTGTGTCCCAATGTAAGGCTCAAGCATCTCAGTATACTCCTCCTCCTGATTAGACGTACTATATATATCATTATCATCAAAGCGTAGATGTACCTCAGAGGGACCATCTGAATCATAAACGGGAGCTCGGTCAACATGCATTCCTAAGGTGGATGCTTGTTGTAGGTTAGCCATCAAGATGTAGCTGGCATTCACCTCTTCTTCCTCGTCATATTCTGCAGCAGAAGCCATAAGATCGAATTCCTCATCTTGAAGTGGAATCCCTGCCTCTTCCTTTTGTGCCATGAGAAGCTGAGTCTAAAGATAAGCAGCATCCCTCTTCTTTTTGGCTGTGCAATCTCAAGTATAATGACCAAATCCCCTGCAGTTTTAGCACTATATCTGACGATTGTTGTTTCCATTTCCCGTACCAGTATTCTCAGCCCTTGCAGCCACAATGTTTTCCATCTGGTTACCAACCGCTGGCACAACTATTAAGCCATTCTGATTACCCGCATTCGGAACATTCGGATTCTGACCACGGTTTTGACCATACTGATTTCCTGCGTTGCCAACGGTCTGCCCAGCATTCCGACCATATTGTTGAAACTGAGTCCCCGTGTTCCCAGCAATTACCAATTGGCGATCTTGATTCGCATTCATGAAAGGTTGAGCAATCTGCCTATTTCGAGTGTTCGAGGATATTCTCTGATTGTTGTTGATGGGGTTAATGGTGAATTTGAATGCCTTTGCAAGAAGGGCAAGACCAGTATTAATAGCGTGAGTAGGATCGGTGATGTCATCAAAGCAGGCAATAGGTTGTTGTAAATAATTCACAACAGGAGGAGGTTGATATCCATAAGAGGTGAGTTGTTGTTGTGGCATGAAGTTACTTGATGAGGGTTGATGGTAAGGTACCATGGGATATGACATAGATGATGGAGAGTTTACCATAAAAGCCAATGGATCTTGTGTCTTGGCACGTCGTACCGCCCTAACTTCGTTAGCTTCATCTTGATTCATCTTAAAATAATCATATACTTGAGTGTAGTCCACGACATGAAGATCCTTGGTTTGATTGACAAGAGTGACATATCGTGATCATTCAGAAGGAAGATTATCAAGGAATTTGATATTGGCAGCAATTTGAGTAGGTTCTTGTTTGTTTCGTCTAAGATGATTCATGAGGGTTGAAAAACGATGATAGTAAGGTTCAATTTGTTCCCTTCAGTAGACGCAAATTTCTCCCATTCACGAAGCAACTTAGTTTCCTTTTCTTGTAAACCTATTTCACCGCCCTTCATCATTTTCTGAATCCTAAGCCACATCTCGTGTGCGGTTTCACAACTATCAACAGCAACATAAACATCTTCAGGGAGTCCCATGAGGATGACTTGAATTGCTTGATCATCAGCGTCGAGTTGTTTGGATTCAGCTTCAGTTAATTCTTCATCTGTTTGCTCATGACTAGAGTCAGCCACTAGGTTAGCATTCGTAGGGTCCCCAGGCACAAGAATTGTTATTCTAACATACGACCCTTTTTGAGTCGAGTTGACAATCAAATTTCCCAAAGGTTTACATTTTGCATAACGAAGGAGACGACTAGCCCATGTAGTGTAATTCTCCTTGGTAAGCATGGGTGGACGATTCTCAGTACCCGCAACATAAATATCTTGTTGAGACGTCATCGGAGAAGTCGTGTGAAAAACAGGATCTCAATTCGTAGAAAGCGAGTGATTGTTGAAATTCCAAAACTTCCGATTGATTTTTTCACAGTCCGACAATAAATTCCTCAGTCCGACAAAACGGTAAGCTGAAAAAATTTTGTATTACCAAATTTTGAAATTGAGTCCGAGATAGCAAAAAACTAGTAGGGAAAAAAATTTGATTTTACTTGATCTAAAAAATTTTAACTCTTTTTTTTATATATTTTTTTAATCTTCGTGTAAACTATGTTCCGGGACTAGTCTAGATAGTGGCTAAGTCTAAAAAATACTCGAACAAAATTTAACCAAACAGATCTCAATGTCTCATCGCAATGTCACAGTTCTATCGCAATCCAATCGCAATAAGGAAGGAATTCTGTCGCAATCCATGTCACAATCCCCGTCGCAATCCTCGTCGCAATCCCAAGCGCAATGTCACCAAATGACCTCAATCGCAATATCAATCGCAATGTTACCAATCGCAATATCAATCGCAATGTTACCAGAAGACCCCAATCGCAATATCAATCGCAATGCTACCAATCGCAATATCAATCGCAATGTTACCAGAAGACCCCAATAGCAATATCAATCGTAATCTCAATCGCAAAGATAAACCCTTTTCCTTTGCGATGGGTTCCAATCGCAATACGGCACTGTTCCGAGATTTTTGGTAAAAATGAGATTTTTGACAAGAAATCCGTGATTTTAACCAACCCAAAGCACCCAAAACTCTACCACAACTATGTAGAAGATATATGGATCACTTGGACTCACAAAAGCACGAAATTTAGTTAAAAACGTGAGGTTTTTGGTCCAAAACTCACGAAAACCAATAACTAAAAACAACACCAAGTAGCAATCCACGAATCCCTTGGCTCTGATACCACTTGTATGACGTAACACACGACTTATAGAACAAGAAATAGAGATGATGAAGAACAAGATTAAACCTAAAAAGAAAGATTAGATTAGATGAAGAAAAAGAGAAAAACAAAGGTTGTGAATTCCTAGTGAGAGAAAGACATAAGTTTCTCTCTCTACCAACAATGAAATGGAAGACACACCCACTCAAATGAGGTGCTAGGGGCCTTTTATACTACAAGTGTAAAGTAAAGAAGGCCTTCCTCATTTGAGTGTTCGGGACTAATTCCCGTTACATACATAACATTATACTAGAACTCTCAACACCATTATGTAGCATTTTCCACGAGCTTCGCAACGGTATATTATATGACCATCACTTTAAATACTTCTAACAATATTTCTGTCCATTGATACTATGAACACGCATGGGACCACACAAATAGATATGAAGAAGATCTAACCGTCCTTTAGAGCTTGGTGTAGTCTTTGTCTTAAACTACTTCGTATAGCTTTACAAAGCTCACAAGAAGAACAAATATGATCTTTGATGAATTTCAAGCTTGGAAGGCCTCTCACAATATCTTTCTTGGAAAGCAAGTTGATGGTATCAAAGTTGAGGTGAGATAGACGTTGATGCCATAACCATGCATGAGTAGTTGAAGCTTTAGCCATGAAGCAAATTAGAGTTGTAGAAGTTGTGTCTTGAAGTGAAATAGTGTAGAGATCAGTACCCCGTGTACCGGTAAGTAAGTCATTCCCATCATAATCACGAACAAAACATGTCTTCTTTCTGAAAGAAACCTCCAAATTTGCATCACAAAATTGACCAACTGAGAAAAGATTGTGATTGAGCCCTTCGACGTAGTATACCCTTTTGATCGTGATATTCCCCTGAACCAAATCTCCATATCCTAGGATCGGTGCAAATTGATCATTTCCGAATCGGACCGTACCCATGAACTTCTCCACGAAGTTAATTAGAAGTTTGAGATTCCCCGTCAGGTGCTTCGTGCATCCGGAGTCCAGTATGAAGAGAATTATTTGTATCAACTGCAGAAGACTTAGAACATGATGGAGCATTTGCTAAATTGGATACCACAGTAGTTGTGATTGTAGAATCATTAGTGTCCTTAGCAACATTTAAAGGCATACTAACACTCGTTGTCACATTTTGTGTCCTAACTTTAGGCATCCAATTATATCCCGGAGGACATTGATTAGCAAACCACCATTTCCAAGACTTGCTAGAAGACTCATATAATTTCGTAATTCTGCTTCTAGGGTTCTTAGTGGTAGAGTCTGATGCAATACTTTGCTTAGTGGGGGTTGCACCAGAATGGTTTACTTTGCGTTTGGGTTTACTAGCACTAATAGGCATCACAACTTGCTTCTTAGTTATAGTATCCACGCCTTTGACATTATTCATAGCACACATATAATGATTAGCATTAGCACATTTTCCACATTTGACACAAACAAATTTAACATTCAAAGCATTCAAATCATTCAAAGCATTCAAATCGTCATTACACGCGATTACAGACTTTTTATTCTTAAAAAACATTCAATTTCCTAGGGTGTTCTTCTACTTCCTTCATATTACCTTGACTCTTATGTTTCCAGACCTTATCATTCACTTGAGTGATCTTAATCTAAGGCCAGCTGACACTAGCAGTGGAGACTACTCCTTTAGTAGAAGACACACGAGTATTAGTGTTTCTAGAAATCTGAGGCGATTGATTAACTTTGTTTGTGGGTTTAGTGGTCATTCTATACATCCCTGGTTTAATCACATTATTGTGCTTAACGCTTGGTGCTACAATATTCCTTATGGGTTGATTATGTGGTAACCTTTCCTTTCCATCCATCTTGGGGGCAAACACAGGTTTTGCAAACGAGGAATTTGAGAAAGCGGATGGTTTTCCCAAGATAGAGGATCTATTCACTTTAGAGGCATTGGGTTGTCTAACAATAGGTTTCTTAACGCTAGGTTCCACAACTTTCCCACCCATCTGAGCAACGAGTTTCTTCAACTCTGCTGTTGCTATGTCTTTTTCTTATAACTGAGCTTTCAAATCTGAAATATCAAGACTTTTTTCATTTAGTAATCGACATGACTCAGATAATTTTACTTCCAAAGGTGTATCATTTGAAAAACTTCTAACTTTGTTTTGTAAAGCAAGTTCAAGTGAATGGCAATGTTTTATTGAAGAAAATCATATCTATGTTGAAGTAACGAAAACTATTTTTGGTCAACTTTATTCGAAAGCTCAGTTTCAAGACGTTCACACTCTTTGACTTGATCAAGATATTTGCATGCAACATCAGAATTATCATCAATATCAGCACAAGATGTAACATAAACACACATAATATCTTTTGAGAGACATTCGTGTAAGAGTAGATCATATGCTGTAGAAAACTCGTCTCTTTCAGGTTGATGGTCGTTCACTTCTTGTTCAAGAGATTCCACATATTTCAAATCATCAAACATTTCTTGCTTAATTAATGTTTCAAATTCCAAAATATGTTTTTGCGTTCTTTCCGCAAGCGAAATCAAAATACTTTTCACAAGCACAGTTATATCGTGAGTAATTTCTTTGTCTCCTTTCGAAAGTTCACGTTTTTTCCAGTCATCATCAACAACCTTTTTGAAATTTTCAATGTTACTCTTGAGAATACTAAGTGCTTGCTTACTCTTGCTTACAGAAGCTTTATATGGCAAGTACTCAATAAATTTTGAAACATTAGTTTTCTTAGTGGCAAAAACATGTCTTCATTTAATTCTTATTTGTTCACATTCAAAAAATATTTGCTCACGAGTCTTCTGTGTTTGCGGTTTGAAAAGACCATACAAACTGTTTTCATAAGCATAATTATATAGTTTAACAAATTCTTTATTAACTTTTGGTCTACTCTCTTCTTCCAAATCGTTTATCTCTTTACTATCGGGTCTAACAACAAGACAATCAAGATCGGTCCATTAGGACTCATCAAGATATAAGTGCTGATTCTCAGATTGAGCTTTCTCAAGGTACTTAGGATTAGCAAAACTAGGTCTATCCTTGAAAATCGAACTAGGTGCCAACATTCTCATGGTTTGAATTGATTGATTAGTTTTGTAAACAATATTCTTGTAAAAATCAATTTGAGTTTCAAGTTCCACCATTTTGTCGATGTCATTCGCTTGTTTAGTTTTGAAATCCTTTTCCATCTTTTCAACCACAACTTTCTTTTCATTAACAAGTTTAGTTTTGTCCTCTTGAAGAAAACCATTTACTTGAGTTAGCTCATTGACTTTAGTGGTAGCAAGATACGTTTTGTGACGTTCAGTACTCAAAGAGGTGTTATAATTATGTTTCTCTTGTTCTAGAAGCTTAAGAGTTTCGTTATATTTCAGTTGATAATCTTTCTTGACGTTAATTAAACACCCTTTGTACTCCTCAATCTCATTGGTATTTTGAAGAAGCTGAGCTCTATAGCCATCAATGGTCTCACTAGATTTGATTAAAGCAGCTTTGCATTCTTCAAAATTTTGAGTGAGCGTAGCGTTTGCCTTCTTTAATTGCTTTTGACTCTTTCTAGTTTCTTTGACATCTTTTTGTAAAGAAGCAATTAAGTTAGCAAGCGCAATACGCTCCTCATCATCATCATACTCATTTGCATGTTGATCATCCTCAGACTCATTATTGCACATGTCTGATGAATCGGGTGTGGTATTGCTATCAACCATTTCCATCATACATGTGTCATTAATGGCTTTGGGTAGCTCAAAATGCTCATGAATATTACCAAACACATTATATTCCTCTTCAGTATGTACCTTATCGATTGGCTCAGTATCAAAGATAGGACCGTTGTCATCTTCAGTGACATTGAGAACTTCTTCAACCTTTGCCATGTACGAGTAATGTGCTTCAAGTTCTTGGTCGGAGGCTTCATCATCAGTATCATCAAGCATTGCTCCTTCCTTAGCAGACAATTTAGTTGATCCCAAACTTAGATCGATTTAGCTTGTGTAAACGAGATTAAATCAAGTTAAACATGTAGAGAAACTTTGTTGTATATGTAATAATTCAAGTATTATGCGGAATTAATACTTAAATAAGAACACACAATAAACCAAACTTTCACTTTGATTGAAATCGAACTTACGTACAATGAAAGTGTAAAACATATATTGAACTAAAACCTAAAGGCCTCCTTTTATATATTAAGGAACCTTGTACAAGAGTCTACGTATCAGCTATTCTTGGTAAAGATAAACATATGAAATACATTGTCGAACATATCTTTACTAGAAACATACTAGAAACATAGAACGTGTAGACTAAGTCTTCTATCAGTGCTTGACTTCTTCTTATCAACGCTTGACTTCTTCCTGTCAATGCTTGTCCTGTCAACGCTTGATTTCCTCCTATTAACGTCCAAATTGCTCTTGTCAGCGTCCAAGTGCCTTGGCTATATTTTATTCCCAACAAATTTAACCCCAACTTCAATCTTCTTGCATAGCAGCATCTTTTCCTTATGATAGACAGAGTCCCTAACCTGTTTCGGCTTTCTACATTCCTTTTCCATATGCCATATCCTTGACAATTAAAGCACTGAATCCCACTTTGTTGAACCACTCGAGTACCAACAGTTTCCCAATTCCCAGCAGCAGTAGCAATCCTCTGAGTACCATACATAGCATTTTGTCGATCATACCGTGTAGAACCGTCAACATGTGTTGGATTACGTCAATCTTACCTAGGAGGACTTTCATCATGTTGACGTGTGTCATACCTTCGAGGACTCTCAACATATTGGTTCCTTGTATTTGATGATGTTCGATGATTGTTGTTAGTGGGTTTGAAGATTTTCTTGTAGGTCTTCATAATGAAAGCAATTTGTTGCTTTATCTCCCTATCTTTTTGAGCTAGTTCTTCATCACCGTCCTCTTCAGATGATGGCTCAGGTGATGGTGATGGTGCTCTTGGTTCTTTGTCTCGTGATCTTGTGGGAACTGAATACTTAGATGAAGTGGAGTATGTAACACCCCCAAATTTATACAACTCAATACAGCAGAAGACTCATTGGTGTTACGGGATAGCACATTACTCACATCATGGACAACGCATAAAAATCGCGTCGTTTAATAATAAAGCATTTCCATTCATAAATATCAAAGTTACATAGGTCCCAAGTCATTGTATTTCATACAGGTTTTACAAAGCATTTGAATGGAAATTGTTATTTAAGTGCGGGCCATGAATTCTTGTTGTCTTCCCGAGAATTACCTTCAAGTACCTGAGATAAAACATGTTAAAAGAAAAGGTCAGCGAAAACGCCGAGTGAATTCATAGAGTTTAGTGAAATCCATCAATATAACATCGGTATAAAATTATTACCGAAAATCATTTTTGTACAAATCATCGTAATAGGCCATAAAATAGCCAAAATCATTTTTATACAAATCCTTATCGAAAATCATAATATAGGCATTTGCCGTAAAAATCATTATACGAGCCAATGTCGTAAAAACATCATACAATACGTCTTATGACGTTGTATAAAGTTAAATAAAAACCGTTATATGAATATGGTTATGAAAACCAAAACACGAACATAATATCAATAGTAAGACCCCGTATTGCTAGTCAGGCGATATATCGTAATTTAATGCTTAAAGCAGTGTTTCGTTAATTGGATTATTATAAGCCGCATGACATTGTTACCTTACTATAACCAACAACGGGTAGCTAGCCCGAAACTCAATTTTCCCATTTAAATTAGCGTGTCGTCACAAAGGTCACGCTATTTAAATCTTCTCATACATAAATTCGCTTACCAATCAATGTGGCACGACGGGGATCAACCTTCAAGGCGCGAACTGGGGTGATCGTCCCAAAATAGTACTATTATATGCATAAGCGTCTACCAAATCCCGGTAGTTCACAATTCATGCTAATGGGACTTTTAGTGACATAACCTAACTTTAATAATCCATTTAATATCATCTATCGGGTCATATAATCATTCATCGGGTCATACAATCATTCGGGTCCAAATCAATAAACAAACAATCGGGACAAATGATGTCCTATTTTATAAAATCTAACATGTTATCTCCCTCTCGGATTTATAAAACATTTCATAAGAGTGTGAGGCTATGAACTCACGTTGATGTGGGAAGGCGGGTTATCGGCAATTCGGACGTACGGTGCGTGCTTCAATCACGGAAACCTAGACAAATAATACTCGTCTTAGACTCTTGTCCAATGACTTTATAAAAATAACAATTATGTATACATATGATGATTATATATATATGATGATCAAGTGGGTTTACATATTCTCTTTTACTCCTTTTAGTGTTTACGTATTGGTAACTTCTTACTAGTTTACTAGTTTTACCTATTTACGTGTTTTAGACCCAATAAACTTTTTATAAGTTCTTTAACTTGTATTATTCCACTTTATACTTGTATTATCAGTATTTATACTTTACATGTTGGGCTCAAATGGGTTAAGCCAATAAATAAGTTTATAAGTGTTTTAGCCCATTTTGTTGTATTATTAATCCAATAACGCTAACTTAGCCCGTTAATGTCCGTATGTTATATAGTTCGGGTTTTATCGGTTTTTACTTGTTATATATGTTTATATATCAGTATATGAGTTTTGAAAACTTTACATTAGACGGGTTTGATCGTCTAAGTTTTAATTGGCGAAAAACGTTAATTTTACGGTAATAGCCGAAAAAGTCGTAAAAATCATGTTTATAGTTTTATAACTTATAAAACTTATCAAATTACCATTTTCATAAAATGTATCATTTATTTATCATTATACATATTTATATAAATGTATTATATGAGTTAGTGGGTTTTAATTCATATTTTATACTATTTTTATTTGAGTGCTTATATAATACTATTATACTTTAATGAGAAGAGTTATTTTGGATATATAATTTTTCTTGGATATGGAGGGACTCATCTCCACCATTCATCTCATTTTCATCTAATGGATAAGATTAATTATATTTTATTTTTCACCTATTTTTTATAATTTAAATATCTTCTAAATCGTTAAGTGTTAAACGAAAATAATTATACCACCGCGACGAGCGTTTAATTATCTTTCTACCAATATGCACTATGATATACTTTTGAAGAAAAATTAATTTCGACATTTTTTCTATCTTGCTAAAATTTCCGTAAAATATCATATATGATAATACTGTTTCATCATATATGATACAGTGTTAAATCATATATGATATTGATTTATATCATATACGATAGGTTATATCATATATGATACCGGTGTTTATCATATATGATATTAGTATCATATATGATAATTTTCGAAAACGTGAAAAAAAAACGAAATTTTTTTTTGTCGAAAGTGTATCATATAGCATATCTATAGAAAGATAATTAAATGCTCTTCGTAACGGTATATTTTTTTTCGCATAACGATTAACGGTTTAAGAGATATTAATATTTGAAAAAAGAGGGTGAAAATATATTTTTTGTTTAATCTTGTCCATTGGATTAAAATGAGATGGATGGTGGGGATGAGTCCCCTCATATCCAAGGAAAATTATGGTATCCAAATGAACTTAAATCTACTTTAATTTCCAAAATCTGATTTTTATTTTCATGTTTACCAAAACTGCCATATCTAGAGTTCTATATGGAGATAGAAGCTCAAATTTTTATGACATAAACTAAATGATATGTGCTCCATTTAACTCTCCCATAGCTACTGTTGAATCAGCCTCTAAGTATTTTCTAAAAATCGTCCAAAACAGTATACTCAGATTTGCACTCTAAACTTGTTTTTATCATATCTCACTCATCCTATTGATTCCATTGCATGGCCAACTCTCACATGTGTACACGACATATTACTTACTGTATATCCATTAATATATGCCATTTTATCAGTTCATGACATGTTTCTTTACTGTTTTATACAGCCATCATTTTTAAGCATGATTTTAACCTTTTTACATATGGTTTTTCATCTTTTTACCCATGATTATCAACACCAAATCCCCACACAATATTTTTATCATCATATATTCATCATATACATATACAATAGGAAAGAAAATACATGATTACATAATCAAAATAACAAGAAGATAGGAAGAACAATCTTTATACCACCATTAGTGATGAAAAGATGAGATTTTTGATGAACAAGACTTGGTTCTTGTTATCAAACCTTCAACTTTAGCAAGGAAACTTTTTGGGTCCTTTGGATAGATGAACACCTCCATGAATTCAGCCCTTTAACCTCATGAAAGCTCCTTTTCATAGGTTAAGATCACCTCCAATCTTCATATCTTCAAAGGGTTTTCATCATATGTGTGAATAACACAAGTTTTAGTGGTTGAAAATTGATCAAATGGGGTGTTTAAGGTGAGGATGGGACGAATTTTAGAGAGAGGGA
Organism: Glebionis coronaria; assembly: GCA_025667525.1. Taxonomy (NCBI): domain Eukaryota; kingdom Viridiplantae; phylum Streptophyta; class Magnoliopsida; order Asterales; family Asteraceae; genus Glebionis; species Glebionis coronaria. The sequence goes on along the minus strand of CM046882.1, from coordinate 95,808,837 downwards.
GGAGTGTTGTGTGGTTTTTGCATGTAAGAAATGAGTTAGTTGTTTAGAGATGGTGGTTTTGATGCATAGTTGCTTACTTTGTAAGCTTAGGACAAGTGTAAGTAACTAAGTTACTTACAACTTGACACCTCTTTGGTGTTGGCTCACACTTGGCCATCCCATATAGTGGGGTGGGGCAAGTGTAAACTTGTCTCGTCCCACTAATTTACGGGTATTCCTCGATTCTAGTTTCCTCGATTTGGGTGCCCTCGGGTCGTTTTACGAAAAACGTTTTTATAAATTATGAATCAACGGCACAAATGAATCTAATAAAAATTATCTCATCAAAAACGGAGTTAAAAAACGTAAATACGTAATCCTAAGGTTTCCGGTTTAGTCGTAAAGGACGTTAAATTATAATCGTAAGTCCTAATCTCTTCTCGTAAATTTGTGAGTTTATGAACCAACACAAATTTAAAATCCCAAAATAATATTCACGGATAAATTTATTTTCTGAAATGTCGGACTGTCACCAAAAATGGTGTATGTAAACGTAAGCACGTAACGTAGAATCCTCCGGTTTAGACGTAGTCGATGCTACTTCAAGACGTAAAATCCAAATTTCTTCCCAAAAATAAGTGAGTTCATATTATAACATTAAAATAATGTTTTCAAATAAATATTGAGAATAAAATATAAACCATAAATTGGCGGATTGTCACAGCATTTACCCCTAAACAGGATCTTTGTCCTCAAAGATCATCTTACTACTCGCTTCTTTTAGAGTTAAAGCCATGTGGGTATTTCCTCCACGTTCGGTCTTTTCTCACAAGTGTAATTCATTACAATACGCGAGTTTCTTCGAACATAACCATGAGAATAAGATCAGACTTAATGTTGACTTACTTTCTCTATCCATGATGTTCACGGGTTTTTTGATGAATGCAACTTTTCGCCAATCTAAACATTACTAAGAAACAATAATATTTTCACTTGATAGACATTTTATCAAGTTCGATTTACGAAACATAATTCACGCAGCTCTTGAAGTCCTAGGGTAGATCCAGCTTATATGCCTTTCAAACAAATTTTTTTACATCTTCTCAATGGTCCCATACGACGGGGACTTATATCCCATGATCTTCCAGATCATCAATTCATTTTTCCATGGTTAAATTTTTTGGCATAACTTCGCTACCCATCTGGCGCTTCAAGATCTACCTTTCATATTCACATAACCTCCTACCCACTACCGGCAGTCAATATTCAGATCCTAATTTCAACAATTATTTCAGGTCTCGCGGGTCGGGTATTTTGTAAGGTTAGGTTCGCCATTATAGGAAACCTTAAACCTAAAAGACATGTCCAACTCACAATGGGTGTATGTCGGGTGTCTTCATCTCAACTCCTGCTTACAGATGCTCTAATCTTTAAATCTTAACAAGATTCGATCTCGATCCTAATATGATAGTTATCAATGATAATCTTTCCAAAGGAAACGGTTATACGGTTTATTACCAAAGGTCAATCGTTCAAGCATAAAACAACACTTATAGCATTTTGTATAGTTACTTTACCTCGTCCCTTCGATTGGGATGGTACACAGTACTCTCATCAAGATTCGTTCTCAATGACTTCTGAGCAAATCTCTATAAATTCGATGCGAAGCGAGGATCTTGATATAGATGATCGATACAGGTACACCATGTTTACATAACTCTTTTAAATACAAAAGAGTCTATTTCTTCATCAAGAATTTATCATTAACGAGAATGATATTAGCAGATTTGGTCAGTCTGTCGACGATGACCCAAATCGAATCAAATTCAGATGATGACCTTTGCAATAGCTAGACGTTTACTAATGTATGAGGCGATGTCTGCCTTCATAATTTGCCATTAGTTCAACTTCTTTTGATAATGATACATTAAATCAGAAATGACAGGAATAGAATACTTATACTTACAAGACTCCAACATAACTATATCTCAAAATCTCCATATTTATACAACCACAAGTGGTCTTTAAAACATTTAACGCTATTGGCTTCTCAATTTTAATGGTTCACATTAGCCGCGAACCCCTTTTATTATCTATATTATCCTTTTTACAATCGTCAATTATTATTTTTTTTAAATTGTTTGGCTATTTATTTTGCACCTTCATTATTAAGGAACATGTCCTAATTGGTTCTTTATCTTTTCTATATAATGTGTCAGTATCTACATTCACTTTCTCCTGATGATATATATATAACATGACCGTATTAATTCAAAATTTCTTTCTTCATATCTTCTATGTTTTAGTTTCGTCTCAACTATCATTTTTATCAATTTTGCTCAATCCGACGTTTTAAAAGCGTCGATAGTTATCACAAGTAAATTAATAATAATTATTAAATTTTTATGAAACATAAACGTTAAAAGTTTAAATTTCTTAGTTCGACCAATTATAATAAAATGTTCAAAACAAATTTTAATTTAATTAACACGATTTTTGCTGATTTATCGAAAATAATTAGTAGGATTCGTAAGTGTTCGAAAAATCTTTGTTTACATTTTGGTCAAAAAATTTCTTAGTTGAAAAGCAAAAAGTGTCGTTTCAAATTTCAAGTCATGGTTTAAATGGTTTCGTCAATTCTTCTTAAGAAGTCTAGAAGTATACAAAAACATTTACCCCTAAACAGGAGTTTAGTTAAATGTTTTGGTTATAAGGGAATGATCCCTTAAAAATCCTTTGTTAAAACATTTGTCAAAACATATTTCCATTTTCTTTTTGGTAAAACCCAAAGTCCTAAATGACTTCTAACTTTTAAAGAGTCAATATATATATATATATATATATATATATATATATATATATATATATATATATATATATATATATATATATATATATATATATATATATATATATATATCTTACCATCATTAATCAAACGGTCATTTTATGTAAAGGATTAAGCCTTAATTCACATGTTAAATATTCAAGGTACAAATTTTCATTGTTCGGCCAATTCAGGGCAATCTATAAATAATTATTAACTCATTCTTATTCTTATAAACAAACAAATAGTCCTTAATGATCACAAGCATGAATTTATCAATTCACAGCCTACACACGTGATTCACCAAATTTATGGATGCTACATGTGTATTAGTTAATCCAAACGACATCACGTGAAACTCATAATGTTCATTACAAGTACCGGATGTAGTGATTGGAATAGATAATCTTCTTCGCGGACGCGAAGTTGATAATAACCATGCCGTGGATCAAATCTTTAAAACATACGCTAGAACCTTGTAAATGATCGAACAAATCTTCCATTTCGAGTCATGGATATCCTTTTCGATTGTCAATTTACTCAGTTCACAGTAATTAGTAAATATAAGGAATGATAACACCATAGCTCTTCATGATGACGAGCTCGGTAGAATAAAATCTTTCTCCGACAACTCTCTCAGTTGTACGGTAATTCCTTTAATTCAGATTGTGCTGACGTACAGTGCACACGCCACAGGTGCAGCACCGGGAGTATAATCAAAACCAATTTCAACTTGCCTTAATGGCAAAAGTCTAGGTAATTTACCAACAAATACCTCCTAAAGTTTCAGATAACGGAAACATCTTTTAATACTTTTATTTTAAGTTCTTTCTAGATTACAATATCTATAACTAGCTCACAACCATTCAAGGTATGATTTCAAGTCTAAATGCAGGATATGGTCATCCACCAAGAATTATTTAGATCACTTTTGATAATCAACATCTTATCATTTAGGGGAATTCTACTCGAGTTCCCATCAATTAAGACAATGTCGTCATGTCATAATCAATCAATCCATTCTACTGGCACTATTAACTTTCCAGTTTCATTATCGTTGATAAGATGTGAACTTCTCAAAAGACTAATAATAACTCATAATCCTTCACAATTCAGGGATATCTGGATACATAACTAACCTTAAAAGAGTAAGGTCAACGCATAATCTATGCGAGAGAATTTCAAATCAGATACAGACGAAAACATTTAAAGAATATGAATATATCCCATGTTTTCTTAATTTGAGTACGCATTCGAAAGCTCCTCGGATCGTTACCCAGGTCATTCAAATGAAATCAAATCAAAAGAAATGATAGGAACGTCGATACATCCAGTCGGGTATCAACACTCGGTAATCAGATACTTTTCCTAAGAATCTCACTACGGGAGAATTGGACAAGAACGAATTGTCAAATAAGACAAATTCCACAGATGAGTAAATTCAACTCAGAAGACTAGATGCTATAGGCACATATGTAGGTGTCCCTCACATTATGTCCATATTTTTCATTTCTTGCAGATCTCATAAAATTTAATCTTTCACAATCTTTAAAGAAAATGTAGTGTTTATTCATTAGTTTTATGGTGACTACTAATCAGCCTTGCATGGTCCATTCCAAATTGTATGTAGGCGTGCAACTATATACAATTTCAAGATTAACGATGCAATACTCAGTTCGTCAAAATTTTATCATCATGTTTATAATAAAAACATTTTCATGCTTAATTCTTAAATAAGAATCAAGAATAAATTTACAAAGATTTTCTTTGTTCTGAAAACAATTAAGTTTTCCAAGGTGTTTTATAAACAATTTCATTTCGATAACAATCACTTATACATCTCACTTTGAATAATCCTTATAGTGATGAAAACTCAATTTTTCTCAAGGGATACTGTTTTATCTTATAAAAACAATGAGTGATCTGCAAAAGAGTGATGAAATCTTGTTCACCAAGAACTAACTACAATATGATAGGAAATGAGCTTTTGCCAAATAATCATGAGGTTCATGACCTCGATGGCGCTCAAAAAGAATAATCCACAACGTAACTCAAATCAAGATGAGTACTTGTTCAATGGTTGCATCACTTATGCGAACATTAGGATGAAGCAATAAAGGATAGATAACATCGATACATGTAGAATTTAGCAATCAAAGGTAGTCTTTTCATTAATGACAAACAAGTCAAAATTGTACCGTAACACTTACGTGTCACTATGTCATACAATTCTCAGAACTCATCCTACCAACTGATGTCTCAGTTAAGTTAGGGATTTTTTTTTAAAAGATACCACAATGAATACTAATCTACAAGATTCATTAGGTGTTCCACATGTCCCAGAAGATCCATCGGTCTTAATCAGAAGAAGATCTCTTCAATTTATTTCTTGGACATTGGGCATCCTCGTTAGTGGACAATGGCCTAGGAACAACACTTAACACGAATCAACAATCATTTAAAACCTTATAATTTAATCACAGGACTTAACGACTTATATTAACAATCTCATATTCCATACAGGTTAAGTTTTACTTTATTCAAGTTTCAACCAACTTATACTCAAGGCGATATAATAATTTCAACCTTATTCATAAACCTTAAAAGAAAAGCTCGATATGATCAACACTTAATTTTCCAATCCTATAGCTCTTACAACAACAATTATCAAATGAGTCACTAGTATGAAATGACTCACACATTCAATTAGACTTCTCGGAAAGGTACTAGTGGCATGAGGATTTTGGGTAATGGTTCCAATGACAGCCTTAAGTGCAGCATTTACCCTTTCGATTTCAATTTAAGAATTGGATGACAACGAATCAGGTGACATCTTTCTAGGTGGTAACGTTTTGTCAAACTCCACTCTATAAGAAAAGATCGTCATAACATCGATATCAGTTAAATCTTTCCAATTCTTTTTCAGTATCACAATCAACTAATAACAACATTTCTACGAATATCAACCATTTGTTGGGATCATATATATCCACAACTTGGTTTAGATCTAGGATAGCTAGAATTCCTACGAGAATAGCTTCGATTAATTTACTAGGGGATTTAGGGTTCCTTGTGACAATCTACGTCGTATAAATACCTCGTATAAATATCAAAATAATCATCAAACAATCATGTAATAAAATTACATCATATATATATATATATATATATATATATATATATATATATATATATATATATATATATATATATATATATATATATATATATATATATATATATATATATATATATATATATATATATATATATATATATATATATAATCCAAGTTATATATATATTAAAATAACACTTCTCAGTCTGGCCTTGTTGGTAACTCGGGAATTCTTCGTCACCGTTATAGTCAAAAGATTTTTAGACATTTTAAGAAAAATGTTTATAGTTAAAAGATTTTGAAATGTTTTATTCAAAACCTTGGTTTTAAAAATCCTTCGTTCTCTATAACGAGAGCTCTGGTACAAACTGTAACACCCCCAAATTTATACAACTCAATACAGCGGAAGACTCGTTGGTGTTACGGGATAGCACATTACTCACATCATAGACAACACATAAAAATCGCGTCGTTTAATAATAAAGCATTTCCATTCATAAATATCAAAGTTACATAGGTCCCAAGTCATTGTATTTCATACAGGTTTTACAAAGCATTTGAATGGAAATTGTTATTTAATTGCGGGCCATGAATTCTTGTTGTCTTCCCGAGAATTACCTTCAAGTACCTGAGATAAAACATGTTAAAAGAAAAGGTTAGCGAAAACGCCGAGTGAATTCATAGAGTTTAGTGAAATCCATCAATATAACATCGGTATAAAATTATTACCGAAAATCATTTTTGTACAAATCATCGTAATAGGCCATAAAATCCTTATCAAAAATCATAATATATGCATTTGCCGTAAAAATCATTATACGAGCCAATGTCGTAAAAACATCATACAATACGTCTTATGACGTTGTATAAAGTTAAATAAAAACCGTTATATGAATATGGTTATGAAAACCAAAACACGAACATAATATCAATAGTAAGACCCCGTATTGCTAGTTAGGCAATATATTGTAATTTAATGCTTAAAGAAGTGTTTCGTTAATTGGATTATTATAAGCCGCATGACATTGTTACCTTACTATAACCAACAACGGGTAGCTAGCCCGAAACTCAATTTGCCCATTTAAATTAGCGTGTCGTCACAAAGGTCACGCTATGTAAATCTTCTCATACATAAATTCGCTTACCAATCAATGTGGCACGACGGGGATCAACCGTCAAGGTGTGAACTGGGGTGATCGTCCCCAAATAGTACTATTATATGCATAAGCGTCTACCAAATCCCGGTAGTTCACAATTAATGCTAATGGTACTTTTAGTGACATAACCTAACTTTAATAATCCATTTAATTTCATATATCGGGTCATATAATCATTCATCGGGTCATACAATCATTCGGGTCCAAATCAATAAACAAACAATCGGGACAAATGATGTCCTATTTTACAAAATATAACATGTTATCTCCCTCGCGGGTTTATAAAACATTTCATAAAAACATTTAGAAGAGTGCGAGGCTATGAACTCACGTTGATGTGGGAAGGCGGGTTATCGGCAATTCGGACGTACGGTACGTTCTTCAATCACGGAAACCTAGACAAATAATACTCGTCTTAGACTCTTGTCCAATGACTTTATAAAAATAACAATTATGTATATATATAATGATTATATATATATGATGATCAAGTGGGTTTACATATTCTCTTTTACTCCTTTTAGTGTTTACGTATTGGTAACTTCTTACTAGTTTACTAGTTTTACCTATTTACGTGTTTTAGGCCCAATAAACTTATTATAAGTTCTTTAACTTGTATTATTCCACTTTATACTTGTATTATCAGTATTTATACTTTACATGTTGGGCCCAAATGGATTAAGCCCAATAAATAAGTTTATAAGTGTTTTAGCCCATTTTGTTGTATTATTAATCCAATAACGTTAACTTAGCCCGTTAATGTCCGTATGTTATATAGTTCGGGTTTTATCGGTTTTTACTTGTTATATATGTTTATATATCAGTATATGAGTTTTGAAAACTTTACATTAGACGGGTTTGATCGTCTAAGTTTTAATTGGCGAAAAACGTTAATTTTACGGTAATAGCCGAAAAAGTCGTAAAAATCATGTTTATAGTTTTATAACTTATAAAACTTATCAAATTACCATTTTTATAAAATGTATCATTTATTTATCATTATAAATATTTATATAAATGTATTATATGAGTTATTGGGTTTTAATTCACATTTTATACAATTTTTATTTGAGTGCTTATATAATACTATTATACTTTAATTTCCAAAATCTGATTTTTATTTTCATGTTAACCAAAACTGCCATATCTAGAGTTCTATATGGAGATAGAAGCTCAAATTTTTATGACATAAACTACATGATATGTGCTCCATTTAACTCTTCTATAGCTACTGTTGAATTAGCCTCTAAGTATTTTTTAAAAATCGTCCAAAATAGTATACTCAGATTTGCACTCTAAACTTGTTTTTATCATATCTCACTCATCCTATTGATTCCATTGCATGGCCAACTCTCACATGTGTACAAGACATATTACTTACTGTATATCCATTAATATATGCCATTTTATCAGTTCATGATATGGTTCTTTACTGTTTTATACAGCCATCATTTTTAAGCATGATTTTAACCTTTTTACATATGGTTTTTCATCTTTTTACCCATGATTATCAACACCAAATCCCCACACAATATTTTTATCATCATATACATATACAATAGGAAAGAAAATACATGATTACATAATCAAAATAACAAGAAGATAGGAAGAACAATCTTTATACCACCATTAGTGATGAAAAGATGAGATTTTTGATGAACAAGACTTGGTTCTTGTTATCAAACCTTCAACTTTAGCAAGGAAACTTCTTGGGTCCTTTAGATAGATGAACACCTCCATGAATTCAGCCCTTTAACCTCATGAAAACTCCTTTTCATAGGTTAAGATCACCTCCAATCTTCATATCTTCAAAGGGTTTCCATCATATGTGTGAATAACACATGTTTTAGTGGTTGAAAATTGATCAAATGGGGTATTTAAGGTGAGGATGGGACGAATTTTAGAGAGAGGGAGGAGTGTTGTGTGGTTTTTGCATGTAAGAAATGAGTTAGTTGTTTAGAGATGGTGGTTTTGATGCATAGTTGCTTACTTTGTAAGCTTAGGACAAGTGTAAGTAACTAAGTTACTTACAACTTGACACCTCTTTGGTGTTGGCTCACACTTGGCCATCCCATATAGTGGGGTGGGACAAGTGTAAACTTGTCTCGTCCCACTAATTTACGGGTATTCCTCGATTCTAGTTTCCTCGATTTGCGTGCCCTCGGGTCGTTTTACGAAAAACGTTTTTAAAAATTATGAATCAACGGCACAAAACGAATCTAATAAAAATTGTCTCATAAAAAACGGAGTTCAAAAACGTAAATACGTAATCCTAAGGTTTCCGGTTTAGTCGTAAAGGACGTTAAATTATAATCGTAAGTCCTAATCTCTTCTCGTAAATTTGTGAGTTTATGAACCAACACAAATTTAAAATCCCAAAATAATATTCACGGATAAATTTATTTTCTGAAATGTCGGACTGTCACCAAAAATGGTGTATGTAAACGTAAGCACGTAACGTAGAATCCTCCGGTTTAGACGTAGTCGATGCTACTTCAAGACGTAAAATCCAAATTTCTTCCCAAAAATAAGTGAGATCATATTATAACATTAAAATAATGTTTTCAAATAAATATTGAGAATAAAATATAAACCATAAATTGACGGATTGTCACAGAGTATCTTGGTGAAGAGGATTTGGTGGAGTATCTTGGTGATGAGAATGTAGTGGAGTATGACTTTGGAGCACGAGAGCGATGATCTTGGACGTGTTGAGTGGTAGACACCAGAGCAAGTGGATTAGCAGTCTTTTCTATCCTTTCAGCTCGAAGTTCCTTCGCCTCATTCTGAAATTGTTTCAAAATATCAAAGAGCATGTGATAGTTGACTTCGTCTAACTTACTCTGTTTTTTCACCAAAGTTACGAACCGTGTCCACTCTGGTTGAAGTTGCTGTAGAAATTGCACATTGACTTGCATGGTGGAGACTTGCAAATTGTTTCTTGTCATGTCATTCATCATCTTGTAGAACCTTGAGTAATATGAATCAATTGATTCCGCATCCAAAGAAGTAAACTTGCCAAAGTTCCAGAACAAGTTAGTTTTGACATCTTGCTTGTTAAGTGATTCACCTTGTTGCAAGCGTTCAATGGCAAACCACATTTCTTTTGCAGTAGAGCATGCATCAACCGTTGAGTAAATATCATCCCCAATACCACTGATAATCAAATATATTGCTTCTTTCTCTACATAAATCCAAGCACATTTCTCTTTCGAAGTGTTTTCATATGTTTCCTCAATTGTTTGCTCATCGGAACCGGTCGTCGAGTCGGTTGCTGGAATTGCAGGAATGGTTATTGTAGTGAGAGTATAGGGTCCTTCTTTGATGCAACGTCGAAAAACATAACCATTATGTTTAGTGTCAAGATATCGAAGGAATCTTGATTGCCATTGTGCATATCGACCAGTCACAAGCTTTGGTGGTCTCTCTTTGTTACCCACCACCATGATGTTGTTATTAGTAACACGATATTCAGTAGTAGAATCCATCTCCAAATTGAAGTGAATAGGATCTTAAGTAGACGTTGTTGTGAGTAGATTGTGGTTGAGACTTCAAGAAATGTTGTGAAAACCCTAAACAATGTCTTCGTGAGAAACTAAAAATTCTTAGGCGAAAAATCACACGATTGAAAATTTTATAACTCAACAATTCGGAATATATCTTCAAAGAATAAGTCGGAATCCAATTTGTGAAATCAATCCAGAATGCAATTTTGTTTAATCCGGAATCAAGTCAGAATAAAACAATCCGGAATCCAAATTTTTTTAATCAATTCGGAATCACAAAAACGTACACAAGTCGGAATATGCTATTCGGAATTTCAATCTGTAGATAATTTGGAATCACTATGCTTGACCTTATTCGGAATACTGGTTTGCACCTAAACCGGAATAACAAAAACTTCACCTTGTTCAGAATCACTAAAACGTAACCTAATCCAGAATAGCGTTTATGAACCTTATCCGGAATCCAAGATCTGCTCGAAGTTCGGAATCCAAGATCTGTCACGTAATTCGGAATAATTTTTCTATACCTTATCCGGAATCCATCTTCCAAACGTAATCCGGAATCTTGAAACACTCAATTCGGAATACAAGCTTATCCGGAATATGTGTTTGTCTCCTAATTCGGAATACTAACAAACACCACCTTATCAAGAATACCACTCACTAATACAATTCGGAATACACGTTTTCTTGCTAATCTGGAATCCAACGAACTGATACTAGTTCGGAATAATTCTGAAGCTAATTCAGAATACACGTTCTCTATCTAATCCGGAATACTACGAACTACACCAAATCCGGAATAAAATTCAATGATCTAATCCGAAATAAACCTCAACTCACAAATCGAAAATTAAAAACCTAGTAACCTGACTTAACAAACCCTCCTATTCCAAATTACATGAACCAAAAACTTAACATGACGAATTTTTTACCCAAAAATCAAACCAAAACTTCCAATTTTTTCGTAGAAATCACAAAAATGAGTAACAAAAATTCCTAACACAACTTTGTAGGCAATTGTACGAAGATTTAGAGTTCGAAAACACAAAAATTTTGAGACGAAATGATTTGAAGATGAAAATCACACGAATCAAAAGTAAGAACCACAAACTAAACACGAATCTACCCCATGTCGATTGATACCAATTGTTGTCCCTAATTATATGATGATAGATTAAAGAAATGAGATGGAAAAGATATGAATTTTAGATAGAGAAAGTAGTGAGAGAAAGTAGAGAGAAAAGGTGATTAACTAGGAGAAATTAGATTAAGAAATGAAAGCTTCAACCCTCCTAACATACTAGGAGGGTGCTTATATAGGCCACCCACATGCGGGCTCTCTAATGGACTATATATGTTTTGGGCCGGGCTTGAATAAATGCTTAGTACCTTGAAAGAGGCCTTTTAAGCTAACCATCATGCCCATAATGTCACGACTATTTTAACTAACTATTACAACGTTCTAACAAATATTACTAAACCTATGACCGAACATTCTTGTTTGACTCAATATTTTGAGGCTAACAAAGTTTTATAGCAACACAAGTTTTACACAAGCAAATCCAAACGCCCTTTAACCTACTGATTTCATATTTTAACAAAGCCACCAAGATTTCAAGACCTTTAACTAGAAATATTACAAATGATCTAGACCTAATATCACCTAAATAGTAGATTTAAGCCACAAAAACACAACCACATAACATGTATAACAAGTTCACTTAGCACAAATTGTTTTTCAGAAAATTTAAAAAGAGAGAGTGAGTGTGAGCATCTCCCCCCACCTACATCCAGACAAGGGGTCTGCTATGCTCCCTAGAAGCTCAATCAACATCTGAAAGGCTCTAGGGGTACTTGGACTAGAATGAAAAGAATGGGTTACGTTGATGGTTCAATGGAAGAACCAGAACCCGTTTGAGGCCTGTTTTATAACACAATATAATCAAACAAACTTCTAGTCCAAAATATTTTGCATAAGGTAGTTTTGAAGCATCTTATGTTCAAGTTTTTAGACAGTGAGTGGTTAGCAGCAACAATAAACAAGTAAACAAGATTTTATCTCACAAAACTTTTTGAACAAGGTTACCCACAAGAGGGATTACCTAAACTTAAGTATTCACCACACCTTGATATTCAATATCAGGGTTTTATGATCAAGCTTAAGGCCAAATAATCCAACTTGCTTTGAACAAAATACTTAAACTTAGAAACTTTTGATGAAACTTCAAAACCAAACTTGTAAAGACTTAAAAAGTAAAACGGATTCAACACTTGCAAATAAATTTAAAACTTTGGAACTCAAATTTTACACACCAACTTTTTCATCAACTAAAAAAAGGAATTACAAAAAAAATCTGGAACCAAACCTAAGTCACAACCCGACTTGGCTTTTATACTAGTCTAAGAACATTCTAGGCTAAGGAAAATAAAAAGAAACCCTAGCTATGAAATCCATGAAATGCCCTTGGTGGATCTGTGTGAAGATGATCTAAAGATGCTGTACTTTGTTGATTTTAAACTTGGTCAAAATTATGCCAATTTTATCATTTTGTTTCTTTGTGATGTTACCAACTGCACATAATGATCGAAACGATTCATAAGTTGTGGCCAACATGCAAGATGATTTGGTCCATTCTTTTTCTAGGAAAGTTTTGGATTCTTGTTCTTTGTGGGTCAGGGGAGTCACGTGCAAGGTGAATGGGTGATGAAGAGTGAAATGTGAGTATGCAAATTGATCGTGTGATGTTTAATTGCCCAACTGGATAAGCTCAAACAAAACCCCTTTATTCCAAAGTGGAATGATGATTAGGGTTTGTGCGATTAGGGAAAGATAAACAGTTATGTTTAATCCATTTTTGGTTTAAAAGTGGGTGTTTAGCGCATTTTAAGTCATTTTACTTTATTTGACCATAACTTTTATTAATAAAACCGGGTATGGGCTTGGGTGGTTTGGGTATTGGGCTCTTTGTTAGGTTTGGTAGGGTTAAGTGATGGGTTTGGGTTTTAAACTTGGCATATTCACCCCTTTGTCTTCATAAAACTTGGCAATTCATCTTTTCACAAAATCTGGTTAAATCCTTTTATAATAACTTTAAGCATTTGGCAGTTTTAGTCCTTGTGTTTGATAAACTTGGAACAAGGACTATTTTTGACATCTTTTGGAACTTCAAGGGTTAAACTTGTACAATGCAAAAATTTAGGGACCAAACTTGTACTTTTGAGAATTACAAGGGTATAAAGTGTCATTTCTTCAAAGTTGGAGGACCATTCTTGTACATCTTCAATTCTTCAAGGACTATTCTTGCAAAATCATCATTCGGGTCTGGTTCTTTGTGAGGCTTCATTTCCCGTGTTCAATTTTTGCTTGTTTCTTGTGATCTTTTGGTCTTTTCACGATCTCCGTACCTAGAATTACACATTGAACAAACAAAGAGTAATAACATAGTTTTTATGATATATATATATATATGCATTTTAAGCCCGTTTATGGCAATGAGACCATGCATAATTGAGGTCTCATCACTCCCCCATAATAAACTATTGACGTGCCCTCACGCAATGCTAGAATAAAGTATCGTAGCATTTCCAAAGTTCATTTTTATTCGACATTAAATGAAATTTAAACTTAACTTAACTACCACATGCGTTTTAGACATAATGTATGATTTTCATCACGGTAATGTGACTTTTAAGGTCAAAGAATAAGAATACGTGAATGCCTCACAGAGATAAGTTCGCCGTCCTCGATTTTCACCCAATTCTATGCTAAGCGTTAAACGAGATCATTGTCATTATATGTTAGTAATGCTAAAACTACTCATATGCTTTAGTCACATACTTAGACTCCCTTATTAATAAGGTGTATCTCTTATATTTTATTTTTATTTTAATGATCACGATGATACATTTTTTACTTATGCAATAATAGAGATTAGGGTCCAAAAATAGAGTCGTAACGGTGTAAGAAAAATCATCGAATTAATAACCTTTCCTAATAGATAACGATGTCAAAAAATTAAGTTAAAAAGTAAGATCCGATAAACACGGTTTTACAACGGTTTTGAACATTTGACTTATTACCAAGACTTTTATATGCCCCCTAACGGATGGGCTTTATTATCTTTGGTTTACCTCCATCTTTTATTTAACTTCGCAATGGAGCTTTTATTATGACTTTGGTCTTGCCTTGCCTTTTATTTAACCTCGCCATGAGGTTTTTATTATGGCCAAAGTCGTATATCCTCAACGTAAAACGTAATTTTGGATCTTTAAAGCTTTGAAATTTTAAGACATTCACTTTCAATTTTGCATAGACTTTTGGGCCTTGTGAGCTTTGAAATTTTGCTTGATTTAGGTGAAGAGGTGCTTAAAAACTATTATTGGGGGAAGCTTTTGATTATTCGTTTTGTCAATACTTCAAAACCATGACGCTGGCGAATCATAAGTGTTTTCCCAATTTAATTACATGGACACTTTTAGAATTAGTTAGAAATCAATAATAAAGATTAAACCGCTAAGTTAATATTTATTAACAAAGAATATATACAAGCGATGGGAGAAAAATAAAATAGTTAAAACACATGAGTTTTTGAAAGAATACGAGTACTCTACGTTTAGCATAGTAACTTATAATTAACGCTATCATTTCTCGTCCTCAACTTAATGAGACTTAGCCTAATATAGTTAAGGAACGAAGATAAGTGCTCAACACACACGGTCGAGTAAAAAATTACTCTTATTCTCACCATTGGAAAACCTACTTTCGTGTCTTAAACACTTATGAAAAACATAGAATTTTTTTTAAATTTCTATTTTTAGCCTTATTTGCAACAAAATGATAACAAAAAGATAAAAGTTGGAGAGCGTGAAGGGGTAGCAAAGTGAAGTATCTATTCACCCCCATACTAAAAGTAAACATTGTCCTCAATGTTTCGAGTCTAAGGGTGAAACACCCCCATACTAGAGATAAAAAGTCGAATGATATCTAGCATGGAAATGGTATAACAATTAATCTTAAGCCGTTTATGAAGTGTGCAAAAAGATAATCGTTAGAACGCAAAAGGATATATCATCGGATATCAGAATTCTTCGAAACAAACGATCGAAGATCATGTAAAATGAACACGAGAGGCTTCAATCATGAGGATATCCTAATTAACCACAATTCATAAACAACCACGAAACAAAGGTTGGAAGGGGATAAATCACCTCACATTAACTAAATTAGAAAGCGATAATATGTACATGGGTAAGCATGGGAGATCTTCCACGAGGTACCTCGTTTTTTTATTACAGAGTCATGAGCTCGACTTGATCCCCTCAATATAATTATCATTGGGGAAGGTGTCTTGGTCAAGGTAAACCATTGAAAGAATTTCCCCACCAAAGTAGTGCTTAAGCCTATGACCATTCACCTTGAAATTAGGACCGTCATTGTGAGCTAGCTCTACGGTCTCATATGGAAACACTTGTGTAATAGTGAATGGCCCCAACCAACAGGATTTCAATTTTCTGGAAAATATTTTCAAACGTGAGTTCAAGAGAAGCACTTTCTCACCAACGTTAAATACTCACTTTTTACTTTTAGCATCGTGAATCTTTTTCGTTTTTTCCTTATAAATCAAAGAATCTCATAAGCAAGATCACTTAATTCTCTAGTTCATTCAATTATATTTTCTGATGATCCCCCACTGGTTTCAAGTCAAAGTTACAATGCTTTAGGGCCCAATAAGCCTTGTGTTCAAGTTCGATTCAAGCTTAGTAGGTATCTTATGAGCGGTTCGAAAGGCCCATAAAGCATCATCAAGTTTGTCGGAACAAGACGCACGGTTCTCTCTAATAGATCTCTCTAAAATTCTCTACAAAGCACGGTTTGAAACCTCCACTTGCCCACTCGTTTATGGGTGATAAGGCGTCGAAAGCCGATGACTACCACCATATTTCTTTAAGACCTTTTCAAATTGGTCATTACAAAAATGGGTTCCATGATCGCTTATAATAGTACGAGGAGTTCTAAATCGAGAGAACAATTGCTTTAAGATTTTGACTACTACACGAGCATCACTAGTGGGCAAAGCCTTGGCTTCCACCCACTTAGAAAGGTAGTCAACGACAACGAGGATATATTTGTTACCACGAGATGATGGGAAAGGTCCCATAAAATCAATGCCCCACACGTCAAAGATCTCACAAACTTGGATTACATTTTGTGGCATTTCGTCTTTTTGTGAGGTTTTTCCTTTACGTTGGCACGAGTCACATGACTTGATGAGTACATGTGCATCTCGGTAAATGGTAGGCCAAAAGAACCCGACATCAAACACTTTCTTAGCCGTAAGATTAGCACCATGATGAACTCCCTTAGGGCCTTCGTGACAAGCTCTAAGGATATTAGAAGCTTCGGTGCCAAACACACAACGTCGAACTAGTTGATCTTCACAAACTCGAAAGAGATAAGGGTCGTCTCAAAAATAGAACTTGACGTCTCGAAAGAATTTCCTTTTTTGTTGAGTCGTCATACCCTTGATGATGAAATTGCCCGCATGGTAATTTGTAATGTCCGTAAACCATGGGGTAGACGAGTCTTCTTTAGAGTTAACCACACCAAGTGTCTCGAGAGGAAATGTTTCGGTTATATCCTTGTTCTCAAGCTCACTTTGGTGAGGGTCCTCCACACGAGATAGATGATCGCCCGCGAGATTCTCAGCTCTTTTTTGTCAAGCATTTTGACATCAAGTTCTTGTAGGAGGAGAATCCAACGAAGCAATCTCGACTTAGCATCAAGTTTATCAAAGAGGTACTTGATAGCCAAATGATCTGTATACACTATGCTTTTAGTCAAGACAAGATAAGGTCAGAATTTCTCAAATGTGTACACCACGGCAAGTAATTCTGTTTCTGTTGTGGTGTAATCGATTTGAGCCTCGGTCAGTGTCTTACTAGCATAATGTATAGGAAAGAAGTGATGAGCATAACGTTGCCTCAAAACGTCTCCCATAGTAAAATCACTTGCATCACACATGATCTCGGATGGTAATTCCCAATTTGGTGCAACAAAAATAGGAGCTTTGGTAAGTTTCTTCTTAAGAGTTTCAAAGGCTCGAACATAATCTTCTGAAAAGACAAAAGGGGCACCTTTTTCGAGAAGATGTGTCATGGGTCGAGAGATCTTTTAAAAATCATTGATGAATCGACGATAAAAGCCCGCGTAGCCTAAGAATTTCAAACTCGTTTGACGGTTTTGGGATGAGGTAATTTGGCGATGACGTCTATTTTAGCTTTGTTAACCTCAATCCTCGCTTTAGAAACCTTGTGACCTAAGATGATTCGTTCTCGACACATAAAATGACATTTTCCCTAATTAAGTACAAGGTTTGTTTCTTCACCATCGTTTTAACATTTTTCCAAGTTATTTAAACATGAGGTGAACGATTCATCAAATACCAAAAAGTCGTCCATGAAAACCTCCAGTGTCTTCTCGATCATATCATAAGAAATAGCCATCATGCACCTTTGAAAGATTCCCGGTGCATTGGAAAGTATGAATGGCATTCTACGATAAGCAAACGTTCCGTATGGACACGTAAACGTAGTCTTTTCTTGATCAAGAGGGTCAATGAGGATTTGAAAGTAAACGGAAAAACCATCTAAAAAAAGCAATAGAATTAGTTTCCCGCCAAACGCTCCAACATTTTATCCATGAAGGGCAAGTGAAAATGGTCTTTTCGAGTGGCATCATTGAGTTTACGATAATCAATGCACACTCTCCAACCGATTACGAGTCGAGTTGGAATTAACTCATTGTCATCGTTGGGGACAACAATCATTCCTCCCTTCTTAGGGACACAATGGATTGGGCTCGCCCAAGGGCTATCAGAATTTGGGTAAATCATTCATGCATCAAGAAGTTTAACGACCTCTTTTTTGATGACATCGTGAATTTTGGGATTTACCATCCTTTGACATTGGATTGCAAGTTTGTAGTCATCCTCCATTAAAATTTTGTGAGTACAAAATTTTGGGTCAACACTCTTAATGTCGGAAAGTTTCCACACAATTACCCCTTTGTGAGCTTTAAGAACTTGGAGAAGTGCGGTTTTCTCATCATTTGAAAGTTTTTTCGAAATAATAACCGAAAATTTGTCTTCTCCATCCAAGAAAGCATACTCAAGGTGAGGTGGGAGATCTTTCAATTCAAGGATTGGTGGTTCCTCGATTGAAGATTTTAGTTCAACACTCTTAAGCTCCATCGACGGAGAATACGGTGGAATTTGATTGAGAAAATCGTCGATAATTTTCAAGTCCTCTTTATTGTCGATTTCATTGGAATTAGTACGAGGTACATCGAATTCTTCGAACGTGAAACCGCCTCCTTCGAATGGAGCGAGAGAAGGTGAAGAATTAGCAAGAATTGAATCCGAAATAGTGGGATTGCCACTATTAGAACTATCAGAAAAGCCTAAAACTTCTTGTGAAAATTCGCAAACGACATCGATTATATCAACATGGTTTATAGTCGTGATGGAATAAACATGAGAAAGTTTTGAATTTTTAGTAGCGTTTATAACAAGTTCCTCTTCGTTGAAACGTAAAGTAATTTTCTGTCCATGAACGTCGATTAAAGCTTTTGAGGTGTCCAAAAATGGACGACCAAAAATTAGAGAAACTTGAGGATCCGTGGGTAAATCGACAACGATTAAGTCTACGGGATAGTAGAAATTTCCAACTTTAACGAAAACGTCTTCGGCTACTCCACGTGCAATCATCGTAGAACGATCGGCTAACTCGATAGACATTTTCGAAGGAGTAAGTTCGGGAAGTGATAGCGATTTCCACATAGAAACAGACAACACTCGCGCCAAGATCAGACAAGGCGAGGCATCCTTCCATCGTTTGGATATCACATGGGATTAAGAACTTGTCGGGATCATCTAACTTTTTTGGAATTCGGTTAAGAAAAATCGATGAACAATTAGATATTTTTAACAATTTCTCCTTATCGTTCATCATACTCTTAAAAGTAGAGGCGAATCTCGACATGTAGAGCAAAGCAACGGCGAAACTTTTGTTAAAATACGTTTGACGAAACATCTTGTAGAAACTAGGGGGGAGTGGAATAGTTTCTCTTCGGTTTATGTCCTAATTAAAATTCCTTTCAATTAGGTTTGTCTCAAAACTACCATTTATTTGAAAACTAGTTGGATAATGATTAGGTTCAATTTTAATACATTAACAATGACAAGTAGCTGTTTTATGTGATGTAATTATGAAAGTAAGTAAAGAGTACAAAAATAAGCAACCTAATAGGAAGACACCAAGATTTATAGTGGTTTGGAGACGAAGCTCTATCTTCGTTCCTACTCCACTCCTCGAGTACACATTACTCGAGATATCCACTATATCCACAAGCTCCCTTCTTGGTGGAGAACACATTACAACGTCGCTGATAGTAGTATGAATACGTGTTTTAGGAAAAACAACGTAAAAGCGGTAAGTATTAAGCGTACATTTAGGAAAACGTAATCACTTATGACCCTTGTGATGAGTTCGTTCTTGAGGAGGATTAATGTGTGTGTTAAACATGTATAATTTGAGATTAATATTGATGAGACAAAGGGAAAACAAAAACAATGACGGTTACGATTAATTTTAAACTTCGACAAATAAAAACGTAAAACGTGACAAATTTAAAAACTTAATCTAAAAATTTATTAAAATTCAAAAACAAATCTCAAATAATATAAATAAGAATAAAAATTCAATAAATAAATTTTATAAATTATTATTAATTAAATATCTAATTTTAAATGCTAATTAAAGCCCTAAAATAAAATATAATTAACCAGAAAGTCCAAAATTATATTTCATCAAACTAATATCTTACTTATATTAATTAAAAGCTAAAAAGTATTTTTCTAAAATTTATGAAACTATTTTTCTATTTTTTAAATGCTAAAAACTGATTTTTAACTAAAATAATGATAAAAAGTAATAAAATAATGAGAAAAATAATTTTACTTTTTGAAAAATCCTAAATTAACTAATTAAACAGGAGAAAAATAAAAAATTTGAAAAAAAGTCAATTTTAGCCTAATAGGACAAAAACATATTGCTAAAAACTAATTATCAATTAAAATAATGCTAAAAATTAATTAAATAATCAGAAAAATAAACTAACTTTTTCTAAAATTATGTTTTATCTAATATAACTTGAGAAAAATGAAAAAACTGAAAAAAGATGTAGAAAACCATAATAAGACAAAAATCTGAAACTATGATAGTGACTTGTCTGACTTTCTTGTTTTTTAGCTAAGCAGTGGCTTGGCGGTGGGAAAGGAGTTCCCACTGCTTGGTCACAAAAACAAAGAAATGCTCTTTTAAGCTTGATTTTGTGGATGTTTTTGGGCAATCAAGGCACCCCTACTACCATAGAGTTGTAGGGAGTCACAAATAAGCAATCAAACACCAAGTAGTCACACCAAATTGTACAGTTTAATCAAAATGTGCCCAGATATGCAACAAAATGAAGTTTGATGGAATTAGAAAGTGTTTAGAACAAGTATGAGCCAACAAATCTCTCTCAAATGCATACAACAGATAGCATAACTAATGTTTTAACCTAAGCATGGCAATTGATCAGGTTTCAGACATGGAATCATAAAATAGATCTTGTTCTTGGCCTATGTGACTACTGATACAAATGGTAAGCACAAAGACCAAGTTTCTGATGCAGTTTAACTTCAAGTGACCAAATAAAGCTATCAAGTTGCACAAACTCACAATTATATACTACACAACCCTAGATCTAAACCCTAGTTAGCTAGATGACCAAGTTTCACTCCCCCAAAACCTTCAACAGACCTAATTCAGACTACAAAGTAGTTTAGGTATTTTTACCACAGATTATGAAATTTTGAACTTTACTTCACCAAATTTGAAACAAGCACAACAATGACCCTATTTTAATTAAAAACTGTTGGTCCCTAGTAATTCGTTATTACTTATTATCTTAAGTAATAACTCTTTACTTCGACTCAAGCGTGTTGTTTTAACAATAGATAAGAACTATGAAAGATTAAAACAACAATACCAATATACTTTTCAACGTATAGACTTTTATTAGAATCAAATAAAGAATCTATAACCCACTTTGTTTGTGGAATAACAAAGTGGTTGAATGACAATGGGTTTTGATCTCCTCTACTTAAACGTCTAACCAAAGTTAATGTCTAAGCTCCAATCTAAACGTTCATATGCATCTTGGCTATATGGTTTAGTTGGTATCAAGAGAGAAAGGTTTTCTAGAGTTTAAGCTCTTGTATTGGTTAACCTTTCTCTCCCAATGTACACTCCTTATATAGGCAGCGTAAATTAGGGTTTGCATTTTGCATGTTTCAATGCATGGGTTTATCTAGTGGGTGGTTGATGCCCATGCTGGATAAACAGTACAAAGTACATATTAAACTATTCTAGAAAAGATAAAGGTTGTATTTATATCTAAGTATACAAGCAATCTACTTTGACTTAAAGTTATCTTTTCCCACCTAATGCAAACCATCAGAATACTGAAGACTCTTCAGTATCCTAGAGGAGATCGACATCATTTAGTTTGGTATTGTCAAACCAAAATGAACCGAAAGCCCTTCTTCAGTCCTTGTTCTTCAGTAACTAGACCGCCTAGTATTTGAAGCGAAGACTTCTTTGTCTTCTAAGTTCACTAGAAGGGGAGTGCTGAACTTTCTTCAGCTTTAAAGTCTTCAGTAGGAACTTTGTTCCTTTGGCCATCCTTCAGTAGACTGGCCTTACTGCTGAGCATGAAACACTTAGGGGGATTTTATGTTCAAATTCTAGAGTTGCTTCAGGGTCAGTAAATACTGACCCAACAATCTCCCCCTATTTGGATATACAAATAGCCTAAGTCTAATGTCAATAGTAAGTGAGCATAACAACTTCTTCTTACTTGCAGTGAACAATTAATAACTTATAAATACCAGATAATCATTTATTCAATAACATTACAAATTACAACAAAATCAATACAAATGATTATTCAATTCTCCTTAGGACTAAGTTCTTCAATAATGAAAGTCTGAGTTAATGGATCTGAGTTTCTGTGGTCCAATATAGCAAGCAAGCACATGCTGAAGGTTTTAGCAACATCAGTAAGTCCTGGACCACCATGAAGAGACTAAAAGATCCTTTGAACATTCGAGAGAAGTTCATTGTTCATTTCATCAAGATCACTTATGCCCACAAAGTCTTGACGTTATTGATGATTGAACATAATCATTCCTAGTTCTGGTTCGTCCAGTACATGACCAGGGAGATGATTTTGAAACTGAACAAAGCCTTTGTATTTCTTTGTAGTGACAAAGATGTCACTAACTTCAGGTTTTATAAGATTTGCTCTTTTGTTCAGCTCTAGTATTGGATCTTGATCTTCCAAAGAAACTTGAGTGTTAATGTTCAAAATTTCACCTAGTCTTTCATGATTTCTCATATAGTGCTCGATTCTGGTGCGAACTTCATCCCATCTCTTGGATTTTCTTTTCTCTATCATCACACTCATTTCCATCCATTCAGTGTAAGAAAGTTCTTTTCCTTGAAAGTTTTCAAGTATCTCATCAGTTCCATTACCCCTATAGAACTTGAGATTGATGTCACCTTTGCTGGTCAACATATCAACATTGGTGATTGGTGAGATATTTCTTCTGTTAAGCCTTGTTATACAAAACTTTTCATATAACACTTTCTTCTTGAAGACACTTTCTACTTCAACTTTTCCAATTTGTTCATACAAGCTTAGCTTCAGATCTCTTAGCTTTTCTTCTTGCTGAAGCTTGTATAACTTGTCACGTTCTTCCTGAGTGGCCACTCCAGCTTTAATCAAACGATCATTGAGAGTAAAGTCTCCTTTGTTTTTGGGTATAAAGGGAGGTGAACCACTATCAGTTGTTCCCCCACTTGTTGTCAGCCCTTGCATATGATCATCTTTGGCTGATGACTCCCCCTTACCCTTTGCTGGGCTCTTTTCAGTGATAGGTGACTCAATGGATTATTTCTGAGCCTTCTTTTGGGCATGTATGAAAGAGCTGTTGGATTGTGTTTTTCTCCCCCTCAGCAGAAGACTGCCCAACAGCTTCTGATGACCCACCAGCAGGGAAGAGGCCACAAAGATGATTAAGAGTGGTAGTTACCTTGGCCAGCATGGCTGGAACAGTTTCAAGGGCATGTAGCTTTTGCTGAACCTCATCAGAAATGGTCAGCTTTTGTTTCTCCACCAACGCCACTCTACCTTTGATCTTTGACATAGAATCACACAAGGTATTAACTTGGCCAGGAACTGGTGTGAATTCTGGTGGAAACTCCATGGAAGCACCGTTGATGGAGTCCATAAGAGAGGAAATCTCGTGCTTTAAGGAAGTGGTGGTGGCCACATCTTGGACTAAGGGCTTCAAAGCAACAATGATGACATCCTTGATTTTTTCAACAGAAGGAGGAGGTGGTCTTGCTTTGAGAGTTGACATTTCATTGTCAACAAGCACCTTTTCTTCCTTCAGTCTGGCTACCTGTGATTGAAGAATCAACACTTGATTTGTTAATTCTTTTACCTGCTTAGTTCTAGGGGAAGGTGGCTTTTGTGCTGCATCAGTGGTCTCTTCATCACTGTCATCTAGATTGACTGGAATTCTTTCACTGAACCCAAGTTCTTTCTCCAAATCATCTCCAGACATGCTAACAACAAACGTAGGCAAGTGTCCCACCTTGGCTCCAGTGGTAAGATGCACTTCCTTGGGAATCTTTGGAGCATCATCATGAGTGTGCGGATTAGTTTCAAGCCCTTCACCACCAGGGTTGGTTTGACCTGATGGATCCTAAGAAAGAGTCCCTGATAAGTTTAGATCAATGATAATGCTTTTGGTTCCTTCAGTAGAACCATGTTGTGGGGGAGCTACATCATTAGAAACAGATAGGCCAGGGTCAGCATCAGCTGTTGGATTTACTGACACATCATTCCCTGATGCAGACTCAGAGTGACAAGTGATACAAATTGGTAATGAAGTATGACTTGTATTCAGAATCAAAGTAGTTACCAATGCTGACTCCACACTACTGAGCTGAGGGTGAGCTCCATCTTCACCCTTCTCTCCTAAAGAGGTTGAGAGATGGGTTTCCTGCTGGGCCTCTTTATGCATATCACCTCCAGTAGAGACTGAAGGTGACGGCTGGCTGGGGTTCTTGTCCTTGGCCAGGGACTTGGTCTTTTTCAAAGCATGGCCTTAGGAATCATCATCAATCTTCTTTGAGGAAGATTGTGTGAGGGTTTTACTCATTTTGGACTCACGTCTAACCTTCTTGGTATTCATTGACATTTGCTTCTGACGAGGTCCAGATGAAGCTCTAGGCTTTTTGCCTTTTAGATCCCTTCTCTAGTTGGAGAAGTGTCTTTGGGAGCTTTGTACACTACTGGACCATCTGCTGAGCAGATGTCCAACATGGTTGTGTAAGAGGAGGATTAATGGTGCTGACTGGAATGTTCCAGCGAGTGAGATCAAAGGTCTTAAAAATTAGTTTCTCTCCATTGATTTTGAAAACTCATTTCCAAGATGGTCAGCAAAGAGGAGAGATAGAAATATGGTGTACACAATGTTTTTCTCTCTAGTCTTCTTCTCCAGCTTCCCATGGAGATCTTAAAAAATAAGCCTCCAAAAATTAGCTTTGTCACCCTTGGCCAGACAGTATAAAATAATAGCATCTTTTTGGTTGATCTGGTCAAGGCCTCCAGTTTCCCCCCCCCCCAAACATTCAATGAGAATGGACATCAGCAATTTCCATCTTGGTGGCAAGGAACTTCATTTTAACCCCCCTTTTTTTAGTAATTTCTTCAGTATAACCAATCTCTTAAAAGAAATTGACAACCATAAAATCATCAGGTACTGCTTCATACTCATTAGGGTTTTCCAAATAATCTAACCCCAAAACTTTTCTAAATAACTTTAACCCAAATCTACCATGAATCCCAATCGTGGTAGAATCAAACTCAATGGACTTCTTGTTGTTAGAAGCCTCTGCTGTAAACCAAAATTCTTTTAGCACATTTTGAAACATCATACCAGGATCCTCTAATAAATCATACCTTAAAACACTTTTGGATAGATTAGTCAAAACTTGTTCCCCAGGAACAGACTTAATGGATTCAGGTTTGAGCAAGGTGATGTTATTGGGTTTGAAAATGATATCATCAATGGGATAGTTAACATGAGTGGATGGTTTAAGGGTGATTTTGGCAATCTTGGGGGTGGAAGATTATTTATCCATTGATGTTTTAGTGTGTGTTTTGAAAGAGAGAGAATTTGTGTATGTTTTTGGATGAAAAGATTTGTAAGCGTGGAATGAAATCTAAATGTTAGGGATTATATATAAACTTTAACTAATTTGTAAAAAGTTTTTAAAACCATTTGAAAAAATTATAAATCTTTTAGGGTTTCTTTTGAACATTTGGCATAAACTTTCTCATTAATGTTCTGCCAAAAGGTATGATTTTCTGTTGCTTTGAACAGTGAAACGCCCCATGTGTCAGGGAGTTGTTGACTGTGGATGGAGACGTTTGAAATTTCCTTAATTAACAAATGACACCTTTTTGAAAGAATGTTTGTTTTATTCACAAGAAATTTAATGCCATTAACTCTTTTGAATCACATGATTAATAGGTTTTAAATGCCGTTGCTTGATAGGTGTGTAAACACCCATCCTTTTACCACTTAATTTGGGCTAAAAACGAGACCAAAACACGTATTTAATATCATTTGTTTGGAATTATGCGTGGTTTTTGTGTTTATTGTGTTTTCAGAGCCAACCGGATAAATATTGAAGAAAACATGGGATTGCACGGGTTTTACTGAAGAAAAAGACTCAAGATAAAGTCTATTGTCCAAGAGATGCAAAAGATTTGAAGTCGCTGGGCCTATTCGAAGATTTATCGAAGAAAAGGACCAAAGATGGAAGATTTATATAAGTCGAAGAAACTCAAAGTCTATTAAACGAAGAAATTAAAAGACGAGTTGAATTTAATCGACCACAAATCCCGAATCAGAATCGAAAACGGAAACTTTTCTGAAAAGACGAAAAGACAAGAAGAACGGGAGAAAGCCCACTCACCAACCAAAGGACAAGGCTATAAATAGCCTTCCCCTCACACATTTTAGAGGAGCTAGTTTTTCTTTCTTCCTCCCCACTCTTTCTCCTGGTTCGTATAACACCATCACCACTAGGGTGATTGGTGATTTTTATCTTTGGTTCTTTAATCTTGTAATTTTAATCCTTGTTTAATCTTGTCAAAACATTAATCATCCAATTCAAAGTTCTTGTTTAATCTTCCATTTCATCTTGTTCATCATCATCTTTATCTTCAAGTTTTTAAGTTTTTATTTTTCTTGATTTGATCTTCAAAAGTTTTTAGAATTTGTGTTTTTATTAGTGGGATTTGTTGCTTATGGTGTCTAAATGATTTGTGTTTAATTTGGTAAAATCTTTTTAAGTTCTTGGTTTGATTTTGATTAAAATTCGTGTTCCTTGTTCTTCCAATACTGTTACTGTAACTGGGTTCCCAGATCTTCCGAATCAGCTAAAAAGTTCCGAATGAGTCCCTCATTCGGAAACTTCCGAACCAAGCATTAAAGTTCCGAATCAAGAGAAAACTTCCGAATCAAGCTTTCATCCGGAAAGTTCCGAGTCAAGCATTAAAGTTCCGAACCAAGTAAATCTTCCGAATCAAGCTGAAGGTTCCGAATTAGTGTCTTCCGATCCAGCAAGTTCCGAATGAACCTTCATTCGGAAAGTTCCGAATGAGTATGTTCCGAATGAGTATGTTCCGAATGAGTATGTTCCGAATGAGTATGTTCCGAATGAATGAATAGTATCTTCCGAATCAGTTAGTTCCGAATCAAGGTTTAAAGTTCCGAATCAGTTATTTTTGAGTATTTTAAAGTTACTGTTTTACTGTTGTTGATTTACTGTTTCTTTACTCATATTTCACAATTTACATGTTAACTTTAATTTTAATTTGAACTTTAAATTTTCAACCAAGTTTTTGTTAGTCATAATTAAAGTAATTGCCTTTGATTTAAATTTTCATTTCCACTTTTTATTAGACTAGAAAACCCAACCCCTTTATTTAGTAACCAAGAACAATCAGTCCACTTAAGACCTAGATCAATTCGAGAGGATATCGAGAGAACTAAAATTAGAACCCAGTAAAAATATGCGTATCAAATGGCGCCGCTGCCGGCTCTTCTCGTTAAGATCAAAAGTTTTTTGTGAGAAATTGGATTTTGGGATCCGTTCCCCGTGAACGTTACTTTTTCAAGAAAATCTTCAAAAACAACTAAAAAAATTTAAAATTTTCAAAAATCCTAAAAAAATTAAAAAAAAACAATAAAAACCAAAAATATTTTTTCTTTGTTTTTCTTTGTTCGTTCTTTTGCAGGTGTATGCGCACTCGATCCACGTCTTATCAAGAGCCCGAGCCTCTCGATAACGTAGACATGGCTGGTGTACAAAACAACAATAACATACCACCTCCGAACAACAATAATAACAACAACAACCCGCCTTTCAACAACATGAATAATAACAACAACAATGAGCACCTTCCGGATAATCGGCCAATGATTGAATTGCTGCAAGCTCATGTCGATGGCAATACGGATCCAATTGTCATCCCTCCAATTGCCGCCAACAATTTCGAGCTCAAGTCAGGCTTTATCCAGATGGTATCTGCTCAACCGTTCTTGGGACGCACCATTGATGATCCACACGACCACATCAAGAGATTTCTACAACTCACTAACACGGTCAAGTTCAATGGAGTTTCACAAGAAGTGATAAGGTTACAAATTTTTCCCTTTTCTTTAGAGGGACAAGCCCGACATTGGCTTGCTAAGGAACCGCCACAGAGTATTCTCTCGTGGACGGATTTGGAAACAAAGTTTATCAACTACTTTTTTCCACCCTCTCGTACTACCGCTTTGCGGAATGAGATTATAAACTTTGAACAAAAGTACGATGAGTCATTCAGTGAATCTTAGGATCGTTTTAAAGATCTTTTGAGAAAATGCCCACAACATGGTTTTACCAAAGTACATCAAATTAATACTTTTTACAATGGTTTAAGCATGAGTGACCAAGATTCACTGAATAGTGCCTCAGGGGGTAATTTATTGGCTAAGACTTCCAATGCTGCTTGGGATATCATTGAGAACAAGTCTCGTGTGCAAACCAAGAGCGTTAGGACCAATGTTGCTAGTGCTAGCACTAATGACAGCGACAAGCGACTTGACAAAATCACCACGCTTCTTGAATCGCTTGTCACCCACACCGTCAGCAACAACAACAGCAACAACGCCAAAAATGCACAAGTGAACGCTGTCAGCCAACCTTGTGAGATATGCGGTGGTCCCCATTCTTACACAACTTGTACCGCCACCCAAGATTACCCTGCTGAGAATGTGAATGCGGCATATGGCACCTACCAACAACCTGCTTATCAAGCTAGACCTCAAGGTGACCGTAACTTGCTTAGCTACCGTAGCAACAACTATCTTTCACCACCTGGCTTTCCTCCAACCAACCCAAACCAACAACAAAACCTTAACCGCCCTACTCAACAACAACAACAACCTCGACAACCATATATTCCACCTCACAAGCAGCAACAACCACCTCAACGTAACAATCAAGTATACCAACAACCTGCTTACCAACCACCTGCATACAATGCTCCTTCAAACCAAACCAACACTGCACTACACCAAGAGGTCGCCACCTATATGAGGACCAATGATGTGATAGTGGGAAATCTCCAAGAGGAAGTGCGCAATTTGAAGGCAGATTTGGTCAAGCAAGGAAATGATTTGAGAGCTGATATGAGAAACACGTTGGATAGCCAGACTAATGATCTGAGGAACATGATGGCTAGTTTTTTCCAAAGTAGTCAACCCTCTTCTTCGGGTACTCTTCCGAGTAACACCGTTGCGAACCCAAGAGGGGAGATGAAAGCAATCACTACTAGAAGTGGTAAAGGTACCAAGGAACCCGAGCTTCCTATACCTCCACCGGTGGTTGTGACTAAGGAGAACGAGTCACCTGCTCCCATTCCTCATCCTTCTCCTTCCCCAATTTCTCCACCTCTTCTTTCTACCCCTCCTCCACCCGTGGTTGTGAGTGATCCTATAATCCCAAAGCCTTCCTCTTCTTCCAATATACCTTATCCTTCTAGGTTGAGGAAAGAGAAGCAAAAGAGCAAGGATGATATTCAGGTTTCTAACTTTCTTAAAATGTTTAAACAACTGAATTTTAATATCTCCTTCGCTGAGGCTCTCGCTCACATGCCCAAATACGCCAAAATGTTTAAAGACCTTCTGAGCGACAAGGAAAAGCTCCTCGACATTGCCAACACCCAACTTAATGAGAACTGCTCTGCAGTGCTCTTAAGGAAATTGCCAACCAAGCTTGGTGATCCGGGTCGTTTTCTTATCCCTTGCAATTTCCCGGGAGTAGAGAATTGCATGGCCCTAGCCGATCTAGGTGCCAGTATAAATCTCATGCCTCTAAGTGTTTGGAAGCAATTATCTCTCCCAGAGCTTGTCCCCACTAAAATGACTTTGGAATTGGCCAACCGTACGGTTGCTTATCCAGTGGGGATAGCCGAAGATGTTATTGTAGGAGTCGACAAATTCACCTTTCCTGCTGATTTTGTTGTCGTCGACTACGAGATGGACCCCCGTGTGCCACTTATTGTTGGTCGTCCATTCTTGAGGACCGGTCGCACTCTTATTGATGTTGAAGCCGGAGAGCTTATCATGAGAGTGGGTGACGACAAAGTAGTCTTCAACATGGGAAAGTTGTCTAAACAGCCTTACTCATATGAGAGCGTTAATTGTATTGACGTTCTTGATGAGGCTTGTGAAGAACACTTTAATGATGCTTGCAAAAGTATTCCTTCCTCTCTTCCCAATGTTGAGACCGTGTCCTCTATTGATTCATCGTTGTCTCTATTTGGAGATAGTGATTTATTCTGGAACAATCTTGAAGCTACCATAGGAGATGCGAATTTAGCTACTAATGATTCTCCCACCGAGGGGGATGAAGATATGAGTTTCTTTGACAATCTGCTCACCGAAGACAATCCTTCGCCTCCATCTCCCACGGTTATTGCTATCGATGCCACGACTTTGAAAACGCCTCCCGTCGAAAATCCTCCGGATTTGGAACTTAAGGAGTTGCCGCCTCATCTCGAGTACGTGTTCCTTGACGACAACAAGAAGTCGCCCGTCATTATTGCAAAGGATTTGAAAGATGAAGAGAAGACTCGCCTCGTTGCCGTGCTGAAAGCTCATAAGAAGGCTATTGCTTGGAAAATCTCGGATATTCGTGGAATTGATCCTCACTTCTGCACGCACAAAATTCTCATGGAGGACGACTATAAGCCCACTATTCAAAGCCAACGAAGGGTGAATCCAAAAATACATGAAGTCATCAAAACAGAGGTTATCAAACTTCTTGATGCGGGTATGATTTACCCTATTTCGGATTCACCGTGGGTTAGTCCAATCCATTGTGTGCCCAAGAAGGGCGGAATAACCGTTGTTCCCAATGAACACAACGAGTTGATTCCCACTCGTCTCGTTACTGGGTGGAGAGTTTGTATAGACTACCGCAAACTCAATGATGCCACGAGAAAGGATCATTTCCCTCTACCTTTCATGGACCAAATGCTTGAACGATTAGCCGGTAATGAATATTACTGCTTTCTTGATGGTTTCTCGGGTTATTTTCAAATACCCATCGATCCCCAAGATCAAGAGAAGACTACATTCACTTGTCCCTACGGCACTTTCGCTTACAAAAGAATGCCTTTTGGCTTATGTAATGCGCCCGGGACTTTCCAAAGGTGCATGTTAGCTATCTTCCATGACATGGTTGAACAAACCATGGAAGTCTTCATGGATGATTTCTCGGTCTTCGGGGATTCCTTCTCTGCTTGCCTTGCCAATTTAGAACGTATGCTAAAGCGGTGCGAAGACACTCGCCTTGTTCTAAATTGGGAAAAATGCCATTTTATGGTAAAAGAAGGCGTCGTGCTTGGACATAAGATTTCGAAAGCCGGTCTTGAAGTAGACCGTGCTAAAGTTGATGTTATAGCAAAGTTGCCTCCACCTTCCACTGTGAAGGGTGTGAGAAGTTTCTTGGGACATGCGGGCTTCTATCGTCGATTCATCAAAGATTTTTCTCAAATCGCTCGCCCGATGACCCACCTCTTGGAAAAAGATACTCCTTTTATCTTCTCCACAGAGTGCCTTGAAGCCTTCAACTCGCTTAAGGATAAGCTAACTAAGGCACCCGTCTTGGTTACCCCTAATTGGGAGCTTCCTTTTGAGTTGATGTGCGATGCTAGCGATTTTGCTATTGGAGCGGTTCTTGGACAAAGAGTGAACAAACACTTCCAACCGATCCATTACGCTAGCAAGACAATGACTGGGGCACAATTGCATTATACGACAACCGAAAAAGAGCTTTTAGCTGTTGTCTATGCTTTTGAAAAATTCCGCCCCTATCTTGTCCTTTCCACCACCATTGTGTACACCGATCATTCCGCGTTGAAGTACTTGTTGACAAAGCAAGATTCCAAACCAAGACTTCTTCGCTGGGTTTTGCTGCTCCAGGAATTTAAAATCGACATCCGCGATAAAAAAGGAGCAGAAAACTTAGCCGCGGACCATCTTAGTAGACTTGAGGATCCATACCAAGGGGATCATCCGACCAAAGAAATCAATGATTCTTTTCCCTTGGAGACCTTAATGTCTATAAACTCGAAGCCGAATGAAACCCCGTGGTTTGCGGACTTTGCAAACTACTTGGCGGGTGGAATTCTCAAGGAAGGGTTGACGTCCCAGCAAAAGAAGAAGTTCTTTACCGACATCAAGACTTACTTTTGGGACGACCCTTACCTATTCAAACAATGTGCTGACCTGATAATTCGCCGATGTGTTGATGGACCGGCAGCGTCGGACATCCTTGATGCTTGCCATAAAGGACCCACCGGTGGTCACTTTGGTCCCAACTACACCGCAAAGAAAGTGTTTGATTCGGGATTTTATTGGCCCTCCATATACCGTGACGCTCACGATATGGTTAAGCGATGTGATGTTTGCCAAAAGCAAGGCAAAATCACACATAAAGACGAGATGCCTCAGAATTTCATTCAAGAATGTGAAATTTTTGATGTATGGGGTATCGACTTTATGGGGCCATTCCCTTCGTCTAAAGGAAACAAATACATCCTTGTAGCCGTTGACTACGTTTCAAAGTGGGTTGAAGCCAAAGCTTTACCTACTAATGACGCAAGGGTGGTTTGTAACTTTTTGAAGGCTCTATTCGCTAGATTCGGTGTGCCTCGTGCCATTATTAGTGATCGTGGGGCTCATTTCTGCAATGACCAATTTGCTCGAGTCATGGCTAAGTACGGTGTAAACCATCGTCTTTCCATAGCCTACCACCCACAAACTAATGGCCAGGCTGAAATATCCAACCGAGGGCTGAAGCGAATTCTTGAAAGGACCGTGGGAGAGCATCGTGCCTCATGGGCTGATAAATTGGATGATGCTTTGTGGGCTTTCCGTACTGCTTACAAGACCCCGATCGGCTGTACGCCTTATCGTCTTGTGTACGGGAAAGCGTGCCACCTCCCCATTGAGTTGGAGCACAAGGCTTATTGGGCCTTGAAGTGGGCTAATTTTGATATAAACAAAGCCGGTGACCTACGCAAGATCCAACTCAATGAGCTAAATGAACTCCGTAATGAGGCTTATGAAAATTCTTTGATCTATAAGGAAAGAACTAAGCTCATTCACGACTCCAAGATCAAAAACCGAGAGTTCCATGTTGGAGACAAAGTCTTACTTTTTAACTCTCGGTTGAAAATCTTTTCGGGCAAGCTCAAATCTCGTTGGTCCGGCCCATTCACCATTGCCCAAATTTTTCCATATGGTACTCTCGAGCTCGCTCAACCTAATGGACCAAATTTTAAGGTGAATGGCCAACGAGTGAAGTTGTACTTTGGTGAGGACACCTCTAAGGAGGTGATTCCATCCCTCACCACGTTCCCCATGAACTAATTTTGGGTCGAGTCAGGCTCGTGACTCGGTTATCAAAAACAAGCGCTCCTCGGGAGGCAGCCCGAGTATCTATCCTTATATGTTTTAATCCCCTAAGTGTAGGGGGGACTTCTATATGTGTTTGCCTTTGTATGGTGATGTGATTACAGGGATAAGTGCACTCTTGGAATCTTTGAAGAACCGTGCTCCCGTGTTTATCCGAAATCCGGTTCTATCTCTCAACTATCGTGATTCAATTTTCTTCATACTCACATTTGAAATTGATCACGTTAGTCGTCTCTTCCTTAACTTGAGTTAACCAACGTGCACAATGTCATAAGTGTAGGGGAGACTTCTCCCACATGCTTAAACATTGAGGACAATGTTTATCTTAAGTGTAGGGGGGACTTCTATCGAAGTTTTAAGTGGACTTTTCCATGAAAATGCCTTCAATTAACCGGAAAATCCTATTTTTCAGCATTTTTCAAATTTTTTATTAACTTTGGCCATTTAGTCGTAATTTTTAAATTTTTATCGTTGCTTTCATATGTATATATTCCGCAATAAAGTCAAAAATATTAATAAAGTGGTGTAGCTAGTTTAGAAGTCTTTGATCTATTAGGCCCGTTGCGTTTATTTTGACTCAACCCGAATAGACTTATCCAAATTTATTCTAGCTAGTATCCTTAACCATGTAGACCTTAATTGGTTTATTAGGCTAAGTATCCACGAGTCTCATTACTTGAGATTTTAAATTGTGGAGGACGTGAAATGATAGAGTCAATTATAAGTCGGTATTCTTGCGCAAGCTCACTTGGTGTAATTATTTGCCTATTCTCCCATCACTTGCTAATAATTTATCTGCAATAAGTAAGGTCTTACGATTTGAAAAGTTACTTAGCTTCTAGCCCAAGATCGTTTAAAAGTTGCTCGGTAATGATAAGAGTTCATAGCCAAGGCATAACTTATGAAGCGGGGCGCGAAGATTGGCGAGTCCGAAAAGGCCCTAACAAGGCATGAGGATTCAATTTTATTGCTGAAGATCCAAAGTGATGTGAAAAGCATTATTCCTAAAGTCAATATGAAGGATCAAGACTCACGACGAAAAGCAATCAACTCCCATAAAGATCATGGAGAAGTCTATCCGAAAAGACCCTAACAAGGTATGAGGATAAATAGATCCAAGTCCGAAAAGGAGGCGGATCGTTGTATCTCAAAATCCCAATTAGAGATTGAAGAAATAATCATGAAGTCGTGGTCAACAAAGTTGGAGAACCCCTCAAAAGTCTCCAAGTGAAGAAACTCTATTATGAAGAGAAGACCATTATCTCAAGAACGTCTCTCGAAGATATGAAGTATGAAGTACATGCCAAATATCGGCCCGAGAAAGGTCTCAAATCGTGAACCAAGTTATGCCAAGATATGAACTTTTTGATATCCCGAGAAGCAGTTTTAAGAGATTTTGTCCTTTAGCTAACTATTGATCAAATCGTCCTACTTTGCTTTCAGTCCTAATAAACTATCGAAATAAGTCCAAAAATGCATCTTCATGATCATTCTAAGACAAAAATAAAATATAAGAGATACACCTAGGAATAAGGGAGTCTAAGCATTTAATTAAGCCATGTGTGTAAGTGCTTGAATTGCTAACTTATAATAACAATGATCTTGTTTTTAAGCTTAGTTTGGGGAACGTGAAACTTGAGGGTGATAAATCTTCGCAGCACCAAAGCCCTAATGTAAGTCATCGATTTCTTTGCAAGTTATTTCCATGTAGCTATTTTCAAGTGAAAATGGTTTTCTACCCCTTTGTTACCTTTGAAGTTTTATTTCTTTAATTTTTGTTTAGTAGAATTTTAAATAAGGCCAAGGTTGATTAATTATGAGAAAAGTGTAAACTTGCTTTATCACTAAGCATTGCATGAGGGCATGGCAATGGTTAAGTGTAGGGGATTTGATAGGTGTGTAAACACCCATCCTTTTACCACTTAATTCGGGCTAAAAACGAGACCAAAACACGTATTTAATATCATTTGTTTGGAATTATGCGTGGTTTTTGTGTTTATTGTGTTTTCAGAGCCAACCGGATAAATATTGAAGAAAACATGGGATTGCACGGGTTTTACTGAAGAAAAAGACTCAAGATAAAGTCTATTGTCCAAGAGATGCAAAAGATTTGAAGTCGCTGGGCCTATTCGAAGATTTATCGAAGAAAAGGACCAAAGATGGAAGATTTATATAAGTCGAAGAAACTCAAAGTCTATTAAACGAAGAAATTAAAAGACGAGTTGAATTTAATCGACCACAAATCCCGAATCAGAATCGAAAACGGAAACTTTTCTGAAAAGACGAAAAGACAAGAAGAACGGGAGAAAGCCCACTCACCAACCAAAGGACAAGGCTATAAATAGCCTTCCCCTCACACATTTTAGAGGAGCTAGTTTTTCTTTCTTCCTCCCCACTCTTTCTCCTGGTTCGTATAACACCATCACCACTAGGGTGATTGGTGATTTTTATCTTTGGTTCTTTAATCTTGTAATTTTAATCCTTGTTTAATCTTGTCAAAACATTAATCATCCAATTCAAAGTTCTTGTTTAATCTTCCATTTCATCTTGTTCATCATCATCTTTATCTTCAAGTTTTTAAGTTTTTATTTTTCTTGATTTGATCTTCAAAAGTTGTTAGAATTTGTGTTTTTATTAGTGGGATTTGTTGCTTATGGTGTCTAAATGATTTGTGTTTAATTTGGTAAAATCTTTTTAAGTTCTTGGTTTGATTTTGATTAAAATTCGTGTTCCTTGTTCTTCGCAATACTGTTACTGTAACTGGGTTCCCAGATCTTCCGAATCAGCTAAAAAGTTCCGAATGAGTCCTTCATTCGGAAACTTCCGAACCAAGCATTAAAGTTCCGAATCAAGAGAAAACTTCCGAATCAAGCTTTCATCCGGAAAGTTCCGAGTCAAGCATTAAAGTTCCGAACCAAGTAAATCTTCCGAATCAAGCTGAAGGTTCCGAATTAGTGTCTTCCGATCCAGCAAGTTCCGAATGAACCTTCATTCGGAAAGTTCCGAATGAGTATGTTCCGAATGAGTATGTTCCGAATGAGTATGTTCCGAATGAGTATGTTCCGAATGAATGAATAGTATCTTCCGAATCAGTTAGTTCCGAATCAAGGTTTAAAGTTCCGAATCAGTTATTTTTGAGTATTTTAAAGTTACTGTTTTACTGTTGTTGATTTACTGTTTCTTTACTCATATTTCACAATTTACATGTTAACTTTAATTTTAATTTGAACTTTAAATTTTCAACCAAGTTTTTGTTAGTCATAATTAAAGTAATTGCCTTTGATTTAAATTTTCATTTCCACTTTTTATTAGACTAGAAAACCCAACCCCTTTATTTAGTAACCAAGAACAATCAGTCCACTTAAGACCTAGATCAATTCGAGAGGATATCGAGAGAACTAAAATTAGAACCCAGTAAAAATATGTGTATCATTGCTCATATATGCTGAACCTGATGGCAATACTTGTGAGCTTCAGTGCGTCAGATGAGGAGACAAAACCCCATATACATGTTCACATAAGTGAACAAGACATATGACGTTGCACGCTCCTCTACTCAGGCCTAGCTACTCAGTTGTATTAAAAATTTGTTCAGCATTGCTGAAGAAAACCTTTTGATGACTGGTGATTATTTGTTCAGCTTCAGTGGATCAGATAAGGCGACAAAACATCATATACACAATCACATAAAGTGAAATAGACATATGACATTGCACACTCCTTTACTCAGACAATGCTACTTAACATTAATCAAAATCTTTTAAGAAATGCTGAACCTTCAAGCTTCTTCAGTGAATGCTGAAGGTTCAGTTTTTTGTATCATCAATGTTCAGCATACCAAGCTCCATTATCAATCTTTTAAAAGTTGGTTCATCCAATGGTTTGGTGAAGATATCAGCCAATTGATATTGAGTGGGGATGAAATGTAATTGAATGTCCCCTTTCACAATGTGATCTCTGATAAAGTGATATCTGATATCAATGTGTTTTGTTCTTGAGTGGAGGACTGGATTGTTGGATATTGCAATATCACTAGTGTTATCACAAAAGATTGGTACCTTTTCATATTCTATGTCATAATCAGCCAGTTGGCTTTTCATCCAAAGAACATTGGCACAACATCCAGCAGCTGTCACGTATTCAGCTTCTGCTGAAGACATGGCAACTGTTTGTTGCTTTTTAGCACTCCAACACACAAGTTTGCCACCTAGCAATTGGCAGGCACCAGAAGTGCCTTTTCTGTCCAAATTGCATCCAGCATAGTCAGAATCTGAATACCCCTTTAGATCAATACCTGAGGATTTGGGGTACCAAAGACCTAGACTTGGTGTACCTTTTAGGTATCTGAAGATTCTCTTTACAACAGTAAGGTGTGATTCCTTTGGATCTGCTTGGTATCTTGCACAAAGGCATGTAGAGAATTGAATGTCAGGCCTTCTTGCAGTTAAGTACATGAGTGACCCAATCATACCTCTATACTGAGTCTCATTGACTGATTGTCCATTGAGATCAGGTCCTAAGTTGTTAGGGGGTACCATTAGAGTCTTTACTAAAGCACAATTGATATCATACTTCTTCAGCAGATCCTTGACATATTTTTCTTGATTGATGGAGATGCCTTGGTCAGATTGTTTAATCTGAAGACCAAGGAAGTATGTGAGTTCTCCCATTATACTCATCTTAAACTTGCTGGTCATAAGCTTGGCAAATTGTTTGCAAAGTTTCAAGCTTGTAGAACCAAAGATTATGTCATCCACATAAATTTTTACCAGAATGGTGTCAGTTTTAGATTTATAGATAAAGAAGGTGCTATCTATTTTTCCTCTGACAAGTTTATGTTCAATGAGAAATGTTGAGAGAGTTTCATACCATGCTCTTGGAGCTTGCTTCAGTCCATACAAAGCTTTGTAAAGCTTGTAGACATGATTTGGGTATTTACTACTCTCAAAGCCAGGAGGCTGAGTAACATAAACTTCTTCTTTTAGGTCACCATTTAGGAATGCACTTTTGACATCCACTTGGTAGATGGTGAAGTTCATGTAAGTGGCATATGCAGGAAGATTCGTATGGCTTCCATACGTGCAACTGGAGCAAAGGTTTAATCAAAATCAACACCAGGCTCTTGATTGAATCCTTGGGCCACCGTCTAGCTTTATTTTTGGTCACTACATTAGTTTCATCTATTTTGAGCTTGTAAACCCATTTGGTGCCAGTGGTTGATTTACCATATGGAAGAGGAACCAATTTCCAGACTTTGTTTCTTTCAAATTGATTGAGTTCCTCTTGCATGGCTTCCACGCATCCAGGGTGTGTGAGTGCTTCAGAAACCTTTGTAGGTTCAATTTCTAAGAGAAAATTTGCATAGAGACATTCTCCAAATGAAGCAACACTCAGTTTCTTTTCCATAGATCTAGTGACTCTACCTTCACCAGGATTACCTATTATGTTCACCAGCTGTATGTGACTATTTTAAGTCCAAGATTTTTGTGGAGCTAGAGAATAGGTACTGGTATCATGGTTAGAGCTAGAGCTTAGAAGTCCATGACATGGACTTAGACATGGAATGTCTCTAGTGACTACTGAAGGATATTTAGTGAACAAAGGTTCAATCATTGGAGGGCTTCCTTCTTGGTCAGAAGCAACATATCCAAGACATAATTCCCTAGAGATGATAGGAGAGCTTTAAGCAAGGGGCTCAAACTGTTCCTCAACAACTGCATATGATTGATCATTTTGATCATGTGTGTCAGCATGCTGATTGTTTTGAGACTGACCATTTTGGTCATTTGTGTTTCCTTGTAATACATAGGTTTTCCAAGTATAAAAAGTTATCGTCCGATCTTTTCGAATTGATTACCGTTAATTAGTGCGACTCAGTCGTTCTTGGTGGAAAAGAAAATGGTTTGGTTATCTATTTTAAACTAATAGCAAATATGTAAATGTCGTTGAGTAAGCGTGCAATTTTTGGAAATTAAAACGTGATAAATTTAAAACTTAAAAACTTTGTAAAAACAAGAAATTAAACCCGTCGGAATGCCTGGTCGGAATCCCGTCGGAATATCCAAGAAACCCTATAGTCGGAATGTATGGTCGGAATGTAATCGGAATATAGGAAAATGAATGCAGTCAGAATATTGGAAAACAAGGCTAATCGGAATAACACTAAAAATCTCTTAAATCAAAATGTCTTAATCGGAATACACAAAAAGGAAGTGATCGGAATCCATAAAGGAATCCAGGTCGGAATAACAAAACCCTATTCCGATTGGAATGATCGAAATACAAGTGAAGCTAGTCGGAATGCTAAAACCCTTTTCCGATCCTTGTGATCGGAATAATAGTGGTACTGGTCGGAATGTAAGGCCCCTAATCGGAATGAAAAATCAGAAAGGGGTTTACCCTTTATGATGGTATGTATTCGAAATAAGCCAAGTTTTTAAGCTATTTTTATAAGCTCAAACCAAGACTTAACCAAATAAATAATAAGCCGAACTAATAAGCATAAAATAAGAACCTTTTTAAACTTTAAATAAGCAAACTTTTTGAATCAAACAATAAAAAGATGAAACTTTTAATAAAAACTTTTAAAGCAAATAAGCTAAATACAAAATAAGCCAATAAGCATGATAAGCTCAAAGCTCAATCCGTATAAACACTTAGATATGATCAAAAAGATAAACTTTTTAATCACATAAACATCAAGATGAAAACAAAATCAAAGATTATCACTAATCAAGATCAAAATAAAGAAAGGTAGAAGAAGATTAAAGATCAAAACAAGATTAAACTCTCAAAAGTAAAGATTTGATTCAAACAAGAGAGGAATAAAAGATGAAGTTTTCCTAGTGAGAGAAAGTTAAACACTTTCTCTCTCTAAAAACTAAAACTACTAAAATTGAAAAATGAACTAATTAACTAACACCCTCCTAATGTGTCATTAAGAGGGTATTTATAGGAGGTGGGAAGGTGCACGTGTTGCTTCCTTCTTTCTTTCTTCTCGACTCGATTTAAATGCTTTGTCTTTCTCGACGTCGTCTCGAGATTTGTCGATACAAATTTAACTCGTCTTCTAATTTTCTTCTATAATTAGACTTGAGTTCTTCGACTTCATTAAACTTCCGTCTTTAGACTTTTTCTTCGATAAATCTTCAGAATAGGCCTTGGACTTTCGTTCTTTTTGCACTCTTGGTCTTTTGACTTCGTCTTTTCTCGTTTTCTTCGATAAAAGCCCGTGAAAGCCCGTGTTTCCTTTTTCATCTTTTGGTCCTAAAACACAATAAAAACACAAACCACGCATAATTCTGACTTTTACGACATAAAATACACGTTTTGGTCTTGTTATTATTGTAAATAAGTGGTAAAAGGATAAGTGTTTTCACACTTATTAAATCCCCTACACTTGACCATTGCAATGCCCTCATGCAATGCATTCATTTCAAAGCACGTTTTACATTTTTCAACATAAATAACCCACCTTGGCCTTTATTAAATACTAAACACTAAAGAAACTAAAAGATAGAAATATTTACAAAACAAGTAAAGAAATCAAAGACTTACATTGGGGTTTCAGCTGTCATGAATGTTTATCATCCTCAAGTTTCACGTTCCCCATACCAAGCTTAAAAATGAGATCATTGTTATTATAAGTTAGCAAACTAACACGAGCTCATGTGGCCCAATTATTCACTTAGACTCCCTTATTCCTAGGTGTATCTCTTATATTTTATAATTGTCTTGAATGATCACGAGGATGCATTGTTTGACTTATTCCGATAGTTATTTAGGCTGAAAATAAAGTGGGACGATTTAATCAATAGTTAGCTAAATGACAAAATCTTTTAAAACTGCTTCTCGGGACCTCTTAAAGTTCATATCTTGGCATAAATCGCTTCACGATTTGAGACCTTTCTCGGGCCGATATTTGGCAGCGACTTCATACTTCAAATCTTAAGAGACTTTCTTGAAATTATGGTCTTCTCTTCATAATAGGAATTTATTCACTTGAAGTTTTGAGAGATTCTTCATATTTGGACCACGACTTCTTCATTTTTCTCCAATCTTTATTTTGGACTTTGATATACAACGATCCGCCTCCTTTTAGGACTTGGATCTATTTATCCTCATACCTTGTTAGGGCCTTTTTGGATAGACTTCTCCATGATCTTTAGGGGAGTATTTGTTTTTCGTCGTGTGTCTCGATCCTTCATATTGATTTTCGATAAATGATTCTTCACATCACTTTTGGATCTTTAGCAACAAAATGTAGCCCACATGCCTTGTTAGGGCCTTTTCGGACTCGCCAATCTTCGCATCCCGCTTCAATAAGTTATGCCTTGGCTATGAACTCTAATTAATACCGAGCAACTTTTAAACGATCTTGTGCTAGAAGCTAAGTAAATTTTCAAATCGTACAACCTTATTTATTGCAAATATATTTATTAACAAGCGATAGGAGAAAAAGCTTATAATCAACTCACATAAATTCACGAAAGAATACCAAACTTATAATTGACTCTATCATCTCTCGTTCTCCACAATTTAAAATCTCAAAGAATGAGACTCGTGGATGCTTAGCCTTTCAAATCAAAGTTTTGGGTTTTCAAGTCATCTATAGAATCTTGCAAATTCTTAGACTTTTTCAAGTTTAAAATTCGCATTTTTAAAGTTCCCTTGATAAACGACTCTCTAGGATCATTTATAGGAACTTGCGAAAAGTTCTTGTTCTTAACCCGTGAGAGTTAAGACTTTCGCGTTTTAAAGTTCCCTCTATAAAAGCCTAGCAAAACTTTACTTAAACACGTTAAGGATACTAGCTAGAGTAAACTTAGATAAGTAAACTCGGGTTGAGTCAAAAGATTCACAACTTTGAAAAATTTAAAACCACTTTATTAAACTTTATTTTTAGCAAAGAAAGTAAATAACGCTAACAAAGGAAAATACTACTATACAACTAGGCCAAAATAGATTAAAAATTTTGAAAAATGTTGAAAAATCAAATTTTTCGGTTAAAATGAGGACAAATTTATGGAAAAGCCCACTTACTTCGATAGAAGTCCCCCTACACCTGATGTAAACATTGTCCTCAATGTTTAAGCATGTGGGAGTAAACTCCCCTACACTTATGACATTGTGCACTTTGTTTAAATCTTGCTAAGGAAAGGACAACTATAGTGATTTCAATGTGAACATATAAGATATGAAATATTGAATCACGACAGTTTAGGATAGAGCCGGGAAGACGGGTACACGAGATCACGGTTCGTCAAAAGTCATCGAGAATGGATCTTTGAAGCTTAAATCCCTGCACATAAGAAGAAACAAGACAACACTCACATACGGGGCTCCCCTACACTTATTATGAAAACGGTAAATGATAGATCAACGGGTTGCCTCCCGAGAAGTGCTTGTTTTTGTTAACCGACTCACGAGCCTGACTCGACCCAGAACTAATTCAAGGGAAACGTGGTGAGGGATGGAATCATCTCATGAGAGATGTCCTCACCAAAGTAAAACTTCACTCGCTGGCCATTCACTTTGAAATTTGGCCCATTTGGCTGAGAAAGCTCAATGGTGCCATATGGGAAGACTTTGGCGACGGTGAATGGACCAGACCAACGGCTCTTTAGCTTGCCCGAGAAGATCTTCAACCGAGAGTTAAAGAGTAAAACTTGATCACCAACATGGAACTCTTGGTTCTTAATCCTAGCATCATGGATGATCTTGGTCTTCTCCTTGTAGATCAATGAGTTCTCATAAGCTTCATTCCTTAGTTCATTTAGCTCATTGAGTTGAATCTTCTGAAGATCGCCGGCTTTGTTGATGTCGAAATTGGCCCACTTCAAGGCCCAGTATGCCTTATGTTCCAGCTTGATAGGGAGGTGGCATGCTTTCCCGTACACAAGACGCTAAGGTGTACAACCAATCGGGGTCTTATAAGCGGTACGGAAAGCCCACAAAGCATCATCTAACTTATCGGCCCACGAGGCACGATGCTCTCCCATAGTACGCTCAAGAATTCGCTTCAATCCACG
Source organism: Glebionis coronaria (assembly GCA_025667525.1). Lineage (NCBI taxonomy): Eukaryota > Viridiplantae > Streptophyta > Magnoliopsida > Asterales > Asteraceae > Glebionis > Glebionis coronaria. The sequence goes on along the minus strand of CM046882.1, from coordinate 95,764,997 downwards.
GTTAGATATCTCGGCTTGACCATTTTGTTTGAGGATGATAAGCGGTGGAAAGACGGTGATTGACATCGTACTTATCCATGACTCGAGCAAATTGATCATTGCAAAAATGAGTCCCGCGGTCACTGATTATAGCACGAGGAACACCGAATCGAGCAAAAAGCTGCTTCAAAAAGTTCATAACCACCCTCGTATCGTTCATAGGGAGAGCCTTAGCTTCAATCCATTTGGAAACGTAGTCAACGGCTACGAGAACGTACTTGTTCCCTTTAGATGATGGAAACGGCCCTATAAAGTCGATGCCCTAAAAATCAAAGATTTCACATTCTTGTATGAAATTTTGAAGCATCTCATCTTTATGTGTGATCTTGCCTTGGCGTTGGCAAGCATCACAATTTTTAACCATCTCGTGAGCGTCACGATAAATGGTGGGCCAATAGAATCCCGAGTCAAACACTTTTTTCGCGGTGTAGTTGGGACCAAAGTGACCACCGGTGGGTCCTTTATGGCAAGCTTCGAGAATGTCTAAAGCTGCGGGTCCATCAACACACCGACGAATAATCAGATCAGCACATTGTTTGAAGAGATAAGGGTCATCCCAAAAGTAAGTCTTAACATCTTTAAAGAACTTCTTTTTTTGGGATGTTAACCCTTCGTGAAGAATACCACCCGCTAAGTAGTTTGCAATGTCCGCAAACCACGGGGTGTCATCAAGATTGGAATTGATAGACATTAAGGCCTCAAGAGGAAAAGAGTCATTGATCTCTTGATTCGGATGATCCCCTTGATAAGGATCCTCAGGTCTACTTAGATGATCCGCGGCTAGGTTTTTGGCTCCCTTTTTGTCACGAATTTCAATGTTAAATTCTTGAAGGAGCAAAACCCAACGAAGAAGTCTTGGCTTAGAATCTTTCTTAGTCAATAAGTACTTCAACGCGGAATGATCGGTGTACACGATTGTGGTGGAAAGGACAAGATAGGGGCGGAATTTCTCAAAATCATCCACTACAACTAAAAGCTCTTTTTCGGTAGTGGTATAATGCAATTGAGCCCCCGTCATTGTCTTGCTAGCATAATGGATTGGTTGGAAGTGTTTGTTCACTCTTTGTCCCAAAACCGCTCTAATGGCAAAGTCGCTAGCATCACACATCAATTCAAAAGGTAGCTCCTAATTAGGGGTAACCAAGACCGGTGCCTTAGTTAGCTTGTCCTTAAGAAGATTGAAGGATTCAAGACAGTCTTTAGAAAAGATAAAAGGAGTATCTTTTTCCAAGAGGTGGGTCATCGGGCGAGCGATTTTAGAAAAATCTTGAATGAATCGACGATAGAAGCCCGCATGACCAAGGAAACTTCTCACACCCTTCACGGTTGAAGGTGGAGGTAATTTGGCTATGACATCCACTTTAGCACGGTCCACTTCAAGACCGGATTTGGAGATTTTATGTCCAAGAACAATGCCTTCTTTTACCATGAAATGGCATTTTTCCCAATTTAGAACAAGGCGAGTGTCTTCACACCGCTTAAGCATGCGTTACAAATTGGCAAGGCAATGAGAGAAAGAATCACCATAGACCGAGAAATCATCCATGAAGACTTCCATAGTTTCTTCAACCATGTCATGGAAGATAGCCATCATACACCTTTGGAACGTCCCAGGAGCATTGCATAAGCCGAAAGGCATTCTTTTGTAAGAAAATGTTCCATAAGGACAAGTGAATGTGGTTTTCTCTTGGTCTTTATGATCGATGGGAATTTGAAAATACCCGGAGAAACCGTCTAAGAAGCAGTAATAGTCATTACCCGCTAGACGTTCAAGCATTTGGTCCATGAAAGGAAGGGGAAAATGATCCTTTCTCGTAGCATCATTGAGTTTGCGATAGTCTATACAAAATCTCCACCCTGTAACGAGACGAGTAGGAATCAACTCGTTGTTTTCATTGGGCACAACGGTGATTCCGCCTTTCTTAGGCACACAATGGACCAGACTAACCCATGGTGAATCCGAGATAGGGTAGATCATTCCCGCATCAAAGAAATTTGATAACCTCGTTTTTGATAACGTCATGGATCTTAGGATTCACCCTTCTTTGGTTTTGAATAGTGGGTTTAAAGTCGTCCTCCATGAGAATTTTATGTCTACAAAAGTGAGGATCAATTCCACGAATATCGGAGATTTTCCAAGCAAACGCTTTCTTATGAGTCTTCAGCACATCGATAAGTCGAGACTTTTCGTCTTCTTTCAAGTCCTTTGCGATGATGACGGGTGACTTCTTATTGTCTTCAAGGAACACGTATTCGAGATGAGACGGTAGGTCCTTAAGTTCTAAATCCGGAGGATTTTCGATGGAAGGCGTAGTCAAATTCGGTTCATCGATAGAGATTTCGATAGAGATTACCTTAGGAGATGGTGGAGAAATATGGTCCTCATTGAGAAGTTTCTCAATGGTATGAATGTATTCATCCTAATTGGAGGGAGAATCGTCATATTGTAAGTCCACATCTCTCAAAGTATTTTCAAATTCTTGCAAAAGGAGATCACTTTCTCCAAATGGAGTTAGTGATGGAGCAATAGAGGCAACGGTCTCAACAATGGCTAGATAAGAAGAACCACTTTTACAAGCGTCTTTAAAATGTTCTTCACAAGCCTCATCAAGAACGTCAATGAAATTAACGCTCTCGTTTTCATGAGGTTGCTTAGAAATCTTACCCATGTTGAAGACGATTTTATCGTCACCAACTCTCATGATTAATTCGCCCGCGGCTACATCAATGAGAGTGCGACCGGTCCTCAAGAATGGACGCCCAACGATTAATGGAACACGGGGATCCATCTCGTAGTCAACGAAAACAAAATCCGCCGGAAAGGTGAATTTGTCGACACCAACGAAGACATCTTCGGCTATCCCCACCAGATAGGCAACCGTATGGTTGGCTAATTCCAAAGTCATTCGTGTGGGGACTAGCTCGGGTGGAGACAATTGTTTCCAAATGCTTAGCGGCATTAAGTTGATACTAGCACCTAGATCGGCTAGGGCCATACAATTCTCTACCCCGGGGAAGTTACAAGGAATAAGAAAGCGACCCGGATCTCCTAACTTAACTGGAAGTTTTCTCAAAAGAACGGCAGAACAATTCTCATTTAATTGGGTATTGGCGAGAGCATCAGCAAAGGAGATGTTGAAATTCAGTTGTTTAAACATTTTAAGAAAGTTAGAAACCTGAATATAATCCTTGCTTTTCAACTTCTCTTTCCTCAACCTTGAGGGATAAGGTATATTGGGTTGAGAGGAAGGCTTAGGAATGGAATTCTCACTCACATCCTTGGGTGGTGGAGGGGTAGAAGTGGAAGGTGGAGGAACCGGTTTTGGAACCGAAGGTGTGGTATAAACTTGAGGTATCAGTGGGACATAAGGTGCAGACGAAGGCATAACGGGTGGTATATCACAAGTAGAAGGAATCTCGGGTCCTTGGTTAGTTGGTGAAGAAAAAGGTTCAACGATGATCTTACCGCTCCTAGTAGTGATGGCATTAACGTTGGCCCTAGGATTGGTCACGGTGTTAGAAGGGAGAGTACCTTGGGGTGGGCCTTGGGGATTAATGGCTTGAAACATTAGCATAAATTTCTTATCACTCGATTCTTGCATAGCAGACATGATTTTCTCATGTTCACTCAACTTATCAGTCAACTTTTGAAGAACCAAGTCCATTGAAGGGGAATTCGTGTTTTGCCCTTGATTTGAAAACCTTGCTTTGGATATTGTTGTTGATAAGCATTGTTATTATTAAAACCTTGGTTAAAGTTGTTATTTTGAAACCCTCTGTTTTGTCCATTAAAAGCCCCTTGATTTTGATTATGAAAATTCCCTTGATTTGAGTTATAATTCCTTTGATTATTAGAAGAATTCCCTTGGTAGTTACTTCTTTGGCCATGGTTCCTTGGTGCGTATTGTGTGTTGTTTAATGGAGGTGGTGGTGGTCTATTATGGGATTGAAAACCGGGTGGTGAAAGAAAGTTATTCAAACGATAACTAAGCAAATTGCGGTCACCTTGAGGACGTTCTTGATAGCCTCCCATAGAAAAGTTACCGTTGGCGGCATACACATTTTATGGATTGTCATGAGTATAAGGACAATCGGTGTATGAATGAGAATCCCCGCAAATCTCACAAGACGTGGCTACAGCTTTAGCTTGTTGAAATTGGTTAGTGGCTAAAAGTTCAATCTTTTTGCTCATTTCGACTATTGCGCGGGACATTTCGGTCATATCTGGGTTTGAAGAAGTAGAAGAAACATTGACTCTTGGGTTTGATCTTGAGGATGCGGATGAATCCCAATTTTTGTGGTGAGTGGTCATGTTCTCTATAAGCTCTCTACACTCCTCAGGTCTTCTCTTCATGAATGTACCACCGGCGGCAGCATTAATCGTATCATGATCACGAAATGTTAAACCATTGTAGAAGGTATCAATAAAAGTAACGGGGAGCATGTTATGGTTCAGACAAAGGTCGATCAAGACATTATAACGTTCCCAAGCATCGAAAAGCGACTCATCAGGTTCTTGAGTAAATCCACTGATTTGGTTGTGAAGACTAGTGACCATGGATGGTGGAAAGTAGCGAGACAAAAATCGTTGAGTCATTTCATTCCATGTATGAATTGAGTTTTTGGGAAGACGATCAAACCATTTTTCGGCATGGTGGAATAAAGTGTGTGGGAAGAGATGTAGGCAAAGGAAATCCATAGTAACACCGGGAAGTTTCATGCTTTGGGTGACAGTAATGAATTTGTCGAGGTGTTTGTTGGCATCATCATCGGGTAATCCACGAAAAGGATAAGCGTTTTAAATTTGCTGGATCATGTGATGCTTCAACGAAAATTCAGGAGCCGTGATTTGCATCGGCGCAATCGGTCCTCCGCATCCGTTCATGGTTGGTTGACAAAGCTCATCCATTGTTCGTAAGTCGGGTGGGGGAAATTGTTGTTGTTATTATTATTATTTAAATTGGGTAGAGGTGGGTTGTTATTGTTGTTGTGCACACCGGCCATATCTAAATCTTCACGAGTCTCCGGCTCTGGATAAGTTGAAGATCTAGTACGCATACACCTGTAAAAGAAAAAGAAAAAGATACAAAGAATATATATGTACTTGTAAAAATAAAAGCTTTTTGGTCCAAAACTTTGGAAAAGAAATGCTTTTTATGATTTTTTAATGTTTTTGTATTTTTGAATTTTTTTAAATTTTTATGGATTTTTTTGAAAAATTTTAAGCAAGGAAAATAATGTTCACGAATGAACGGATCCCAAAATCCAGCGCGTCTCTCACTAAAAACCTTTAATCTTAACGAAAAGAGCCGGCAGCGGTGCCATTTAATACATGGGTTTTCCAAGTATAAAAAGTTATCGTCCGATCTTTTTGAATTGATTACCGTTAATTAGTGCGACTCAGTCGTTCTTGGTGGAAAAGAAAATGGTTTGGTTATCTATTTTAAACTAATAACAAATATGTAAATGTCGTTGAGTAAAATAAAAGCTTTCAGTAAGCGTGCAATATTTGGAAATTAAAACGTGATAAATTTAAAACTTAAAAACTTTGTAAAAACAAGAAATTAAACCCGTCGGAATGCATGGTCGGAATCCCGTCGGAATATCCAAGAAACACTACAATCAGAATGTATGGTTGGAATGTAATCGGAATATGGGAAAATGAATGGAATCGGAATATTGGAAAACAAGGCTAATCGGAATAACACTAAAAATCTCCTCAATCGGAATGTCTTAATCGGAATACACAAAAGGAAGTGATCGGAATCCATAAAGGATCCAGGTCAGAATAACAAAACCCTATTCCGATTGGAATGATCGGAATACAAGTGAAGCTAGTCGGAATGCTAAAACCCTTTTCCGATCCTTGTGATCGGAATAATAGTGGTACTGGTCAGAATGTAAGGCCCCTAACCGGAATGACAAATCGGAAAGGGGTTTTACCCTTTACGATGGTATGTATTCGAAATAAGCCAAGTTTTTAAGCTATTTTTTATAAGCTCAAACCAAGACTTAACCAAATAAATAATAAGCCGAACTAATAAGCATAAAATAAGAACCTTTTTTAAACTTTAAATAAGCAAACTTTTTAAATCAAACAATAAAAAGATGAAACTTTTAAGAAAAACTTTTAAAGCAAATAAGCTAAATACAAAATAAGCCAATAAGCATGATAAGCTCAAAGCTCAATCCGTATAAAAACTTAGATATGATCAAAAAGATAAACTTTTTAATCACATAAACATCAAGATGAAAACAAAATCAAAGATTATCACTAATCAAGATCAAAATAAAGAAAGGTAGAAGAAGATAAAAGATCAAAACAAGATTAAACTCTCAAAAGTAAAGATTTGATTCAAACAAGAAAGGAATAAAAGATGAAGTTTTCCTAGTGAGAGAAAGTTAAACACTTTCTGTCTCTAAAAACTAAAACTACTAAAATTGAAAAATTTAACTAATTAACTAACACCCTCCTAATGTGTCATTAAGAGGGTATTTATAGGAGGTAGGAAGGTGCATGTGTTGCTTCCTTCTTTCTTTCTTCTCGACTCAATTTAAATGCTTTGTCTTTCTAGACAGCGTCTCGGGATTTGTCGATACAAATTTAACTCGTCTTATAATTTTCTTCTATAAATTAGACTTGAGTTCTTCGACTTCATTAAACTTTCGTCTTTAGACTTTTTCTTCGATAAATCTTCAAAATAGGCCTTGGACTTCCGTTCTCTTTGCACTCTTGATCTTTTGACTTCGTCTTTTCTCGTTTTCTTCGATAAAAGCCCGTGAAAGCCCGTGTTTTCTTCCTTTTTCATCTTCTGGTCCTAAAACACACTAAAAACACAAACCACGCATAATTCTGACTTTTACGACATAAAATACACGTTTTGGTCTTGTTATTATTGGAAATAAGTGGTAAAAGGATAAGTGTTTTCACACTTATTACCTTGTTGATCATTTTGACATTGATCATTATTTGATTGACAGCCATCAGTATGTGATACTAAAGGATTTCCTTTTGTAGGACTTGTCATATCTTCAAATGGATCAATATGAGGGACTGAGTTGCTTGTTTGATATTTTTGAGAAGGCTCATAGTGATGAAATTCATCAGATGGATAATTGTGAGATTCATGTATATGAAGTTCATCATCTGATGGATTTGTAAAGGTGAGAGCTTCAGAACTTTCATTGAATGTGATGTGATAGGTTTCTTCAATACATTTTCTTCTTGTGTTGAATACTCTGTATGCTTTAGATACTAGGGAGTATCCAAGAAAGTAACCATCATCAGATTTTTTCATCAAACTTTCCAAGGTGATCCTTGTGATTGTGAATGAATACTGGACACCCAAACACATGTAAGAATGAAATGTTTGGAATTCTACCCCTGAAGACTTCATAGGGAGTCCCTAAACACATGTGTCTCTTCATAATGATAGATCTATTTTGAGTGTAGCAAGCAGTGGCTACAGCATCAGTCCAAAAATGGTTAGAGAGAGCAGATCCAGCAAGCATTATCCTTACCGCTTCAATCAATGTTCTGTTCCTTCTTTCAGCCACGCCATTTTGTTCAGGCGTTAAGGAGATGAGAAATTTTGAGAAATTCCTTTGTCATCACAGAATTTGATCAGTGTGTGATTTCTGAATTCAGTGCCATTGTCAGTTCTGAGTTGTTTGATATGAGTGTCATTTTGATTTTCAACTCTTTTGACGAATGACATAATGGCATCTGGTGCATGGCTTTTCTTTGTCAGAAAATATACCAGGTGTACCTAGAGTACTCATCAATAATGACAAGTGTATATTTTTCATGACAAATGGCCCTAGGTGATACTGGGCCAAATAAGTCCATGTGAAGCAAATGAAGACTTTCTTTTATTGAGAAAGTTTGCTTTGTTTTGAAACTGGCCCTATGGTGCTTCCCTTTTTCACATGTTGAGCATGGTTTGTCCTTGGAGTAGACAAGTGAAGGAAGACCAATAACAAGATTTTGTTTTGCCAGCAGAGTTATTGTTTTGAAATTGAGATGTGAGAGCCTCTTATGCCAAAGCCAATTGGTAATATTGGAAGCTTTAGCAAAGAAGCACGTTTCCTGAGTAGAGTTCATGTTCATGACATAAACATCTTTGACTCTGGGAGCAATCATCATAATTCCATGATTGGAGTTGAAGATTGTACCTTTTTTTGTCATCAAACAACACAAGATACTTTGCATCACAAAGTTGACTTATGTTGATGAGGTTGTGCTTCAATCCATTTACATATGCTACCATTGAGAAAACTATACCATTGCATTTTACTAAACCAAATACTTCAGTAGTAGTTGATGAGTTATCACCAAAAACAACTTTAGGACCTTGTTCCTCCTTATACTTATGCAGATAACTTTTAGTACCAGTCATATGCCTTGAGCAGCCACTATCTAGGTACCAAATAGGCTTCCTGAGATCACACTACTCAAGTTAAGGAAATGGTCAGTTTTGTTTTGAAACCCACCTTTGTTGGGTGGGGGTTTTAGATCTAGAAGTAATCTAGATCTGAAGGGTCCTCTTGTATAGGGTATGTGTGATTGCTCAGAAGAAGAAGAGGTCTGAACAACTTTTGCTTTCTTAGCCTGAATGGCTTCACCTCTTCTGAACCACTATATATGGTTGTGATCAGATGTAGTGTGGACATCGCTTCCACAAGTCTCACAACATTTGGTAATAGAGTTTAGGTTTCTTGGTTTAATACCTCTTTTGAGTGAGATGATTCAATTATGTCCATGAGTGTCACGGTCATAACTTCCACAAATATTACAAACAGGGTAATAATGGCAGTCATCTGAGTGATGCTTGCTCATACCACAATGAATGCCTGGTGGGAAAGGCATATTTCGCCTGGAATGGGATGCTTCAGATTTGTGAGCATCATCACTTGTTTTGGCGAGCATATACTGAGTATGTTCACAAGTGCGATGATCAGTCCTTTCACATTTAGTATAATATATAAGTCTTAGGCAAGTTTCAGTGAGATGGTTATTTAGACCACATAAATCACAAGCCCTTTTAAATTGTGTCTTGTACTTGAAATGAGGAGAATCTGAAGGTTCATCTCTGAATTGTGTTGGTGTTTGTTGCTGCTTGAGTTGCAATTTAAGATCATTGATCTCTTGCATGACAAGAGACATTCTCTCATCTTCCTTAGATCTAGCATTCTTCAGTTTATTTGTTCAAACTGAAGAGGTAGCTCCCATATGTGAACCTTCAGAAGGAGCTGAAGAGTTCTTTGAAGTGTCAATTTTGACATGTTTGGAAGAACTACCTTTGTGTGTGGTGAGTGACTTGATGATAGAATGGATAGTTTTGGGTCCAGTAGAGGGTGCAGCACCAGCCAACTTCTCCAAAGGAGGAAGTGGGGTACTTACTTCATTCTCTATATCATAATCTGAGTCATCCTCAGTAACTAAGGACTCAACTGGTGCTGAAGTGTCAACACTTGCTTGAAACTCAGGAAGAAGGATTCGTCCAGTGTCATGATTGGGTAAATTTTCTTCACCTGACCTTTCAATGTCAGGGATCGAGCTACCATCCTCATTTGAGGCTTTGACAAAGACAATAGATTTGGTGATGGAGGATCCTTTAGCACCAAGCATTTTCTTCTTTTGAGCAGGTATTTGTTCACTTATGCATTGATTTACCCTATCAGAGTTTCTAAGCCAAGATTTAACAATATCTTTTTCTTCTTTTAGTTCATCTCTAAGGGGGTTATTTTCATCCAAAATTTCTTTGTTCAATTGTTGAAAAGTAAGAATATTAAGTTTAGCTTCTTTTAGCTCTATTTGCTTACTTTCAAAATCTTCAAGTTTTAGAACAAGTTTATGAAAATTTTCAATCAAATTCTTTCTTTGTTCTTCAACAAATTTTAGATCAATGCACAAGTAATCAAAGACAAATTTAATGTCATTTTTATCTTCTAATTCAAGAAGAGTTTGTACCTTTTTGATTGTGACATTGACCCATTCACCATTTCTAGAACTTTCTCTGGTCACAACATTTGAATTAGCCCCTTCATCATCAGCAAGTGCCATCAGCACTTTCACATTTACATTTTCATCATCATCTGAAGAAACATCTTCTTCATCCCATTCATAGGCTTCAGCAGCAAGCCCTTTGTTCTTGGCCTGGGAGTCTTGGATGAGGAGTTTTCAATACTCAATAAGGCCAATCTTGCCTTGATTTCTCTGTATTTAGCCTTAAAGTCTTTTGTTGGTCTGAGTTCAACCCTGTTTTGCTGAAATGAAGTAGAAGAATTTTGTTTTGGTTGAAATGATGATTTACCAGATGGTCTTGATTGAGCTGGTGAGGAATATGAAGGGAGATATGTTTTTGAATAACAATCCCTAGCATAGTGACCAGTCTTTCCACATTTGTAGCATTCAGTGTCAACTGAAGCTTTTGTGGAGCTGGAGAACTTGCCTCCTTTCTTAAAGAACCTTCTAGACTTGGCTAGAAGTTCCCTTTCATGAAATTCCTCTTTGAGGTCATTCAGATATTCCTCAATGGATCTAGTGTCTTCCTCATCATCAAGACTATATTGGTAGTCTTGAATGACAGCTTCACTGAAGAAAGCTGTGGACAAGGGTGTAGCAATGGTTAATGCTTTACCCTTGCTTGAGCCTTCATAAATCCTATCAACTAGGTTTTCTTCATATTTAAGTTTCCTAAAAAGAGGGGCTAGATCACAATATTTAATGTGATTAGCATTTCTCAAGCTTTGACAGAAATTGAGCCACTTCTTTGGCAATGCATTAACAAAACTGTGTTGATTTCAAGTTTTGAAAGCTCAACACCATCATTCACAAGTTCATTCATCAGTGATTTGTATCTGGTGAATGTCTGTGTGAGGGTTTCCCCTTCTTTGTGCTTGAAGGTGTTGTAATGAAGTTTGAAATCCATGATTCTGGTTTCTTTTACATCAGAGGGTCCCTCATGGTAAAGAATAAAGTCCTCCCATGTTGCTTTGGCTGTTTTGCAATTTACAACAGAATTCATTTGGTCATTTGGGAGCACAGACATGATGAGACTTTTGAGACGCTGATCTAGGTTAGCAGCTTTTCTCTCATCAGCAGTCCATTGTGCTTCAGGTTTTCTATTGTCCCCAACCATGGGAACAAAAGGAGCATTTTCAATGATTCCAAGGAATTGAGGTTCAATTCCAACCATGTGGACAAGAAACCTCTTCTTCTAATTTGTAAAGTTGACTATCTCTAGTACAAGAGCGGCATTGAGTTGGCCACCCCTATATTCTAGGGTTTGTGGTATAACTTGAGCCATTTTTGGATCTTGATTTGAAAACTTTTAAATGAGCAGTTTAATAAAATAAGAGTTTAACTAGTCAAACTGCTCTGATACCACTTGTTGGTCCCTAGTAATTCGTTATTACTTATTATCTTAAGTAATAACTCTTCACTTCGACTCAAGCATGTTGTTTTAACAATATATAAGAACTATGAAAGATTAAAACAACAATACCAATATAATTTTCAACGTATAGACTTTTATTAGAATCAAATAAAGAATCTATAACCCACTTTGTTTGCGGAATAACAAAGTGGTTGAATGACAATGGGTTTTGATCTCCTCTACTTAAACGTCTAACCAAAGTTAAAGTCTAAGCTCCAATCTAAACGTTCATATGCATCTTGGCTATATGGTTTAGTTGGTATCGAGAGAGAAAGGTTTTCCAGAGTTTAAGCTCTTGTATTGGTTAACCTTTCTCTCCCAATGTACACTCCTTATATAGGCAGTGTAAATTAGGGTTTGCATTTTGCAAGTTTTAATGCATGGGTTTATCCAGTGGTAGGTTGATGCCTATGCTGGATAAACAGTACAAAGTACATATTAAACTATTCTAGAAAAGATAAAGTTTGTACTTATATCTAAGTATACAAGAAACCTACTTTGACTTAAAGTTATCTTTTCCCGCCTAATGCAAACCATTAGAATACTGAAGAGTCTTCGGTATCCTAGAGGAGATCGACATCATTTAGTTTGGTATTGTCAAACCAAACTGAACTGAAAGCCCTTCTTTAGTCCTTGTTCTTCAGTAACTAGACCGCCTAGTATTTGAAGCGAAGACTTCGTTGTCTTCTAAGTTCACTGGAAGGGGAGTGTTGAATTTTCTTCAGCTTTAAAGTCTTTAGTAGGAACTTTGTTCCTCTGGTCATCCTTCAGCAGACTGGCCTTACTACTGAGCATGAAACACTTAGGGGTATTTTATATTCAAATCCTAGAGTTGCTTAAGGGTCAGTAAATACTGACCCAACAAAAACACATGCTATAACCATTTTTAGCTACTCAGTTCATTCCAACACACTTGTAACTGAAAATTTAAACACCCCTTATGTTCACTTTTAAGAAAATTATCAAAGACTTTTAAGACCCAATCTTACACAACACAAGAATTTGACTTAAACAAATTTTAAATATCTTAAATGAACCAAAATCACTTAAAATCAATTATCAGAAAACCAAATGGCAGGTTAAGGTAGCATACATTTCATGAGGCATATATTTAAGGAGAAAAGAAAGAAAATGGCACCTCCGTCACTTTGCGTCCTAGTGAGGGTCAGCAAAGCTCCAAGTAGTCTTGTTCACAGCTGAACAAGCTACTTGGTGTCTTGATTTGGAGAAAGTGAAAGCCCCTTAAATACCTCAGTTAAGGGGTAAAGCCAATGGTGGCTTATGGACTTGGATAAGTAAGCTGCTAAGAAAGATGAAAACAAAAATGAGCCCACAACCCTTAAGCACTACACCACTTGGCTAAAGACTTAGCTTGTGGGTAGTTCTAAGAGGGAGTAGGGGTTAGGATATAGCACAGACAAGTTAACACAAATGACAGATTTTTGAAACAAAAAAACAAAGGTGGACTTGAAACCAAGTTCTTTGGTGAATATGGTAATCCCTCACAAGACCTTGCCCAAACATACACGTCCACTACACCATGGACTTAGTCATGGTGCTATGGTCACCTGTATGTCCAAACATTGCCTATGGAATGTACTTTTCTCAACCAATGAACCTCAATCACATAATTAATTTAAAGATAAAACTTTTACTTTTCAAAACTTATAACTTAACACTACTTGAGAACATTCAATGCAAATAAAATGGAGCCTTTTTTACATCAACAAACACTTCACCAGTTTCTATTCATAAAAAATATGGCTTTACGAGGTTGTGACCCAAAGGAAAAACAGGAACAGAAAAAATAAGCTATCTCTAGTACCCTTTATATAGAGGGTTTACATGCTAGAAATCTAAAAACCCTAATGCTTGTATTTCCTAAAATGCCCTTAGCTTGAATTTGAAGCAGGCCAAGATTCGAGCCATGTGATGTTGTTTTGTTGTCTTGTGGTGTATTAGCTGTCCTTGAAGCAATCTTGAGCGTTAGAAAACCATTAAGGTACAAGTAAAGGGTTGCCAACCATTGATTCTTTGGGGGTAATCACATGTTAACCGCCCTTTTATATTAATATAAAATCGTTTGAAAATTTTGAATATTAATAAAAAGGTTAGTGGGTTGCTGAGTAGGCAGGGGTGAATGGGCAGAGTTGGTGAGATGGATGGTGGTGATTGGTGGGATGGGTTTGATTGTCTGGGCAGAAATGGTCCTCATACTCCCATTATCTTTGCATATCAATCTGGCTAGCACATATGCCACTTCCCTTTGTAAATAAGTTTGTGTTTTCCCATTTTTGCCACAAAAACTTTTGAAAAATCCTTCCAAGGGTTTTGTTTGTACTTTCTTGAATCTTCAAGGGCTGATCTTGATATAACTTGATTCTTTAGGGTCCTTTCTTGTACACTTGATATTTAGGAGGACGAAAAGTGAAAATTCTTCAATTCTTGAGGGACTAAAGTTGCCAAATCTTCATTCTTCAAGGACTTTCTTGGAAAATCAACATTCGGGTCCGGTTCATTGTCCGGCTTCGTTACCCGTTTTCGTTTTTGATTGATTCTTGTGATCTTTTTATCTTTTTCTCGATATTCGTACCTAAAATACACATTGAACAAACACAAGCATATATATGGCACTTTTTATGATATTTTCACCATTTTAAGCCCGTTTTGGACAATGAGACCATGTATAAAAGCAGTCTCATCACTTCCCATACTAAACCATTACGTGCCCTCACGTAATGCTAGAATAAAGTATCTTAGCATCTCCAAAATTTATTTTTATCGACTTTTATTGAAACGTAAACTTAATAAACTACTACTACTTGTGTTTTAGACATAATGAAGGATTTTCATCGCAAAATTTGGACTTTTAGGTTCATAGAATAAGAACATTTGAGTGCCTCACTGAGATAAATTCGTCGTCCTTGATTTTCACCCAATTCCATGCTAAGCGTGTAACAAGATCATTGTCATTATAAGTTAGTAATGATAACACTACTCATATGCCCTAATCACGTACTTAGACTCCCTTAATCCTAAGTGGTATCTCTTATATATTTTGTTTGAATGATCACGAGGATGCATTTGACTTATGCGATAATAGAGATTAAGGTCCAAAAATAGAGTCATAACGGTGTAACAAAAACCATCAAATTAATAACCTCTCCTAATAGACAACCATGTAAAATTAAGTCAACAAGAAGGATCGATAAACATGGTTTTATAACGGTTTTGAACATGAGACTTATTACCAATTTGGAATTGGTTTACCTCCACCTTTTATTTAACTTTGCAATGAGGTGTTTATTATGGCTTTGGTCTTGACCTTGTCTTTTATTTAACCTCGGCATGAGGTGTTTATTATGACTTGACGTATATCCTCACGCTAAGGCGAATTTTGGATCTTTAAGGCTTTAAGACATTCACTTTCAATTTTGCATAGGTTTTTTGGCCTTGTGAGCTTGAAATTTTTTCTTGATTTAGGTGAAGAGGATCTTAAAAATTATTAATGGGGAAGCCTTAGATTATTCGGGTTGCCAATACTTCAAAACCGTGACGCTGACGATACCTTAATGTTTTCCCAATTTAATTACATGAAAGCTACTAGAAAAAACTAGAAACCAACAATCAAGACTAAACTGCTAAGTCAATATTTATTAGCAAAATTATTATTCAAGCGAAGGGAGAATAAGCAAACGATTAGAACACAAGAGTTTTTGAAAGAATATAAATACTCTAAGTTTAGCATAGTAACTTATAATTAACTCTATCATTTCTCATCCTCATTGATGAGACTTAGCCTAATAAAAGTTAAGGAATTAAAGCTAAGTGCTCAACACGCACGGTCGAGTCAAAATTACTCTTATTCTCGCCATCTTAAAATCTACATTCGTGTCTTAAACACTTATGAAAACATGAGAAATTTTTTAAAATTAGGCCATTTTTAGCCTTATTTGCAACAAAACGATAACAAAAAGATAAACTTTGGAAAGCGTGAAGGCGTGAGCAAGGTAAGTATCTATTCACCCCCCATACTAAAGTTAAACATTGTCCTCAATGTTTCGAGTCTAAAGGTAAAATACCCCTATACTAGAGACGAAGTCGAATGCTTAATCTAGCATGGAAAGGGTGGAACCAATAAATCTATAGCCGTTTATGAAGTGTGCAAAAAGACCTAAGGTTAGAACATCAAAGGATATATCATTTGGATATCAGGAAATCTCCATAGCAAATGATCGAGGCTCACGTAAAACGAACACGAGAGGCTCCAATCTTGAAGATAATGATCTAATTGACCACAAGTCACAAACAGCCACGAAACAAAGGTTGGAAGGGCACAAATCCCCTCACATTAAACTACATTAGAAAGCAAAAATATGTACATGGATAAGCATGGGACCTCCCCTACGAGGCACCTCGTTTTTTATTACCGAGTCATGAGCTCGACTCGATCCCCTCAATACTAATTATCATTGGGAAAGGTGACTTGGTCGAGGTCGTCCAAAGAAGGGACTTCCCCACCAACGTAGTGCTTAACCCTTTGACCATTCACCTTGAAGTTAGGACCATCATTTTGAGCTAGCTCGATGGTCCCATATGGGAATACTTGGGTGATGGTGAACGGTCTGAACCAACGGGATTTCAATTTAACGGAAAATATTTTCAATCTCGAGTTAAAAAGCAACACTTGATCCCCAACGTTAAAAACCCGGTTTTAATTTTTGAATCATGAAACTTTTTAGTTTTCTCTTTGTAAATCAATGAATTTTCATAAGAAATTGTCCCTTAATTCATCCAATTCATTTAATTGCATTTTCTGGTGTTTTCCCGTCGTCTCCATGTCATCATTACAATGCTTTAGGGCCCAATAAGCTTTATGTTCAAGTTCAATTGCCAAGTGACAATTCTTCCCATACACAAGCTTATAAGGAGTGCACCCAATAGGCGTCTGTGAGCGGTACGAAAGACCCATAAAGCATTGTCAAGCTTGTCTGACCAAGATTGTCGGTTCTATCCTATCGACCTTTCTAATATCCTTTTCAAAGCTCGGTTTAAAACCTTGACTTGCCCACTCGTTTGTGGGTGATAAGCCGTAGAAAGACGACGTGTAACCCCATATTTCTTTAGAACCTTTTCGAATTGGTCGTTGCAAAAATAGGTTCCACGAACGCTTATGATTGCACAAGGGGTTCCAAACCAAGAAAACAATTGCTTCAAAAACTTGACTACCACACGAGCATCGTTCGTGGGCAAAGCCTTAGCTTCCACCCACTTAGATAGGTAGTCAACAAGGACAAGGATGTACTTATTACCACGAGATGATGGGAACGAACCCCTAAAATTAATGCCCCACACGTCAAAGATCTCACACACTTGGATGATATTTTGGGGCAATTCATCGTTTTGTGAGGCTTTTCCTTGACGTTGGCATGAGTCACACGACTTGATAAGTGCGTGCACATCTCGATAAATAGTAGGCCAAAAGAAACAGGCATCAAAGACCTTCTTCGTCGTGAGATTAGCACCATTGTGACCACCCGTGGGTCCCTCATGACAAGCTCTAAGGATATTAGTAGCTTCGGTGCCAAACATACAACGTCGAATAATTTGATCCGCACAAGTCCAAAAGAATAAGGGTCGTCCCAAAAATAGAACTTGACGTCACAAAAGAATTTTCAATGAAGTTGCCTGCATGGTAATTTATGATGTACGCAAACCATGGGGTAGAAGAATCTTCCTTGGAAGTCACTACACCAAGTGTCTCGAGAGGAAATGTCTCGGTGATTTCCTTATTTTTGTGAACAATTTGGTGAGGATCTTTAATAAGTGTGAAAACACTTATCCTTTTACCACTTAATTATAATAAAACGAGACCAAAACGTGTATTTTATGTCGTAAAAGTCGGAATTATGCGTGGTTTGTGTTTTTATTGTGTTTTAGGACCAAAAGATGAAAAAGGAAGAAAACACGGGCTTTCACGGGCTTTTATCGAAGAAAAAGACAAAAAACAAAGTCAAAAGATCAAAAGTGCAAAAAGAACGGAAGTCAAAGGCTTATTCTAAAGATTTATCGAAGAAAAAGACCAAAGACGGAAGTTTAACAAAGTCGAAGAACCAAATCTAATAAATGAAGAAAATTAGAAGACGAGTTCATTTCGTATCGACAAATCCCGAGACAACGTCTAGAAAGTCGAAGAAATTAAAAGACGAGAAGACAAAGTGAAAGAAGAGAGCAACAACACTAACCTTCCTTCCTCCTATAAATAGCCTCCTAAGGCTTCATTTTGAGGAGTTAGTCATTTTTAGGAGTATATTAGTTTAGGAGTAGGAGTAGATTACTTTCTCTCTTTAGATTTATTTCATGTTCTTAAGCTTTTCTTTCAAGTTTTCTTAATCTTTGATCTTTAATCTTGTACTTTTGAATCTTTTATCTTGATCTTAATTTCAAGCTTTTCATAATCATCTCATTCTTCCTTTCTTGTTTATTTCAATCTTGAGTTTTATTTGATTAAATCTCGAAAAGTTTTCATCTTTATGCTTATTTGATTTAAGTGCTTATCTTTTTGTTCTTATCATTTTCATGCGATTGATGTTCTCACCTTATTGTGCTTTTTGCTTATTTCGTGTTTAGCTTATTTTCATTTAATTATCTTTTTAAAAGTTTATTATTTTTAAAGTTGATTTTATAAATCTTGCTTATTTAGTGTTTTGAAAGTTTTTCATTCGTGGCTTATTTAGTTCTTCTTAATATTGATTTGGTTAAGTTTTTGGTAAATGCTTATTAGAAAAGTGCTTATTCGGTTTTTGCTTATTTTCCTTTTACATTCCATCGTAAAGTCTTAAGGTTTTTTAAGGTTCCGATCGAGTATTGTGATCGCATAAGCCTTGGGGTTTCTACTTGCGATCAAATACTGCGATCAAATATTGTGATCACATGTTGTGATCCTGGTGGCGATCCTGGTTACGATCCTGGTTGTGATCCTGGTTGCGATCCTGGTTGCGATCCGGGTTACGATCCTGGTTGCGATTCTAGTTGCGATCCTGGTTGCGATCCTGGTTGCGATCCTGGTTGAGATCCTGGTTGCGATCCTAGTTGCAATCTATTTTTATACCGTATTGTTTTCAGATTTATTTTTCCCACTATTTTTCTTTAGGTTTATTCTCAAATTGCTTTGTTTTATTTTAATTTCAAATTAACTTTTAATTAAGTTTCTAATTACTTTAATTTCCTTGTTATTTCGTTTAAATCTTTCATTTAAGCTATAATCAGTTTATCGCTTTTGTTATTTTGTCATTTACTTTAAATTTTGCATTTTTAATTAAAAATAGATACTCAACAACATTTTCGTTTATTCACCAAGAACGACTGAGTCACACAATTAACCGGAGATCAATTCGATAAGATACCGAGAAAAAAGAACTTTTAACCTAGTAAAATCTATAAATAAAATGGCGTCGCTGCCGGCTCTTTTCGTGAAGATTAACGGTTTTTTTGTGAGAGACGCGTTGGATTTTGGGATCCGTTCACTTTTGAACGTTATTTTTCTTGCAAATTTTTCAAAATTTTTCAAAAATCCATAAAAATCTAAAATTTCAAAAATCCAAAAACATTTTAATTTCATAAAAAGCATTTCTTTTTCAAAAAGTTTTGCACCAAAAATATTCCTCTTAATCCTCTATTGTGTTTAATTCTTTTTCTCAACCCTTCTTATTTTTAATTCTTCATGGATTCGTATGTCTATTGCGTAGGGTGTGGGAGACCATTGTATGGTTTTCAAACATGTCAATGGTGTACATGTGAGCGGTGCGGAAATGATATCGACAATACACAATTTGGATTTTGTCCCTCGTGCAATTCGATTAACTCATCCTTTGCTTCTAATGCACTTACTCCCCTATCTTGCATATATTGTGGAAGCGATTCTCATTGGCATGTTTCGTGTCCGATTCGATACCCGTCTCATGACGAGCACGAACCGGGTTACAATTATGAAAATGGTAATAGCTATCCGATGTTGAAGTATTTTACAACCTTGTTTAGGAAAACAAAGCGTAATTAGGGCAAGTATTAACAAGTGATTTAGGAAAACCATAAGTTATGACCAAAAGTGGGGATCGTTCTCAAGGAGGCTTGGTGTGTGTGTTAAGAGATGATTAACTTTGTGATTATATTTATGAGAAAAGAAAATAGAAATGAGATTAGAAGAGAGTGACAGTTACGATGACGAATTGAACTAAGACGAAATGTCGTGCACGTAAAACCGTAAAAAGTAGCAAAATAAAAAATTTACCCTAAAAATTCCTATAAAATTGCAATAAATCCTAAATGATGTAATTAGAATTTACAAAAAAATAAAAAATCACCCGAACCTTTTATTTAATTAAATAATAAATTTTTAATGCTAATTAAAGCCCAAAAAATCAATTTAATTAACAAAAAGCCCAAATTGAGATTTTTTCAACTGTAAACCTCTAAAATGACTTAACTAAATTTACAACTATTTTTAAAAATTTTAAAATTAATAAAAACTATTTAAAAAAATTAAAAACTATTTAAACTCAAAATAATTATAAAAATTAATCTAATCACAATAAAATTATTCTAAAAGTTGTAAAATTCCTAACTTAATGTATTTCACCTAAGAAAAATATAAAAACTTGAAAATCTAAATTTTAATTTTTAATAATAAAATAATATTAAAAATCCAAAATTTATAAAAAAATCTAAAAAGTTGCAAACTAGTTTGATTTAACCTAATAAACACAGAAATGAAGTTGAAGTTACCTAAATACCCCTAATGGGCCTAGAATGGGCCAAAAGTCCAAACAGTTAACTTAATGGGCTTATTAAGGCCCAATAAGAAACATGTTGTCCAAATAAGCCCAAAAGCTCCTATCTGACTCAAAATTTGATTTTAAACACAAAACTCTGAAGGCCCAAAACCTGAAGCTAGCTTATTTCAAAACAGCTTATTCTTAATGGGCTTTTTGGCCCATTAAGCTATAACCTGATGCCATAAGCTCAAATTAGACACACAAGCTTCTTTTGAGTTACTTAAGAGTTCTGTAAATAGAAATTTGAAATAAGCACAAGGAATAAGCCTGAAAAAGCAATAAGTTATCTTCACAAAACGACAAAATAGTCGTTTTTGAGTTCTAGGCCACCCCAAGAGCTGATTCAAGTTTCAAAAGCTTTTAAATGACTTAACTTAGCTTAATCAACAAAAGGTTTTTCAATAAGTTCACTCAATAAGCTGGAATAAACAAATAAGCACTTAATTAAAAGTCAACTTTATGAGTTTTCTAGCAAAAAGTCAAAGTCAAGGTCTGATAAGCTCCAGTTCAATCAAATGGGTCAAATGATGAAGATCTATCACAAAAATTAAGTTGTTGCAGGTCTGGATAAGCAAATGTGGCTTATTAATAAGCTAACTAAAAAATTACACTAGTAGGGGCTAGTTTTGGATGTTGAGCAGTGGAAACCTTTCCACTGCTTGACTTTATTGACTATTTGTCTTTAGTGACTTTTTTTGGATTCAAGTTTCACAAAGGCACCCAAATGATCAGTTAATCATAAGGAGTCAATAGCAATCACAAAAACATAATCACAATCAGCCAATTTGTACAGTTAATTCAAAACATCACCAGATCTAGCCCAGACATGAACAAATAAGCAGTTATGGTTCAATAAGCACTTAAAGCACAATTCAGCCAGCCAAACTTCACCAAATGCACACACAAGCTATAATAAACTTAAATGAACAAGTTTAAACATGTTTCATGCAATGGTTCAAGGTCTAGGTCAAGATTCAAGCACAAAAAGTTACTGATGAACACTAACACAAGCAGATTTTTACTTTGCTGATGTACTTGACCAACAAGCCAAATTCAAACACTCAAATCTTCAAACCAGGTTATATTAACTATGATTTAACAACTTTTAGCCCTAAGCGTGCATATATTCTAGATATTACCAAAATATTAGGTCAAAATCAGTCAAATCGAATGAGATATAGCACAATGTTTGATTCAAAGGTTTAAGGCCAATAACTTGCAGAAACTAGTACTCAACCAAGTCAATAACATATAACAAGCATAAACAACAACTTTCAACAACACAATAGCAACTTATGATCTATAACAGATAATCCCAAACACCCCTTATCTTTTTCAAATCCAATTTAAACAAGTATAAGCGTATTTCAAGACCACTCAAGCCCAATCAAACACATTAGCAAGTATAATATGCAGTATTGAATAAGATTAGACCACAAATTCAGCAAGAACACAAGTAGCACACAAAATCACCAAAAATCCAAATTTTTAACAGATTTTGAGTAGAAAGGTTCAAACCTTATGGATGTACATCCACACCCACGAATTTTGAGCTTATGTGCTAGCAAGAACAATCACAAGCTTCCACACAAACTCCTGCTAAGATTCAACAAGGTTAGAAGCAGTTATATAAAAACAGTAAAGTGACAAAGCCTTGATTAATGCAACTCTTGTACCCCACACTTGATTATCCCTAAGTTATAAGCTTCACAACACCTTGATATCACAATATCAGGATGCTATGATCAGCTTTATAGCCCAAGAATTACAAGGTGTGCCAAGAAACTTAGCAAAATATCAAGCTATAGGAAAATGTGCAAACTTTTGCACACTCCTTATGAAAGCGTTTTGAGATTCAGGTTTTAGCAAACAGTAAACATAAACAAGCAGGAAATAACAATGGCACTTGACTTTTCTTCAAAGATTCAAACACATATCATTACTTTGAATATGGATTTACAAAACTTTGAACAAATGAAAATTCAAGAGCAAAAGCTAAGTGACTGAGTCCTATGCCTTATATAGGCTATAAGAAACCTAAATGCTGAATAAAAAACGTAACCCTAATGGTATAGAAGTCCCCAAAATGCCCTTGTCTTGTTTGAATATTTTGAGGATCATGTGACTGAATTTGGCTTGTTGCATGAGGTGGCAAGGTAGAATTGCATCCAATGGCTTATAACAAGCTTAAAATGTAAGCATAAATGAGGATGGTTGGATGGCTGTCAAATTTTTGGCGTTTTGTTCATCCTTGGTGCAGGGGAATCTCATGTGGGGTTCCTTGTTGATGTAGCATGTGATTTCAAGGTTGGGATGTGATTAAGGGATGCTTAATCATTAATCTAGAGGTTTATAGGGCTTAATTACAACACAATTAAGAAAACCCAATTGTGTTCTTATGGTGAATAGTGGAGGTTTTGATCCGATTTTGGGTTAAAACATGTTTAAAAACATGTTAAGGCGCCAGTTTTAACTAGTCTGTTTGATTAGTTAAATAATAGTGAGTGGATTGGTGAGGTGGAAGGATGGTGGGATTTGATTGGATGATGGATGGTAGTGGGGCACGTGTCAAGCTCCCATAGGTCTAGGTGTCTTAGGTTGTCTGCCCATTTAAGCCCCTCACTTTTCTTTCTCTTGTCACTTGCAAATAAACTATCCAAAATCCGGATTCCTTTGTATTTGAAGTTTCCAACTTCACACTTTTGCCCCAAAAAGTTTTGTAAAGTATTTTCAAGGGTATTTCTTGCCAATTCTTGATTCTTGAAGGGCTGTTTTGGTATTTTATTCATTGATAATGGTCTTGACTTGTTTGTTTGACTTCTTGGAGGACTGAATTTGCCAAGTCATGATTAATGAGGGACCATTTTTGCCATTTCTTCAAAGTCAAGGGTCCTTTTGGTATTTTTCATATTTTTAAAGGACCAAACTTGTTATTTCTTGTAACTTGAAGTCCTTCATGGTATGTTTGACTTTGAGGAGGACTAATATTGACAATTTAGTTTTGTTGAGGGACTAAAATTGCCAATTCTTCAAAGTGGAGGGACCTTTTTGCAATATTGACAAACTTTAGGGACCAATCTTGTAATTATGAAGATACAAGGGTTTAAAGTGTCAATTCTTAAATATTGGAGGACCCTTCTTGCATAATCTTCAATTCTTCAAGGGTGTGTCTTGGAATATTCTTCATTAGGGTTTGGTTCATTGTGCGGCTTCGTTTCCCGTGTTGGTTTTTGCATGATTCTTGTGATCTTTTTTCATTTTCTCAATATCCGTACCTAAAATACACAAGCAACAAACACAAGCATATATTTGACCATTTTCATGATATTTTATGCATTTAAAGCCCTTTTTGGACGATGAGACTATGTATAAAAACAGTCTCATCACTATCCACAAGACGCACCGGGTTTTTCTCAATACCCGTGTTGCAATAGTTGTGGGGCCCTCACAATACTTTTTATTGTCAGCCGATGAATTATTATGAACCAACTCCGTGCTATAATTCCGGTTTTCATAATTTTAAACCCCCACAATACACCCTCCATCATCAACCTTCTTTTGGAATGAGTGAGGAACAACTCACTAGTTTGGCTGGAATTATAGAAAGATATTCAACTCCAAGCTAGCTTGCATGACGAAAGCCGACAAGAGCAAGTATCTAATCTTAGTGCTTCTACTCCTCCTCTTGTGCATTCTTACTATTATGATGATGATGACGATGAGAATACTATTTCTTGGAATGATCTTGTTGCTCAACATCCTAGTGCAACTGTAATTCCTTCTCTCGATATCCCAAATTTGTCTAAGGATTGTGATACATCGAGTGAGATTAGTGAATTTGGTCTCAACAACTTATTTGAGGAGGTTTGTGATGTACTGAATTTTGCTGAGATTACGGACGAGGTCGCTCTTAATGATGATTTTTCTCCATGCTATGAGAATTTCACCTTTGAAATTTCTCAATCCCCTCCGGGAGATGAGGGCGATGTTGATTTATTCTCTCTGACTTACGAGAAGTTTAGCACTGAACTTGGTCTTGTAGATGAGGTGGAAGACGTTATTCTTCACGACAAATTACTAAAAGTTCATCTTCTTATTGCTAAAATTGAAGCGTTGAATTCTACTCCTATTATCGAGTCTTTACCCCCGTCTATTAATCCCGTTGAGAATAATGAAACATTTATGTAAGAAATCGAAATTTACTCAATACCTCCGGGTATTGATGATGATGACACGGAGGAGGATATTCTTTTTGATACTTTAATGCCTAAAGATATTGTCCCATGTCCCCCTTCCGAGAACCTTTTATCTCATACTTTGGAGACCATTACTGAAGATGAGTGTTTTGACCCGGGAGGTGACATTGATTATTCTATGATTGATACCTTTACGGCTTTGCCGCTTAATGCCCATCAAATGTCTTGGGAGGATGACATTTTGATTCCTTTACCCACCCCACCTCCCGTGGATCATGATTTAACATACTTCTCGGATGTTGAAAGGACTTTTCTACCCTTCATGACTTATCCTCCTACCTCTAATTTATTATGTTCCTCCGGGAACGAGGACAAGATCTTTGATTCCGGTATTAAATTCGAGGCTTCCCCATGGACCATTTAATTCGGGGTCGAGTCAGGCTCGTGACTCGGTTAACAAAAACAAGCGCTTCTCGGGAGGCAACCTGATTATCTATCCTTTTTATCCGTTTTCATAATAAGTGTAGGGGGAGCCCCGTAAGTGTTTGTTGTTTTCTTTCTTATGATGTGCAGGGATTGGAGCTTCAAAGATTCACTTTTGATGACTTTTAACGACCCGTGATTCGGTGTACCCGTCTTCCCGGTTCTATCCTAAACTCTTTTGATTCACTATTTTATATTCTTCAATATTAAAATAGGAATCAATTTAGTTGGCTCTTCCTTATCAAGATTTAAACAACGTGCACAATGTCCTAAGTGTAGGGGAGTTTACTCCCACATGCTTAAACATTGAGGAGAATGTTTATCTTAAGTGTAGGGGGACTTCTATCGAAGTTAAGTGGGATTTTCCATTAATTTGTCCTCATTTTAACCGGAAAATTGATTTTTCGACATTTTTCAAAATTTTTAATCTATTCTGGCCTAGTTGTATTTTCCTTTGTTATCGTTATTTTCTTCCATTGCTAGAATAAATTTTAATAAAATGGTTTTAATGAGTTTAGATGTCTTTGATATATTAGGCCCGTCATGAATCTTTTGACTCCACCCGAGTTTACTTATTTGAGTTTACTCTAGCTAGTATCCTTAACGTGTTTAAATCAAGTTTTGCTAGGCTTTTATATAGGGAACTTTAAAACGCGAAAGTCTTAACTCTTACGGGTTAAGAACAAGAACTTTTCGCAAGTTCCTATAAATGATCCTAGAAAGTCGTTTATCAAGGGAACTTTAAAATGCAAATTCTAAACTTGAAAAAGTCTAAGAAGATGCAAGATCCTATAGATGACTTGGAACCCCAAAACTTTGATTTAATAGGCTAAGCATTCACGATTCTCATTCCCTTGAGATTTTAAATTGTGGAGAACGAGAGATGATAGAGTCAATTATAAGTTTGGTATTATTTCATGAATTTATTTGAGTTAATTATGAGCTTTTTCTCCCATCGCTTGTTAATAAATATAATTGAAATAAGTAAGGTCGTACGATTTGAAAAGTTACTTAGCTTCTAGCACAAGATCGTTTAAAAGTTGCTCGGTATTAATTAGAGTTCATAGCCAAGGCAAAACTTATTGAAGCGGGATGCGAAGATTGGCGAGTCCGAAAAGGCCCTAACAAGGCATGAGGGCTACATTTTGTTGCTAAAGATCCAAAGTGATGTGAATAATTATTTATCAAAAATCAATATGAAGGATCGAGACACACGACGAAAAGCTAATACTCCCCTTAAGATCATGGATAAGTCTATCCGAAAAGGCCCTAACAAGGTATGAGGATAAATAGATCCAAGTCCTAAAAGGAGGCGGATCGTTGTATATCAAAATCCCAAATAAATATTGGAGAAAAATGAAGAAGTCGTGGTCCAAGTATGAAGAATCTCTCAAAAACTTCAAGTGAAGAAATTCCTATTATGAAGAGAAGACCATTATTTCAAGATCATCTCTCAAGATTTGAAGTATGCAGTCAATGCCAAATATAGATCCGAGAAAGGTCTCAAATCGTGAAGCGAGTTATGCCAAGATATGAACTTTATGAGGTTTTGAGAAGCAGTTTTAAAAGATTTTGTCCTTTAGCTAACTATTGATTATCCTACTTTATTTTCAGCCTAAATAAACTATCGAAATAAGTCAACAATGCATCCTCGTGATCATTCAAGACAACAATAAAATATAAGAGATACACCTAGGAATAAGGGATTCTAAGCTTATAATTGAGCCACATGAGTGAGTGTTAGCTTACTAACTTATAATAACAATGATCTCGTTTTTAAGCTTAGTACGGGGGAACGTGAAACTTGAGGGTGATAAACATTCATGACAACCAAAGCCCTAATGTAAGTCTTCGATCTCTTTACTTGTTTCTCCTTTTAGAATTTTGTAATTTTCTATCTTATTAGTTTCCTTAGTGTCTTGTATTTAATAAAGGCCAAAGTAGGTTAATTATGATGGAGAATGTTAATCTTGCTTTGTGACTAATGCATTGCATGAGGGCATTGCAATGGTCAAGTGTAGGGGATTTAATAAGTGTGAAAACACTTATCCTTTTACCACTTAATTATAATAATAACGAGACCAAAACGTGTATTTTATGTCGTAAAAGTCGGAATTATGCGTGGTTTGTATTTTTATTGTGTTTAGGAGCAAAAGATGAAAAAGGAAGAAAACAAGGGCTTTCACGGGCTTTTATCGAAGAAAAAGACAAAAGACGAAGTCTTAAGATCAAAAGTGTAAAAAGAACGGAAGTCAAAGGCTTATTCTGAAGATTTATCGAAGAAAAAGACTAAAGACGGAAGTTTAACAAAGTCGAAGAACCAAATCTAATAAATGAAGAAAATTAGAAGACGAGTTCATTTCATATCGACAAATCCCGAGACAACGTCGAGAAAGTCGAAGAAATTAAAAGACGAGAAGACAAAGTGAAAGAAGAGAGCAACAACACTTACCTTCCTTCCTCCTATTAATAGCCTCCTAAGGCTTCATTTCGAGGAGTTAGTCATTTTTAGGAGTAGATTAGTTTAGGAGTAGGAGTAGATTACTTTCTCTCTCTAGATTTATTTCATGTTCTTAAGCTTTTCTTTCAAGTTTTCTTAATCTTATATCTTTAATCTTGTACTTTTGAATCTTTTATCTTGATCTTAATTTCAAGCTTTTCATAATCATCTCATTCTTCCTTTCTTGTTTATTTTAATCTTGAGTTTTATTTGATTTAATCTCGAAAAGTTTTCATCTTTATGCTTATTAAATTTAAGTGTTTATCTTTTTGTTCTTATCATTTTCATGTGATTGATGTTATTAACTTATTGTGTTATTTGCTTATTTCGTGTTTAGCTTATTTTCATTTAAGTATCTTTTTAAAAGTTTACTCTTTTTAAAGTTGATTTTATAAATCTTTCTTCTTTAGTGTTTTGAAAGTTTTTCATTCGTGGCTTATTTAGTTCTTCTTAATATTTATTTGTTTAAGTTTTTGGTAAATGCTTATTAGAAAAGTGCTTATTCGGTTTTTGCTTATTTTCCTTTTACATTCCATCGTAAAGTCTTAAGGTTTTTTAGGGTTCTGATCGAGTATTGTGATCGCATAAGCCTTAGGGTTTCTACTTGCGATCAAATACTGCGATCAAATACTGTGATCACAGGTTGCGATCCTGGTTGCGATCCTGGTTGCGATTCTAGTTGCGATCCTAGTTGCGATCTATTTTTATACCGTATTGTTTTCAAATTTATTTTTCCCGCCATTTTTCTTTAGGTTTATTCTCAAATTGCTTTGTTTTATTTTAATTTCAAATTAACTTTTAATTAAGTTTTTAATTACTTTAATTTCCTTGTTATTTCGTTTAAATCTTTCATTTAAGCTTTAATCAGTTTATCGCTTTTGTTATTTTGTCATTTATTTTAAAGTTTGCATTTTTAATTTAAAATAGATACTCAACAACATTTTTGTTTATTCACCAAGAACTACTGAGTCACACAATTAACCGGAGATCAATTCGATAAGATACCGATAAAAATGAACTTTTAACCTAGTAAAATCTATAAATCAATCTTCCAAACGAGAGAGGTGATCGACCGCAAGATTCTCGGCTCCTTTTTTGTCAAGTATGATGACATCAAATTCTTGTAGGAGGAGAATCCAACGAAGCAATCGCGGCTTAGCATCAAGTTTAGCAAAGAGATACTTGATGGTCGAATGATCCGTATACACTATGCTTTTAGTCAAGACGAGATAAGGTCGGAATTTCTCAAATGCATACACCAAAACAAGTAATTCCTTTTCTGTTGTGGTGTATTTAATTTGAGCCTCGGTCATCGTCTTACTAGCATAGCGGATAAGTAAGAAATGCTTATCATGACGTTGCCCCAAAACGACCCCAATAGCGTAATCACTTGCATCACACATAAGTTCAAAGGGGAGATTCCAATTTGGAGCAACAAGAATGGGAGCTTCGGTTAGTTTCCTTTTAAGAATTTCAAAGGCTCGAACACAATCTTCGTTAAAGATGAAAGGGGCATATTTTTCGAGAAGGTGTGTAATGGGTCGAGATATCTTTGAAAAATCCTTAATGAATCGACGATAAAAGCCCGCGTGGCCTAGGAAACTCCTAACTCCCTTGACGGTTTTGGGATAAGGTAATTCGGCGATGACGTCTATCTTAGCTTTGTCTACCTCAATCCCTGCTTTCGAGACCTTGTGCCCTAAGACGATTCCCTCTTTACACATAAAATGACATTTTTCCTAATTGAGCACAAGATTGGTTTTCTTACAATGTTTTAACATTTTATCCAAATTACCTAGACACGAAGTGAATGAATCACCAAACACGGAAAAGTCATCCATCAAGACTTCCATCGTCTTCTCGATCATGTCTTGAAAAATAGCCATCATGCACCTTTGAAAGGTTCTCAGTGCATTACAAAGTCCGAATGGCATTATACGATAGGAAAACGTTCCATATGGACACGTAAATGTACTTTTTTCTTGATCACAAGGATCGATGTGGATTTGAAAGTAACTGGAAAACCATCTAAAAAGCAATAGAAATTGTTTCCCGCAAGTCGCTCCAACATTTGATCCATGAAGGGCAAGGGCAAATGGTCTTTACGAGTGGCGTCATTTAACTTAATATAGTCAATACACACCCTCAACCGGTCACAAGTCGAGTTGGAATTAACTCGCTGTCATCGTTTGGTACAACGGTCATTCCTCACTTTTTAGGGACACAATGAATGGGGCTCACCCAAGGGCTATCGGATATAGGGTAAATCATTCCCGCGTCAAGTAGTTTAAGAACTTCCTTTTTGATGACGTCGTGAATTTTGGGGTTTACCCTTCTTTGACATTGGATTGCGGGTTTATAGTCTTCCTTCATTAAAATTTTGTGTGTAGAAAATTTAGGGTCGATACCCTTAATGTCGGAAAGTTTCCATGCAATTGCCCCTTTGTGAGCTTTCAAGATATCGATAAGTGCGATTTTTCATCATCGGAAAGATCTTTCACAATAATAACCGGCAACTTATCGTCTCCTTCCAAGAATACGTATTCGAGGTGAGGAGGAAGATCTTTCAATTCGAGGGTTGGTGGTTCCTCGATTGAAGATTTTGGTTCAATAAGCATAACCTCCACCGGCTGAGGAAATGGGAAATGGTGAAGAAAATCCTTGATAATGGAAAAATCCTCATCGTCGTCTAGGTCTTCGTTAGAAATTCGAGGAACGTCGAATTCTTCCAAAGTGAAGCCACCTCCTTCGAATGGAGTGAAAGAAGGTGTCGAATTATCAAGGATTGGATCGAGCATAGTGGGATTGCCACTATTTGCTTCATCGACAAAACCTAAAATTTCTTGTGAAAATTCCTCGCAAACTATATCGATTAAATCAACATGGTTTAAAGTCACGATAGAATAAACACGAGAAAGTTTGGATTATTGAAGTGTGTCTATAACAAGTTCCTCGTCGTTGAAGCGTAAAGTGATTTTTCTAGCATGCACATCAATGATCGCTTTCGACGTATCTAAAAATGAACGACCTAAAAAGAGAGGAACTTGAGGATCCGTGGGAATATCGGCTACGATAAAGTCAACCGGATAGTAAAACTTTCCCACTTTCACAAAAACGTCTTCGGCCGTCCCACATGCCGGAATTGTAGAATGATCGGCCATCTCGATAGACATTTTCGTAGGAGTAAGATTAGGAAGATTGAGCGACTTAAACGTCGAAAGAGGCATCAAATTAATACTAGCACCAAGATCGGCCAAGGCGTAGCATTCTTCCATATCTTGGATACCACACGGAATTAAAAATTTACCTGGATCACCGACTTTTTGAGGTACGAGGTTAAGAAAAACCGATGAACAATTTGACAATTTTTGCAATTTCTCCTTATTGTTCAACATACTTTTAAAGTTGGCGGCAAATCAAGGCATCATAATTAAAGCGTCGACGAAACATATGTTAAAATGCAAATCACGAAACATTTTTATCAAAAGCTAAAAGTGATAATCGTTACGTTCTTGCAATTTTTCCTTATGACGTCTCGATGGGTAAGGTAAGGGTGGTGTTGGGTGGGACGTAGGCATAGCCTTTGGAATCTCAGGTTCCAAATTTGGTAAAGGGTCAACCTTAGGTGTGGTTTGAGTGGTACTTTGTGGGCTTGAGATTTGCTCCTTTTCGACCACCACCTCGGGTTCTTCCTCAATTTCCTCCTCCGTAGGGTAATTGGTTGAGGAGTCGGTTCTTTAAAGGTTTCACCACTATGTGTGGTAATCACTTTTATCTTTCACTTCAGGTTTGATATGGTGTTGCTTACAAGACAACCCGAAGTAGAGGCTTTGTTCATCATGATAGCTTCTAAAAGTCTATTTTCCGAATTTGATCGTTCTTGCTTTTCTTTCTCTTTTTCAACTTTTTGATTTTGCTCCCACCTAAGTAAAGTTTGCTCAATCTTATGTTGGCCTTGTTCCATTTTGTGTTGATTTGGTTGGAGCCTAACCATATTCCCTTCCATTTTGTTACTATGAGTCTCAAACTTGGTTCTTAGGTTTATCACATCATTTGCCATGTTCGTGTACCTATCGTCATTTGCCTTAAAGTAGTTCAAAATCTCATTTGGAATATCTTTTAAAAATGCATTTGAAAACACTTGATTGACGTTTTGAAAATCACGATTTTGATTTTGATTTTGCAATTGACTACTAGTCCCTTGATTCCCATTCTTGTAATTACCCTTGTAATTATTCCTTTGATTTCCTTGGTAACCACCTTTATTTTTGTTGCGATAGTTGTTAGTATTTTGATTGTATTGATTAGGTGGAAAACCCGGTGGAGTCAATTGATTAGTGCGGGTAACTTGACCGTTTTGGTTATAAGTTCCCGTGGCCGCGTAGGCACTCGAAGTGTTACCACCGGCAGTAATGCACTCAGAGAAATCATGAGCTCCACCACAATAAACACAAGTAACCTCAACCGCTTTAGCCGTAGCGGGAGTGGGTTGTTCACCAACTTTAAACTCTTTGAACAATCCTTTAAGTTTATCGAACAATTTGTTTTCCAAATTAGCCTCAATTTGTTGAGCATCAATGGTAGGTGACGATGAAGACGAAGCCATGTTAACACTCGGTGTGTTATAATGGTTATAAACTTTAGACCTATTCTCAATGATTGTCAACGCTTCCTCGACCGTTTTACACAAAAAATTACCACCCGCGGTGGCATTAAGATAATCTCGTTCATGATCATTCAATCCATTGTAAAACGTGTCGATTTGATCTAAGTCGGAAAAACCGTGATGAGGACATTCATGCAACATTTCCTTAAACCTATTCCAATCCGTTGAAAAACTCTCATGATATTTTTGTGAAAACTTTGAAATCTCGTTTTTCAAATGCGTAGTCTTAGAGGGTGGAGAAAATTGGTTCACAATTTGGACACAAGATCCTTCCACGTCAATATGGAATTGGGTGGTTCTTTCTCGAGCCAAATTTTGGCGGGCCCCTCTAAGGAATATGGGAAAAGCATCATCTTAATCGAGTCGTTCGAGACGTCCTTAAACTTGCAAGTCGAGGT
The DNA here is from genome assembly GCA_025667525.1 of Glebionis coronaria. Lineage (NCBI taxonomy): Eukaryota > Viridiplantae > Streptophyta > Magnoliopsida > Asterales > Asteraceae > Glebionis > Glebionis coronaria. The sequence continues at coordinate 95,732,440 of CM046882.1, read as the reverse complement.
AAGACGGTTGAAATGGCGAATGTGGTTATGAGGGTTGTCCTTTTCGTCACCACGAAACTTGTTAGCTTGGATCCTGGACAATAAACCCGTCTTAACCTCAAAATTCTCCGCAAGGATAGCGGGAATCACAATCCTTCTCCATAACCCTCGGTGGGTGCTTGAAGCAACTCCTCATAGTACGATTAGCCATGGAAGCTTCTTGTTCTACAATGGGTTCGTCAATGGGAGATTCTTCACTAGAAAGAGTTGGTGTTCCTTCCTTTCGGTTTCGACGTTTACGAGCACGTTTTGCTTTAGAGCGAGTTTGCATAAACGTAACGTTGAACGTGGGGGTGAGCAAAGAAGATTCTTTTTGGTTTTTTTTACGTTTTTTCAATTTTTTGTGCTTTTGATTGTTTTTAACTTTTTTGGATTTTTCTCGTGAATTACGTAGACTCAAATCTACAAATCTCTCCTCGAATCAATTTCTCGATTAAAGTGGCCTCAAGGAATGAAAACGATCACGTTGAGTGGACGTCTTCGATGACTTTAGAACGTTGGTGGAACACCAAAACGTTCAAGAGAACTTAATCTTTGAAAACAAGCAAATATATATGATACGTAGATAATACTTTGGTCGGCAAACCCTCGATTAGCCCTTTTTCTCAAAACACGCACAAGCAAGCGGGGGAAACGAGGCGACGCAAAGCACTTAAGAGCCTTTTTCCCTTAGCTCGTGAAATACAACCGCCTTATACCCACCTTATAGTTTGTGTTAATCAAAATCAAGCCTTTCGAAAGTAATTATCTATTTTGCCTTTTCTTTTGCTTTGGATTCGAATACAATAATTGAGTGATGAATCCTAGTTAAGGTTGTGTTTTCACGCTTTTGGAGATATCGTAAATTTATTATGATACGTACTAGAATATAATAATAATATTCACAAAAAATAAAAACCGATAATACGTATGATTAAAGTGCTAATCACACAATTACTATTTATGGATAATATCAAAAACAAAATTGTTCAAATTTAAATAAACACGCCTCCCCGGCAGTGGCGCCAAAATGATAGTAGTATGAATACGTGTTTTAGGAAAAACAACGTAAAAGCGGTAAGTATTAAGCGTACGTTTAGGAAAATGTAATCACTTATGACCCTTGTGATGAGTTCGTTCTCGAAGAGGATTAATGTGTGTGTTAAACTTGTATAATTTGAGATTAATATTGATGAGACAAAGGGAAAATAAAAATAATGACGATTACGATTAATTTTAAACTACGACGAATAACGTAAAACGTGAAAAATTTTAAAACTTAATCTAAAAATTTATTAAAATTCAAAAACGAATCTCAAAGAATATAAATAAGAATAAAAATTCAATAAATAAAATTTATAACTTATTATTAATTAAATATTTAATTTTAAATGCTAATTAAAGCCCTAAAATTAAATATAATTAACAAAAAGTCCAAAATTATATTTTATCAAACTAAAATCTTACTTTTATTAATTAAAAGATAAAAAGTATTTTATAAAATTTCTGAAACTATTTTTCTATTTTTTAAATGCTAAAAACTGGTTTTAACTAAAATAATGTTAAAAAATAATAAAATAATGAGAAAAATAATTTTACTTTTTGAAAAATCCTAAATTAAATAATTAAACAGGAGAAAAATAAAAATTGAAAAAGTCAATTTTAGCCTAATAGGACAAAAATAGATTTGCTAAAAACTAATTATCAATTAAAATAATGCTAAAAATTAATTAAATAATCAGAAAAATTAACTAACTTTTTCTAAAATTCTATTTTATCTAATATAACTTAAGAAAAATAAAAAAACTGAAAAAAGATGTAGAAAACCTTAATAAGACAAAAATCTGAAACTATGATAGTGACTTGTCTGACTTTCTTGTTTTTTAGCTAAGCAGTGGCTAGCAATGGCTTGGTAGTGGGAAAGGAGTTCCCACTGCTTGGTCACAGAAACAAAGAAATGTTCTTTTTAGCTTGATTTTATGGATATTTTTGGGCAATCAAGGCACCCCTACAACCATGGAGTTGTAGGGAGTCACAAACAAGCAATCAAACACCAAGTAGTCACACCAAATTGTACAGTGAATCCAAATGTGCTCAGATATGCAACAAAATGAAGTTTGATGGAATCAGAAAGTGTTTAGAACAAGTATGAGCCAACAAATCTCTCTCAAATGAATACAACAGATAGCATAACTAATGTTTTAACCTAAGCATGGCAATTGATCAGGTTTCAGACATGGAATCATAAAATAGATCTTGTTCTTGGCCTAGGTGACTGCTAATACAAATGGTAAGCACAAAGACTAAGTTTCTGATGTAGTTTACCCTTCACTGAACTTCAAGTGACCAAATAAAGCTATCAGGTTGCACAAACTCACAATTATATACTACACAACCCTAGATCTAAACCCTAGCTAGCTAGATGACAGAGTTTCACTCCCCAAAAACCTTCAACAGACCTAATTCAGACTACAAAGCAGTTAAGGTATTTTTACCACAAATTATGCAATTTTGAAACTTTACTTCACCAAATTTGAAACAAGCACAACAATGACCCTATTTTATTTAAAAACACATGTTATGACCATTTTTAGCTACTCAGTTCATTCTAACACACTTGTAACTGAAAATCCAAACACCCCTTATGTTAACTTTTAAGAAAATTATCAAAGACTTTTAAGATCCAATCTTACACAACACAAGAATTTTACTTAAACAAATTTTAAATATCTTAAATGAACCAAAACACTTAAAATCAATTATCAGAAAACCAAATGGCAGATTTAGGTAGCATACATTTCATGAGGCAGATATTTAAGGAGAAAAGAAAGAAAATGACACCTCCCTCACTTTACATCCTAGTGAGGGTCAGCAAAGCTCCAAGTAGTCTTGTTCACAGCTAAGCAAGCCACTTGGTGTATTGATTTGGAGAAAGTGAAAGCCCCTTAACTACAACAGTTAAGGGGTAAAGCCAATGGTGGCTTATGGACTTGGATAAGTA